>OX940809.1:24698900-24731825 GCA_954870605.1 Acer campestre | reverse complement strand
TCAACCTTCCCAGCAAGGAACATACACACAGTCGCAATGGTCTGCATGATAAGGAAATAAGTTAGGGACTCAAACAGATCAAATGTTCACATAAATTAAAACATATTTCTTCACTGCATTCAATCTATTACAATATATTTTTTCCCCTTGACACAAATACATCTAAAGTTATTTCGGTATATATTCCTTTAATCCCTTTTCAAGCCATACTAAATCTTCATCAACATTAAAATCATGAAATAAGATAGCTCCAACTAAACAAAAATTACAGAAGATAAAAGTAATCAAGCTATGAAGAAGCAAAGCTCTCTAGAGCGTTAACAGATTTACACTGAGTTTTTAGTACAAACTGACTAAACAAACATTTTTGCTCACTAACAAATTAGCAATACTCAGTAACTTAAAAGATTTTGAGTACACTAAGTGAAATTAATTAAGAATTAAATAACTATCCAGTTAATCATTATATCCATCCTATAAAAGGATGATAAGAAGAACAATAAACTGTTTTCTTAATTAGTCTCTACGCTTGAAAGTTGAAACTAGCATCAAACCTGTTGGAGCTCAAGATAAGATCATTTACATAATCCATATTTGAAGAGTAAAAATAAAAAAGAATGGTTATTATACAAATTGGACTTGCAACATAAGTTTATAACAAGCTATTTTTTTTTTTTTTTTTTTGGCACATTGATACATTCCAAAATAATAATTTTCAACATGTCAATAAGACAACTAAAAAGAATGTATGTGTGGGTGTGTGTTTAATTTTCTACAGAACTTATAGTCTCTTATATATATATATATATATATATATTCTTCTAAGGTATCTGAAAACATCCAAAAGATAACATTTTGTGAAAACAGACAAGCTAATATCAATCACCTTCAACTCCAAGACATAATATGAAACCTCTAAGAAAACACATAAATACAGTCACATACAGACAACATATATCACAATAAAATTGGAATAAATAATTCATTTTGACAAAGAAAACTTTTAAAACTAAAAAGGAATTAAGCAAAACCATTTCAATTTACATTAACATGTGAAAAAATCAAACAATCAAAAGAATAACTTCAGAATGCAAGTTTCCCTCATGTTAGCAGAATAAATTCAAGGATTTGATCTTCATCTTTCTTTCCACTGCACTCAGAGAAAAGGAAATTGTAAATTTACCCAGTGTAAACCCATGCACACAGCAAACAAGTGACTTCTTATTTTATATTATTTTATTTTATTTTTAGATAGGACAAATGACATTTTATTATAGGACCAACTACCCCTAAAGGGATTATTTTAGGTCTAAAAATGAGGAGAAACTTTTATTACACTAGAAGAGGAAGAGAATTCAGGATGTAAGATATATGATTTTATAAAGACCAATCACCACAACTCTGTTCTTCATAACAATCTGTTGTCAATTTGTCATGTGTAATTGTAGTTGGCATATAGTCGAAGGTATATTCTGATGAGGAGACACACTTATTTGGTCCAACTGTAACATGAGCACAGACTAAAACTAGCGCATAAAACAGCACAAGAAATCTTAAAATGTGGTGTATGGTTTTATTAAAACTATGATTTTTCAATAGCAACAGTATGTAATCATATGAAGAAAAAATCATTCCCATCTATTGCACCACCCATACATGCACATACATTCAAGTGCAAAGTACTGCTCTTTACTCTTTAGCCACTACACCCATGTTTATATCCACAGAATAAATGATGCAATATAGGCAGAAAGTCAGTAACTAAATCATCTACAAAAACCTTCAAACTTCATATACTAAACCTGCAAATGTGATCAAACAAATTCAATAAAATCAACAAATTACAGGTATACTGGAAATTACATGTAGCAAATTGCTTGTTTGTTACATCTAACTGCTCCAAATCTCAGCCTGAACTACCAAAATATGGCAAGCATCTTTCCTTTTCATGTTGCATTTAAACAATACTTTATATATGTCAAAATACTCTGAAGAGAAGTGCCAAAGCAAACACTAAATGATCAACACATGATCATCAGGTGGGTTTTTCAAAAGCTATTCAAAATCAATGAACACAAATTTCAAACAAGTATTTAAAAGAACCTTGGTGAAGTGTCCATGACCAACAAAATAATACCCCTTTTGGAAGTTTCAATGCTACAGAAGTCTTGTCAATCCAATCCCAGATCAATATGAAATTATTCTTGCACCAATCGGCGTCGGTTTAAACTTTTTATTTCCAGAATTCCATACTGTTAAGGAGAAATTCACTTATTGACAGAGGCATTATTTGCTACTCATGCAAAAAGTTACAAAAATATCATATTTTAAAATGGCTTGTACCGAACAAAATAAAGACTCATATCAACTACAAGACACGGCAATATTGATTCGAAATGGAAGTAAAACCTCACCCTTCTGTCATTCTTTGCATGCGATTGACGAATGAAGAACCGGTGACAAAAAATTATTGCTGTGGCTATAGTTACCTGGGGTCTGCATGAAAAACTATTTCAGTCAATTGTTTCAAATTAACAATCTAAACCTATGGTCATGCATACTTGAAGGAAACAAAATATAAATATCCTCCTGGAAATTTTAAAAACATAGCCATATAGTTGTATGTGCACATGTGATGTTACCCAAAAATATTAAACATGAAAGTCAAAAGAAACAAAAAATTCTGGAATCATCATAAGTATAAAAAAATAAAAAATAAAAAAAATAAAAAAAAAACAAAATAAAGGCTTCATCTTGCACATAATTGAGAAAAGAAAAAAATTCTTTAGGAGCGGAACATTCAGTAGACAAGTCGAAGTCCAAAATTTGAGAAGGATGTTTTGTGTTGGCTACATTATTCTCATTCCTTTATGAATTCTCTTTTCCTTTTTTCTTCCTTTTTGAACCTTCCATTCCGGCTCTACTGTTATGCTTTTTGTTATTCTTCCAGCACTCTTGAATTTTTTGATGTCACTCTTAAAAATGCAAGAGATTAAATTCGCAATACTTTGCAGCTACGAATCAATCCTCTGATCAAAGACATTTCACAATACATTACTCATGTTTTCTGCTCTTCTTTTTCCTAGGTGGTGATAATATACTATTCTCTAACAACGAAAAGGACACTGCAGACTGACTGAACACGCAGAAAGAGGGAAAGAGAGAGGACATCTATACTAGTAAATAGAACGAAGAGCCAATGCCTTGAGAGATTTGTCAGTCGGATGATTCAATCCACCAAGATAGAAGTCCGACTCACAGATAATTAGTTTGCAATGGGAAGAGGCATGCCTTCGAAGATTTGACCAGTTGGATGTTTCAATCACCCACATAGCAGCAATGGATTAACATTACCCAACATAGTGATTAGTGGAAGCAACGCTGAGATCTCTGACCCATAACAAACAATTTCTTTTCACTTCAATTCATGGAGATCTAGAGATTCCTTTTTATTTATTTTTAGTAAAAAAAGGTTACATTAAATATACATAAAACACCCCAAACCCTAATGTGAGAGAGATACTGATATTTGAACCCAAGACCTCCTGCACAACAACAAGAGCATTACTAACTGAACTAACCAATACCAACAAGATCTAGAGATTTCATTAAAGGTAACTTTTCAAAACCAAGCAAGGTATCTAAAAATGCCCATTGCACAAAAATTATTATTTTTATACCCAGATTATGCCACAATTATAGCAGTTCTAAAAGTTGACAGGCCAGAGAATGGAAATATTATGCTATTTTGCCACTTATTAAATTTTTTAGAGGTAATGAATTGCAATACAATAAAGTGGTTGCAACTTCTTCACCATTATCAATAATCCAACTTATTATGAGTTGATATTATTCATTAATATAAATATTAATGAATAGATATTAACCCAAAAAAAATATATTAATTTATATTTGAAACCACTTTCATCTTTTAATTCAATATCAATTATTACTTACACATAAGAAGTTGAAAATAGCCTAATTTTCCAACGACAAAACCAGTAATATATTTAAAAAAAATAAAAATAAATAAAAAAAAAAACCAGTAATAAATTCTCACAAAATCCTCCTTAGACAATAAGACTATAAGAGTGTCAACTGAAATTATTATACAATATATGCATATTAAGTAAGACAAGTTATGGATGGCAGAAAATGATCAAGACATGCAGCTTCTACATTATATCAAACTTTCCAGAACATCGATATCTATGGTTTGTAAGTAAAGATATTACAGCACAAAGCAGAATATCCTGACTCATTAAGCCATCTAAACTTCTAAAGTGAAGAAAACATTATTACTTTTTCTTAATATATGGATGCATGACAATCCTACAACAACTCTGCAAATATAATGCCCCCCTTTCTTTCCCCTTTTTCAAAAGTCTTTGACATCTGCTTTTTGCTTCCCAAGTTTCATTTAAGATGAAATGGCATTCATGTTAGAAACATGAAGATGATATAAATATAATCACCAAAGAAGCTATTTTTTTCTTTTGCAATTTCGATTTTGTTGATAGGAAAATTGATTAACAATAAATAAAAGCATCTTTGATTTAATGTCAAACATAGAGGCATGACAATCAGGTGCACAGCACACATAAACCCTACAGAGACACATATGGAATTGGAAAACAATACACAAAAGCATGTAAACACACATGCAAATACACAGACACACAAGCACTTAAACATTGCATATATCTATTAAAATTTTGTATGAATTTTAATTATAATTTACTCATGGATTCATCCATAATTCATACAAAAAGAATGAGTATATCATTTTCCAAGACAAATGATGCAAAATATAAAGCGTGTCCATGTCATGTCAAAATGAGACTAATATTATGTTTTAAGAATTTAGATGCCTTTAGAAAGTACAGATTATAGTATGATACCACTGCAGCAAAAAGATTATGGCCAAGAGGCCTATTTATAGGCATACCTAATCTACTTCAAATAAGAAAAGAAACCTAAACCCAGTTACATCAGTGATCCTAAACCCAGGAGAAAAAAAGAAAGAGTAACCTTAAACCAAAACAAAAAAAAAAATCCTAAATCAACTAAAAATGAGAAAATAAACTCCAAAACAAATAAATATTCCAAAATTATCAATTCAAAATTCCCAATTTGAATTCACTAATTTATCCTATTCAGGTTCTCCGCCATCAGTTTTTAGGAACAAACAATAGGATCAACAATTGAGAAAATCCATCACATGGCTTTCTTCTCACTTCTTAAAGCCCAGTTCCTAACAATAAACAAACTTGTGGCACCTTAAACCAAGTCCAGTTCTCCATCCCTCACTAAGAACTTAAAATAAACTTCAAAAACCATAAATTAGAATAAAATGTCCCTACTTTAAGTTGCTACTGCATTAACACTTCCCAAGAGTGAGGCATCACTCAAAGGATATGCTATCTGCAGCCATAAATCAGCCCATATAGCAGACAAAAGGAAGGTGAATGGATAAATGGTCCACTAATTCCACTTGTTTCATACACAATCTACACCAATTACTGATGGTTCACTTCCTGGCAAACAATTTAGTCACCACATTTCAGTCAAAGCTGCTCATCTACAAATACAAATGCCAAGCTTTCCTTTGAGGCATCACGTAAAGGATATCTTATCTAAATCCGTAAACTGGTTACTGGTCCAAGTTATTAAAGTCCAAAAGTGAATAAATGAATAAATTTTCCACTTATCGCACATTTGCACTAGTTTCTACACACTATATCAAGAGTTCTTGCAGACGGGCTAACTCAAATAACTTCAGCAGAAAGATCACGTAAGGGATATCTTATCTAAATCAGTAAACTGGTCCAAGTTATTAAAGTCCAAAAGTGAATGAATGAACGAATTTTCCACTTATTGCACATTTGCACTAGTTTCTACACTCTATATCAAGAGTTCTTCCAGACGGGCTAACTCAAATAACTTCAGCAGAAAGCCAGAATGTGAAATTCAATGTCTCTGAAAAACAATTTTGAAGCACAATGAAAGACAACAAACCACACTGGCAATTTCACAAGGAACCTCAGCTTTGAATCATACATAAGATAACAATTCACAATGCATGTTCTTAATTTATTTTAAATTAAATTTTTAGCAGAAACCATATTATATTGTACATGTTTATTTTTCAGAGAAGAGATCAATCAATTAAACAATAGGACTAGCTATTGATGCCTCAAAAAATCCATAGAGAATAGAGATAATAATAATAATCTTTTATGGCTGGTCCTTCAGGTGTAAAGTTCATGCCAATGTTTTGAAATGAAAAGAGCAGCAGATCCCCAAAACTAAAAAGACAATATTTTTTTTCTCTAAATGAATGTTAAGAGACCAAAAAGATAAATTAATATCATAAAGTGAATGCTCAACTTTAAATGGTAAAATTAAGATGAACAATGAAGGATCAAACCTAAAATTATGATGCAAGTATCAGAGAGCTATTAAGAATCAAGTCCCACAAAAGGTACTTTGGAAATATAAATAAAGACTTAAGAGTAGCTTAGGCATATTCATACAATATATGCAATTGCTTTTGGACACAGTGCTACTCCATTAATCTTTAGTTTATAGTTGGAAAATGATGCGTGTTGAACCCACAAGTCAAAACAATAGAATTACAGAACACATCACACCTGCAGGACTTGCTGAATTTGTGCAAATGCAGCAGACAAAAACATAGAACACGCATTCCATTACTGTGCCAATCATACAAACTTTCTTTAAAACATCAAAAAAAATATGAATCAATACTTCAAAGTGTTTCCAGCACAGTGATACTTATGAGGATAACAATGTCAGTTGCCAAACTGTTCTTTCAACTTAAAATTGGATATGATCATCCGATTTGTATAAAAATATATATATATATATATAAAGGATATAATGATTCATACAATAGTCATGACATAAATTAAATAGTCTTACAAGAAACCCACTTTACATTATAAATTACCTCATTAGAACGTATAAGAACCATATTCATAATGTCATATAAACTCATTCTAGAGCAGAAAAGTGGTACAACCCCGTGTATATAACATGAGTATAAGGAAAATACAAAAACAGCACAGGCCCAATGACTAAATTTATAACTGGGGATGATACTTCATATGAATCAAAAAGAAGCCTCCTGGTGTAACCGTGTGACTATGATTGTTTGACTTACATCCGGTTCTATCTAGGGATGTGTGCCATTTCATTCATATTGAAAGCAATCACATTGCATCTACCCTCACCATCCAAAACCATGTTCATTTTATAAATAAAAGAGCTTTTCATATGTTTATGCATAAGTCCAAAGCTCACTGTGGACCTATTTTCTAAAGAAAATTAAAAAAACAAATCATCCATGGGACTCATTGTTACATGTCAACGCATAAAATCTATCCTCCTGGTGTGACAACATCTGTTTGACTTCCATCTGGTTCAATCCAGAGATACATGCTATTTCCTTCATATTGAAAATAATCATGTAACATCTACCTTCAGTCTTCACCATCCAAAATCATGTTCATTTTTTAAACAAAAGAGATTTTGATATGTTTATACATAAGTCAGAAGATCATTGTGAACCTATTTCCTCAAAAATATTAAAATCAAATCAATGCATTCTCCATGTGAGTATGTGATTCATTATTACCATGTCAACTTGTAAAAACAAACAAAAAAAACTTTAAGCAGTAAACTAGCATGTCGAGGGCTGGAAAAACCACATACATTTCTTAATTAGTATTGTTGATGCAAAACCTCAGTGTTTTATTATTCTGGATAGGACTAAGTAATTGTATAGAAAACTTCATTAGCACAAAGGGAAGGACCTATACTTGTAAGTCATTAACTGCTTGAAACAAGGTTCTATGATTTTAACATTGGGGTAAATTTAATCCTGTACCATTTATCGCAATCTATCACTCCCTAAAACTGATTGCATGTAAGAAGCTAATCAGCCACACAGATTGTCAAGTTGGAAAGTAAGGCAACACATGTATTTTTCAAAACTTTTAAGCAGATGCAGAAAACGTATTATTCTTTTGTAACAAGAAACAAAAGAATTTCATTGTAAAAGGGGGATTATACAATGAGCCCTAACAAAAAGTACTGATTGAAACAAAACAAAACAAAACAAACCAACCCATATACAAAAGAAAACAAGCAGTTCACCTAGGCTAACAAGAGACCACCTACCCAACAAGAAGATCCTTCAAGAACGAAAGCAAGGAACACTAAATAAGAAGAAACCCAATGCAAGACCATTTATCCCACAACACCTTCCCAATTCAAATGATCAATGTTCTAAAAAACGCATTGAGGCGCACCTCAGAAGCGAAATTCAAAAAATCACAGTAAGGCTTAAGCCTCAATGCCTGTTAGTGAGGCTTGCGCCTCATAATACGCCTCACCTCTATGCCTCAATGACAGTCTATTTTCAATTGGGTTTTAATAGTTTTGAAGGCCCAATTTGACAATTTTGATTAGCCCATTGAAAATTATAAACTGATGGGTTTTAAATTATATTTAAAGCCCAAAAAAGAGGCCCATCAGTCAAAAAAAGAAAGGAAAAAAAAAAAAAGGAAACCCATTGTGTTAGGGTTTGTTAAGTATTATTGTTCTTCACTAAGACACTAACCCATCTTTTTCTCTACTGCTCTGCTGCTGGCCTGCTGCTGCTCTTCTTCTCAACAACCAGGTATGTTCTTCTTTTCTTCTTTCTTCTTTCTTCCTCTCTTCCTCGTTTTTTTCTTCTTCCTCTCTTCCTCGTTTTTTGCCTATTTTTTCTGATTTGTTTTTGTTCTTCTGATTTTCCTACTGTTTGTTTGTATTTAGTATGTTAATATATTATATATATGGACTGCTATGGACTGTTAATAACTTAATGGTAACATACTAATATGGACTGTTAATATATGGACTGCTATGGACTTTTTTTTGTATATTTGTATACTAATATGGACTGATATGGACTTTTTTCTTTTTGTATATTTGTATGCAGTAATTAGTAATGCAGTAATATACTAATTGTTAAATTGTAATTAGTAATTATATATGGATTGATGAAGTGGCCTTACTTTGTGAACTCTTTTTTATTTTAATCATGCTATGAACTTGTTTTTATTTTTATCATGTCATGAATTATGAACTTATTGGTTGTTTTATGGATTATGAATTATGAACTTATGGGTTGTTTTATGAATTATGAATTTTATGTGCTTTATTGCTTTATATATATATATATATATATATATTTATGTATTTTTACTCTCCCTATTGAGGCTTACACCTCGTTACATCTTGAGGCTTACGCCTTGCCTCAGTAAAGGAAAACGCCTCAATGCTAAAAACGCCTTTTAGAACATTGCAAATGATTAAAGAAAAAAGAAGAATCTTTAAATGTATCAGAGACAAAAGCCCATAGAAAGCAGAGTAATGAACATGATCCAAGAAGCCATCAATGTCCTCCTCGCTCTTCCGTTCAAATTCTATTACTTCTTTCTAGCCAAAGAACCCAAAGGCAAAGACAGCACATTTACTCAAGAATTTGCATGTCCTGTTCTTTGTTTTATGAGGATCTCAACTAGTATATAGTAGGCTACTAGGCTCTCTTTTGGAAGACCCTTTTTTTTTTCAAGTCCTGCAGCAGCCTCTTCTTGAGGCTGTCTTCTATTTGCATACCTTTAATACATTTGTAAATTGATCACAAAAAACAAGAACCTGAAGAATCTAATCTCCAAAGCCTCTTGTCTTCTCAATGTTGATCAAATGAGAAGTTATCAAGGGCAGCCAACATAGAGATAAAATCTTGACATTCTCTATCCTACAAATGTGACTTGAAATTATGGCCCCAATTCCAATATGAGGAAATTTGAGAGAACTATTCTAGACTTACACATTTTAAACCAAAGCCGATTTGTAAAGTCTAGTATAAAGATCTTTAAGGGGTACCACCATACAATTTTTCTTCCTAAAAACAGACTAACTCTCCAACCCCACCTCCAAAGAAACGTGAGACATAAAAGGGTAATCCATAGATAAGAAAAGGTCAGAAACTTTTCCGTGCAAAGAATAAGAACCGTGAGGCTCATTAGGTCAGACATTAAAATTAGGGTTTCCAGAATTATATTAGGAGCCGGATTTATAATTTCAATCTACAACTGGGCCAGATTCAGTTAATTTATCATTAAGAAGGTCATTTCAATTTTCAAATTATTTTTGGGTGAGGCTTATAGTTTAATTATGATAATTAATAACCCAAGTTAGTTTAATTATGATAATTATTAATTATTAATTAATATCCCAAGTTGGGTTTATTGAGAACTTGATTGGCTTATAGTTTATCTATGGGTCAGGCTTAATATTTATTGTTGGATTATTTGGACTATTGTTATCAACGCAAAATGGAATGCACAATTAATAATCAGTGGAAGTGTTAGCTAACTGAACATTAAAAAAAAACGATAAGCTAAGTAGCTAACCAAACATATAACAGCTTTTGGCATTGTACTAGACGTGAAGTTAAATGCTAAACAAGGATAGGGCGGGCTGCTCCTACACTCAGATGGATTAATGAGCCATGACTACAACCAATGACATTCTCCCGAAGGGCACTGCTAATGGATCCAATAATCTTTATTCCATAACTCAACCACTGAGACACACACACAGATACGCATGAAGGATGTAAATGAAAACTTCATTCAGGTATCTAGAATTCTAAATGCATCAAGATCTAGTACAGATGTTAATATATGAGACTAACATGCAACTATGTTCAATTATATATCAAAAAGGCTCCATCAATACCACAAAAGACAACCTTATACATATGACAAGAAAAATGACAAGAAAAATAAGAGTCTCAACCAATTTTATCTGAGTACACATGAAGGATGTTAATTATATAGATAACTACTAATATTTCAATGCAACCAATTACACATTGCATAACAATACAAAACAGGATTTACTAATAGTTTAGGACTTACACTTTCAGCCTCATTCCCAAATCCTGCAAAAATGTGCAGTATGACTTGCGCAAATATGTTTCCTTCTTCAAGTCAATTCCATCTCTTCTTGATGGAGAACTTTCTTCAATTTCTCTCCTCGACAAGTACCAACGACTCACTTCCTCTGGCTTTTCTTGAGAATTTCTACTAGATGGCCCACTCTCAGATGTTCCATGATGTGAGGATTCCCCCGGTAACAGCCCTGCCATTTGTATCTTTTAATACAAAAAAGCAGTAAGCTGAATTATGAATGCTGTATAAGGAACAGATCCTTATCAGTTCATCACCAGCATGCACCTGCCAAAAAAATAGTAAAAGGGACCACATCAGCATTGTACTAGAAATACTCAGCAATGCCTCTACAATGCTGATCAAAATACCTTTTTTTTAAAACAAATAACAAAAAGATGCAACTACTAAGTAGTTCCTTACCCAAAAGAAAATAATTAAAGAGAATGACAAAGTAATTACATATTTACATCCAGCATTATTACCCAAAGTATTTATAAAGTCTAAAGATATTATAAACGCTATTAGCTATATATTCTGTCCATTATAAGCACTCTTACACATGTAACAGCTTCTACAATAAGCATTGTACATAAATTAATACTATTTATCCTCCAAAACAACACAGCTTAGCTTCCAAAGCCACTTCCCCAAACATCAGTGCCCTAAATTCTCTTCATGAGCCCTTAAAACTAATTTATCTAATTTATCCTCTTTTTTTTTTTTTTTCCATTTTACAAAACGGTTATCAATAAAAGACATTAACACCGCTTTTTCGACAATAATTACATACCTACAAAAATTTACTTAAAATCACTCAATAGTTGTCAAATTCAAATAAATTACAATTTTTAAATGAAAAAAATAATAATAATAATAAAGCAAGATTACTCCACTAGAAAATTAATATCCGAAATTGAAACAGATTTATAGAAGCGGAAAAAAAAAAAAAGAGTTACCCTAACTTTCTCTAGAAACAAACAGGGAAAAAGAGAAAGTCTTAAAGAGAGAGGAAAATAGTGTAGAAAAGAGAGAGAGAGAGAGAGAGAGAGAAAGTACCGTCACTTGGCGGCGGCGGCGGCGGCGGCGATCTCCCAGGTCTCTCAAAATCTCTTCAGGGATTGTAGAGGAGGAGGTCGGGAGCGAGAAATGGATCGCCGAAAAAGAGAGCTCTAGAGCAAGGAGTCGTTTAGATTATATTTTAACCTTACAATTTAAAACGGTATCGTTTTAAGCTCCGCTGACTTGGGTTTTACCTCTCTTTCCGGTCTTCTATGAAAATAATCTTATCACCTAATACTTATTTAACAAAATTTCCAATCCAATTCACTTTTTTAACCAAATTTATTGTTTTGGCCCAAAATGGTATTTTTAACCAAATTTCAGGGTGGTTTTCTCGGTTTGGACCTGACCAATTCCATATGAGTCTCTCCCCCTCCCTAAATCTCAAATTATTGTAATATTTCAACAAAAAAAAAAAAAAAAAGTAATTCAAGAGTAACATATGAGACACCAAATCAAACCCAAATAAAGTTCAAGCAGCGGCGGAAATGAATTGAAACTCATCATAAACAATTCACTATCTTCATTCCAATAGACACCACACCAACAAAGCCATACCAAACATATATTAATTAATTTAATCTAATAGTAACATATGAAATTCAAACATATACCGCTTAATTTAATATCCAACAGTAACATACGAGACACCCAATGAAACCTTAATAAAGTTCAAACAATGACGGAAACAGACTGAAACACATCATAAACAATTCACTATCTCCACTTCAATAGACACCACACCAACAAAGCCAAACCAAAACATAGACTATTTAATTTAATCCAACAATAACATATGAAACTCAAACATATACTATCTAATTTAATCCAACATTATCATATGAGACACCAAATGAAACCCTAATAAAGTTCAAACAATGACAGAAACGAACTGAAACACATCATAAACAATTCATTATTTCCTTCCAATAGACACCACACCTTCAAACAAAAAGTGCATAACACATCATAAACAACTTCAATACAATTCAAACAAAAAGTTGAAAACACAACATAAATCTATTTAATTACAATTCCAACTGAAAGCTCAAAACACATTAGAAACGACATCAATACAATTAAAAAACAATAGAACGAATATTTAAAAAAATCTTTAAATCCAACATAATTAAAATAAAGTTCAAACGCCAACAGAATTAGCTTCAATAATCAATATAATTCCAAACGAAGTCCAATAATATCAACAGAAATGAATAATTTTTAAAATGTATGGTAACATGCAACAACAACTCAGAAAAGCTTCAACTTCAAATTCTTCAAAACAAAATCTATAGTTATAAAAAATTGAATTAGTAAACAAGTCAATAATAAATAAAAACAAAACAATAATGAGTCAAAAATGCTAACTATTACATGAGAAAACCACAAATATTCTTTCAATCCAACTTCATTGATGGTCCACTTAGTGCTAAATTTTGAAACTCAACATTAAAATAAAAGTAAATATGTAGATACACATGAACAAAAAATATTCATAATATTTTATATGAACTCACTAGTTTCAACGTTTTCATAAAAAATATTATCTTGTAAACGCAATTATCTTTATATTCTTGGGCATGCACTTCTAAAACTAGTAGTATCAATTGAGCAACAGGCCAAGAATATTTCAACTAATTTTCTGCATTTAAACCAAATTAGCCTAGGAAAATTGAGGAAAAGATAAGGCAGACTTACAACTTTCATTTTTCAGATCAAAATTTGGTTGTGAAAAGTGTGGAAAAATTCTACTTATGTTGGTTCTACTGAAAATAATATTACATATAGTTAGAGAAGTAATTGGATTATTTATGTTTATATATATGTTGTGACTAAAAATGAGTAAAATGAAGCTCTTCAGAGCTTATTGGCCACCCGCCCGCCCAACCATTCTGAGTTAGTTCACCTCTCTTGCTTTGTTATAAAAGAGGTTATTTATAGAGTTTATACATGCTTTGCACATATGTGCGGTGTACGCATCATTGTGTGTTATGTTATTTGTGTGAATATATTCTATTGATTATGTTTCCTGAATGTTACACATTTGGGTCCAACAATATATATATAATGAATTCGATTGTTATACACTTAGCGGGTTTTGTTTTTTATTATTGGATGGTTAGGGTTCCATTGGGTTTTTATTTATTAATTGCAGTTTATCATTATTTTTTTTAGATACTACAAATTTTCCATATTCATTGCTAGGTTTTGGTTCTTTTGATCTATTTGATTAATGGGTATTACATATAGTTAGAGAAGTAATTGGATTATTTATGTTTATATATATATAAATATAATGAATTCGATTGTTATACAGTTAGCGGGTTTTGTTTTTTATTATTGGATGGTTAGGGTTCCGTTGGGTTTTTATTTATTAATTGCACTTTATCATTTTTTTTAGATACTACAAATTTTCCATATTCATTGCTGGGTTTTGGTTCTTTTGATCTGTTTGATTAATGGGTATGCACGTTTTAGGAAATTTATATGTTCAACTGAATGTGCCAAATCATTAGACTTATAACATTGTTTATGTTTACTCATTTGGTTTTAGTGTGTAATTGTCTATTTCCACTTACTTCGTTTTCCTGGTTTTGTTTAATCTCAATATTACCTATCTTTTCCTAGTAGAGATAAGTGTATTTGATTATTTGACTTCCGGAAATTCGCTGCTACTAGTTATGTGTTGGGTTTAGTCATTGGATTGGTAAGCTTTATCATGAACACATTTTCTGTTAATATTGCTTCATGTATATGTACACATTAGTATTCTACATTCTCAACTAGATCTACCACTATTTTATAGAGCTGCATTTTAGTCGTTGGATTGGTAAATTTGAGCAATATACCAAAATTTTGCTTTGTAAATATGCTTTCATTTTTTTTTCCTTAATGTACCATTTTTATTATTTCTTTTAGAATTAGATTTTTAACTTGCATTTTTGCTTCTATGGTAGATGAAAACATATCATGCCATAAATAACATAAGAATATGGGGAAAAAAAACCAGTATGTTATTATGAAACTTGCGAGCAGCGGGTTCAACAAGTTTTCTACCTAAGAGTTCCCTAAGAACATAAAGTAGGTATGATGGATGTTCTCATAGAGAACTACAGTGCTGAGAGAAGGTGCTTCATTTTTAATAGTATTCCTTTTGTTCTCTTGCTAAAGGATATACTATATATTACCGGTTTCCAAATTGATAGAAAGTTAGCATTTGGTCTAGTAGACGTGGATGATCTTTAGGCAATCTGTGCTAGATATTTAGGTCATCATCATGATAATGATAAAAAAAAAACCTATCTTGATTACCTTAAATTAGCTAAAGAAAAACTTTGTGATAGTATCTCCAGACCTTGACAGCAAAAATTAAGATGTGAACTGTGAACATTATGATGAAAAATTGAACACGCCGAGGGGATGTCGTTAAAATGATGAGAGAGAAAGTTATAGAGAGATGCTAAGAAAGAGTTACCAGAATAAATTGGCTAAAGAAAGAGTAGCTGTGAGGGATGCTAAGTTGGGCCTTGATAAAAGGAATGGTGAAGTTTGCTGGATATATCAGGCTGGTGAGTATAGCTGTCATTCATCTGATTCAGAATCAAGAGAGGTGGGGTTTTGTGGGCTGGTTGAGAATCAAGACAATGTGAAGTGCTTAAGCCGAGATTGTGTTGTTGGCCTTATGGTCTAGAAGAGTGAAAATCCTCACAAGTCTATGGGTCAGGAGTTTGCTTATGATGAGGGTGTATTGAGAAGCCCAAATTACACACTTGGGAGTGTTAAATGCTCACTTCCAAAAAAGTGATATTGGTCATGGCATGAGTGCTGAAATTGTTGAACTGTTGTCTATACTAGCTGTTGCTGCGGAAAGTTCAGATGATCTTGATGGAATTTCTCCCATTTCTTCGAAAAGGAGAAAGGGAAGGAAAAGTTATTACTCAATTACAAGACATAGTATGTAGACCAGGTTTTCGAAGACAAAGGTGATTGCAAAAGCTATCAACAGCAAAGAAAAAGAAATGGCGGGGAACACTAAACAAGAAGTAAGGGAGTCTCATTTGGATTTGGATCAAGTGAATCAATTAGTAGAGGCCCACAAGGTGGTGTGGAACTTGGTTTGTAAGAGATGAGGGGTTAGGAGAGAAGAGACAAATGGTGACAAGTTTGATGTTGTAGCTTAATTCGATCTTTTTTATTTCTTTCAAGAGTCGTATCTTGGAGTCTCGTGTTAGTAACATGAGAAGGGACATCTTCATATGGAGAGATAATTAACATTTTCTTTGGGTGTTTTTCTGCTTGGTTTTCAACTTGGTCTCGATTTTCAGTTGTTGTTGTGCTTTAGTGCGTGGGCTGGTCGCTCTTTGTTTTGGTTGTTTGGTCTTTGGTAGTTGGTGTTTTTGATTGGGCTCCAGCTGTCTGTTTTTTGTTGTGGGCTTGTTGTGAGCTGTGTTTTTGGTCTTTGTTGTTTTTGGTTAGTTCCTTAGTTTTGGGTTGTGTCATTTACCTTAGTGGTGCCTGGTTTTGTTCCTTTAGTGGGTCTCGTCTACTTACTTGGTGGGTCGTTTGGGCCGCCTGTTAGCTTGTTGGTTCTTGTAGCTTCTGCATTTTTTATTTCTCTAGCCTTTCTTAGGCTTATGAATAAAGTTTGCTGTTCAAAAATAAAAAGATAGTGAAGAGTTTAGCTATTGCATACGAGCTTATGTACTTTATTTTGTTGGAGCTGTTGTAGCTCCAACAAAAGATGATTCTAGAGTTTCTGTAAATTACTTGGTTTATTTGAGGGAGATAAATAAGATAAATAAAACTTTGCATGAGGGTGGGGGGGGGGGGGGGGGGCACTACTCTTTTAGCAAACTTACACGAGTGCTTGGAGGCTGTTCAAAAACCAAAGAAAAATCAAATATTCAAACAATGTCGGTGGTTGAACATACACGTTAATGGTACGTATTCTGTGTGAAATTGTTATTTTTTTCATTAACAATGTTGTAACAAGAGCTCCGACTCGACCCAAATGCTTTCCACTCCTTCTGCCATTATCTCTTACCTTTCCATTGTTAATGAAAACAATCTCTTTCTTCTCAACTGAAGACAATCTCTCTCTCTCTCTCTCCCCCCCTATTCTCTTCTCAACTTTAGACAGCAAAGATATATAAACAATCATCACCCATTGAAAAGTTTTATCAACTTTAACAAGCAATCCTACCCAACCAAATTTTGGTCCACAAACGGACTTTAAAAACTATCTGAGAGACAAAATTTTTAAAGTTTTGAACCAATAGATGCTGGGCATATTATCAACAAACAATCCCATTTTAATTGCCAACATATTTGGCTACCCTCCACTTATGTTGATCAGTATGTTTCTTCTTGTACTTTTATTTGTTATTTTCCTTTTGCTCTTTTTAATTACATTTTGATTGTTTATAGTTTATATGTTTTTCTTTAATGAAACACAATTACCTAGATATAGATTACAGTAGCAAATATTGCAAACCTCTGTTTTATTTATCTCATTCTATCAACACAATATTTAGAGTGGGCATTCATGATCCTTTGTTTTGGATGCGATGTTCAAATGAAAAATATTCCACAAAGGAGAGTTACTTGGGAATATTATAAAGTTTCAATATGAACACTATGTAAACAATAGGAACCGAATAAGGACTCATTTTCATATGGAACAATATGAATTGCATGAATATCAAAATGTAGAATTAAATAATTTAGGGCATTTCAATCCCAATACTATGAGAGTGGACACTTCTAATCCAAATTTTGTATGGTTGTCAAAAAATGTGTGCAAACTTTTTATTTATCTTAATTTTTCAAAGTATTTGATTTGGACCTTATAATGATAATATTGATGGCCCATTAATTTTTCAACTGTGCAGAACAGTCTGTGGTCAATCTTCAAAATATTTATAAAGACCCCTCGAAAGAACAAATGCAATTAATTTTTCTTCAATCATGTATCTCACTTTTACTTGTCCATGGAATTTCTGCTTTGTTTCATGATTTTGTTAAAGTAATTCTTATATCTTGTGTTTATTGTAGGTCAAAAAGGTGGTAACTTGTGTTCATGTAAGAATTAGGATATGGTTATAATACTTTTGGTGACTAAGCAATAAAATGTAGGCTCCTTTATGTTGTATTTCTATAGGTGTTTAAACAAGAGTTAGGATGGTTATGTTATAGCCTTATAAAATCTATATTATCGGTATCATCTTTACAAACATCAACAACATCTTCAAATTCTTACAAGCATCATCGACATCTTCAAGAAGATGGTTCATAACCTAAGTATTTAAAGTAAGATTTGAACTCTTAAGAGATGTTAGAAGCACACACACAAATCTTATACTCATGCATTTCATATTATTTCATTCATGCATTATGTCATTGTGTGTGTACATTCATAATTTGTTTCTCATGTTGTGTGATGAGAGGGTGATCGAACCAAAATTAGTATGATTTTGGCCCTTATTTCCTTTTCTTTTCGCTTGATTTTCGGGCAATATTCCGTGATTTAATGGTGTGAATTAAGTGTTTTCAGATATTTATAAAGTTCAAGGGTATTTGTGAAGAAGAAGATGGATTTGATGCAAAATGTGCATAAAGTGTGAAAAACAGGGCATTATCGCCCTTGATGGTGTCGCCTTTGGACACACCGTGACAAAAGGCGAGAAATAATGAAGACTCAAATCAAGGAGTTGTCGTGGTATTGTTGCTATGGCGACAAAACCATGACAGAGAGGAGAAAAGCTAAGAATACAATTAGGTGTGATGTCGCAACTAAAGTATCACGGTTCAGACACCGCGACAAAGATAAAGGTTGAAATTGTAAAAAGTGTGTGTAGATCATCCAACTTCAAAGGAGTATATCTCTCTCCTTAGATTGAACCACATTTTGGTTTACATATATTCGGAAATCCCCGAAAGTCTACTTTTCAGCAGTTTTTACGGATTACGATTCTGAGTCTTCTAGAGAAAGTTATGCCCGTTTTAGTACTTGTTGCGCAGGGAACCACGTTGCCACCGTGATGCCACTGCGACACCACCGCGAACTACACTTTCCAGAGTAGCGAAAAAGACATTTTCAAGCCATTTTAGAGAGGTAATGTTGTCCTTTCATGCCTATTCCAAACCCTAGCCCTCTCAACATATAAATACACCATTTTTATAGAAAATATCTCCCCCTCTCTCTCTCACACACACATAATCCTTTCTTCAACTTAGGATCACCATCAATCATCTCTCAACATCCTCCATTTCTATACTTGGACTAATCTCCTTCATCCCAAACTCAACACCTAGTCTAGATTACTTTCCCCCAATCATTTCTCTCTTCTCATCTTCTCCCCCATAGCTCTTCCAACGATGTCAAAGATCCTGCCTTTAATGAACTGTACCACTGTTTGCCTTTTTCCTTTATACAATATCGGAAACACCTTATCCTTAACTGCTCTTCTGTCAGTTGACCCATTGGGAATATCTCCAAGATAGATTGGTAGTCTCTCATAAAATGGAGGCAATCTTCCGTTACCTTGCCGTGAAAAGATGGGAGCATATTCAAGTACATACTCCTCAGCTCATAGCTCCTGGCCACGGCATCTAACACAATTGGTGACGGTTTATTTCCCAGCATAGGTTGCCTGGACTCTCTTATTGCCCTTATATCATCCTCTAATGCATGTCTCAAAGAACCTGATGGGCTCTCTCAAATACGTTGTCTATTTTGAACCTTGATCATCTTGAACCTCTCTTTCAGCTTGAATATCTCGGTCACGTGGAACACCTTGATCGCCCATTTCCTTAACAAAAGGATCTATCTCTTCGAACTGTCTAGCAACCCGGCCTACTCGGTCAATCTCGTCATTAGCAAGGATCAGAATACCTCCAAGTAGGGGTGTGCATTTTTGGTTCGGTTTGGTTTGGGTTGAAGCTCAATGTCAAACCAAACTAATATAGATCGGTTTGGCTATATTTCAACCCAAACCAAACCAATGTGATTTTTCTAACCGATCCGATCCAAACCAAACCAAAAAAAGTTGGGTTGGTTTGGGTTGGTTTGGGTAGGTTTATCGGATTATATTTGAACTCAATTTTTTTTTTTTTTTTTTGTATTATCATAAAAATATTTAAATATAAAAATATGAAAAAATCATAACAACAAATAAACAAATAGTAAATGAATCTACAGTCCAAAGAAATAAACTTAATTCTTAATTCCAATTAATATAATAAAAAAACTCAAAGTATTCATAATCAATCATCAATAAAACATCTAAATATTTTTTTTTTTTTTAAATTCATAATCCATCATCCATGACTCCATCAAAAAAAAAAAAAAAAAAAATCTCAAAATGTATAAGAAAGTTTTCATCCATAAATATCCAGAAAATTTCAAAGGAGATATCCTATCAAATAAATCAAGCTTAATCAAAAAAAATATCCAACCCTTCCTAAAGCTTGCTGAAAATCTTCACATCCAATGTATTGAAAACTTGTAATAAACCAAATTAAAACAATTTACTTAGCCACATAAGAAAAACATGATCAAAAATATTAAATTAGCATTATACAATTAAAGACTTCATATATCTTAGTATCTTACCATGAATTAGAGAATTGAAAAATATTAATCAATAGTCATAGGCTCCATCGTTGCAGATCCCAAAAACTCTATAGAAAAAGAAAGAAGGAAAAAACAGCTCACCAAATGAATCAAAAAATTGTAACAATTGATGCATTCTCAATATAAAAAGAGAAAGAAAATGACAAATATATTACCTGATTCAACTACTTCCAGAAATTTCATCTCTTCAATTATTGATTCAAAGTTAATTGACCGAGAAGTAGACCGCAACCAATTCTGTGTAAATATTAAGGCCTCCACTGTTTTAGCACCCAAAGAACTTCGGAATGAATCAAGAATACGCCCTCCTATGCTAAAGGCAGACTTAGAAGCCATAGTAGATACTGGAATCGCAAACACATCCCTAGCAATATGTGATAAAACTTGATACTTTGTGGCATTTAATTTCCACCAAAGTAGAATATCAAAGTTTTCAATGTAGGGATCTTCACTTGGCTCCAACATATACCTATCCACCTCATTTTTTGTATCAATACAATATTTCGTTTCTCGCATTTTTTTGAATTTTTGAAGCATTGCGAAACGAAAATCACCATCATGCTTATCCTTGTCTACATTCATCCCATTCAATAATTGAAAATCATTAGAAGATTGGGTACCAATAGAATTAGAGTTCCGCCCATTATAACACTCATAAAGACGACATAAAAGTTCTTTCAAACCTTTTGTCATTTCTTCACCCTTATCATTACCATACAAATGACCAAGGCAAAATGTCACATAATCCAACTTATATCGAGGGTCAAGCACAATTGAAATAAGCAAAAGTTTGTTTATGCTTTCAATGGAACCCCAGTAATTGTCATATTTTCGCTTCATACTAGTTGCCATAGTGCCTAAAAAAGGATCTGTATTTGTACTTAATTCTGTCAACTTGGATTGAATTGAAAACACTTCATGAAAATACAGATTAGATGTAACAGACAAAGAAACACTAAATTTCAATGTTGCATCATAAAATTTCTTCAAAAATTTAACAAATACTCTAGATGTTTCCCAATCATCAAATCTAGGTGGCCCCATCTTTCTCTTCCCACTCTCATCCTCTAAGAAATAACTGACATAATTTCCATCCTCTTCCTCCAACCGCTTAAATGCTTTTTGAAATTTTAAAGCAATTTCCAACATCAAATAGGTGGAATCCACCTAGTACACACATCCAATATCACATTTCCTTTACACTCTATTTTTTCATGCTCAACACATTTTTAAAATTTTTGTAACCTAGTAGGGGATGATCTTACATATTGCACAGCATTGCGGATACTAATTATTGACTCGTGTATATCTTTCAAACCCTCACCAATAATTAGATTCAAAATATGAGCACAACAACGTACGTGAAAAAACTCACCTTCTAATATAATCCCATCAGTAGCCCAATTACTCAACTTCCTTTTTACATACTTGACAACAACATTATTGGCACTAGCATTATCAACAGTTATCATTAATACTCTCTCTATACCCCAATCAAGTAAGCATGCCTCAATGATTTTTCCAATGGTTTCACCCTTATGATTAGGTACCACACAAAAGTTTAAAATTCTTTTATGTAATTCCCACCCACTACCGTGATAACCATATAATTAGTATTTTGAATTGAAGTCCAACAATCAGTAGTAAGGCAAACTCTTTGCTTATTAAAAGAAAACATGCTTTTCAACATTATTTTCTCATCTAAATAAAGTTGATTTATATCTCTAGCAATTGTAGTTCAAGAAGGAGGATCAAATTTTAGGCATGCTACAGAACAAAAGTAACAAAAGTGACGAAATCCTTCTCTTTCAACAAAACTAAAGGGCAACTCATTAAGAACTATCATTTTACTCAAAGCCTTCCTACATGCATCTTTACTAAATCCCACAGCTACAAGATTACTAGTACCATCACCTATATATTTTTTTTCAAAAGTCAGTAACTTTTGTTTTTCATCCACCAAATGATTATGATATTTTTTGCATTGATCGTTCAAATGAGTCCATAAAGTACTAGTACCAACTTTTTTACTATCACAAGCATAATCTTTACCGCAGTAATTACTAGTACACCTATTACCTCCTTCATTTTTGGTGAGGTGAATCCACACTTTTGATGGCGTTTTCGTTGGCTTTCTTTTCGTTCTAGCATCGGTGGTAACCAATACTTCATCTGTTGTTAGAGTTTCAGAAGGTTCAACTGTAGTAGTATTTGAGTTTTCAGCCATTGTAAACCTACAAATAAATGACAACAATAAAATAATTAAATATAAGTGTTATTCAATTATTTTGACTATTAAAAATATATTACATAATTAACAAATTAATAACAATAATTATAAATGAAGAAAAAATAACAAGTATATATATAAAGAGAACACAACAAAAATATAAAAAAAAACAGTTAAAAAAACAGTAATTATATTATATATATATGTTATTTTTTCAAAAAAAAAAAAATAGTGATTATTGTATGCCTGTACCTGTATGCATATATATATATATATATATATACACGGTTTCAAATAAACAAAAAGTACATACTACATAGTCTACATAGTGATATTAAATATATATAAAACAGAATACAATAACTTAAAACAAAACAAAACAAACAAAAAAGTACCGAGAGATATTATATATATATAAAGAGAGTTGTTCAGTACTTAAGACTTAAGTGTATACCTTGATGCATGAGCCTTGATGGCTTGATGTGATCTGAAAGTGAGAGAATGAGTGCGGCTCAGTTTTTAAGATTTTAGGTTATAAAAAGTAGACAGGCTTTTATATAGTTTTAAAGTAAAATAGGACAAAACATAATTAAATGGGAAAAAGAAACATGAATGACCGAAGGACAAAACAATATTATTAATATTTTAAATTTTAAAAGTTAAAAATCAAAACCTGAAAATTGTGGTTTGGTTCGGGTTAGGTGGGTTGCATTTCACGTAACCCGAGACCGAACCGTTTTTGTTTGGGTTTTTTTTTTTTATAAACTGACTGACACTTAATTTATATTAATAATTGAACCAACCCACCCATAATGGGTTGGGTTAATCGGTTTGGGTCGGTTTGGCGGGTTTTTGCACACCCCTACCTTCAAGCGAACGACGTATATTCATACACCTGTAAAACCTGAAACACCAAAAACACAACTACAACGAAGTAAGATGAAACAAATAAAACTAAAAACTAAAAACTAAAAAAATTAATCTAATGACACACACTACCTAATTAAATTAACTAGATCCAACTAATATAATCTATACCAATCCTCGGCAGCAGCTCCAAAATTGATACTGTAAAATCTGTATTCAATTTACTAAAAAAGTTCGTTAACTGGGATCGGTGATTCTATAGGTCGAATGCCAATTAATTTAGCAAAGATTTACTTTAAATGTGAAAAACTAAATCGCATAATGCTATGCTTTGGAAATCTGTTGAATTCTAATATTAACCTAAATTATGAATACTTGAACTAAAGACTAAAATCAAATCAAATCAAATCAAATCACACAACAGATGAATATATGAAGAGAAATACTAGGGAATCGATGCACATTTTTTAGACACTCAAAGCCCACAATCAGTCTCGTTAAACACCTCAATCTAGTTTATGGGCTTGTTTTCAAGATAAATCAATTAAGTTCGGAGATCCTATCCATTACTCACGCACGGTCATGCAACAAATATGGAATAATGATCTAGGGTTCTTCCTATTACTCACACACTGTCATGTAATGAGCAATTGTCAAAACCCATGTTTTACACAAAACTCTAAGCCAAATTAACATAGCATGGTCATGCAAATATCAATTTTCTTGTTTATTAAGCTTGTGATTAAGATTTAAATGGAACGGTCATCCACATCTAAACTTTAATCTCATGGACAAACTAAGCCACAGACTCAAATCACTTGCGGTCACAAAATAATAAGAGTAAGTAGAATAGAGCAATTAATTCAATAAGCAAAACTAAAACCCAATTGATTAACAAAAGATAGACTAATTGTTCACATAGAGTTATCCAAAATCGGTTACATTAATCCCCTAGTTAGAGGTTTAGTTACACATCAACGAAGAAGATAAAAACGTAGAAGAGTTATAGAGAAAACTCATATTGATCTTGATAGCTTCTTGGCTAGAAATCTCCTTCTTCGTGCTTTCAAAAACCCTCCAAGGATGGATGGATTTGAATGAATCAATCAATGGTGTTAACCGCTAAAAATGGCAAGGGTCCAAAGAAGAAATTTCCATCCAGATTCGAAGTAGAAAGACATCACAGAAGAACATCCCGGTACCCCGCTACTACAAAGCCCTAGACCCCGCTACTGCATTAACCCGATATTCGGATACCCCGACATACTGATACCGTGGTCCAGTAGGAGGTGGGATACCTGGGAACCCCGATCCCTCCTAGAACAAGCCTACCAAGCAGTAAAAGCTTTAGAGTAACAGACTATCAAAGTAAGACCAAGTACACCAAGATCAAGCTACAAAGAGAGACAGTATACGCCAACGTTTAATTAGCAAAGAGAATGCCTTTTTCCCACCACTTAAGAGTTCCATTCAAAAACGGAGTCAACTCTTTCAGTTCTGATAAAAAAGGGATCACTTGATTCCAGGGGTAAATCCCACGATCCTCTCGCCTATCGCTACAGAACATCCCATAAATTACTAAACCGCTGGACCGAATTTAGAAGAGTGCACAGCAAGAAATGAGAACTATATAGAGAACATAACTCTTGACAAAAAGGGGACTGAAAAACCTAAATCGTAAGCCCTATAACTTTCTTTTCCACTTATCGACTAGCACAAGATCGCCGACGTCAATTTTGTCTAAAAACTTCACACAAAACTCCCTAGAAGTATCATTTATATTGTGACATTGTATCGCTCAAACAGTATATTGTTTATCAATAAAATAGTGCTATTTCATTATTTTTGCATACTTGTATTGTGTTAATAGGAATTTGGCCCTGTTAATATTTTCTTGTTAACCTTTTGGCACCGTCTGTGGGAAGATCCTTCCAACCATTTACAAAGAAGCTACTTAGCTTTACCCAGCTAACAAGGAGATGAGACTTCAATAATCTCAGGGGCAGCCCGATCCCTCAGGATCCCAATCCCTCACTTCAACCCAAAGAGTCCAAAGGTAGGGAAGGGGATCAAGGAATAACAACCCGACACCAGTCCCTCCTTCAAATACGGATTCCGTGACCTAGGATCCAGTTAGCCAAGAAATCAATAGGGATTTCCTAGAACAACAGGTTACCGCCTATATAGGAAAGTTCCACAAAGAAGTGATCCAGATGGGAGTGTTTGCTGAGAAGGAGGTACAAGACGAGATACGGGATACAGAAGAAAGGAGAAAGGAGAAAGGAGAAAGGATAAGCGAAGAAACCTGATGCAGTAGATCCAAGTCATTCATACCATCAATGAAGGCCCTACACTAGCAGGAACCTCCAACAACTCAAGAAAGAACCATACTAGGAAGATCCCGAGGCTTACTACCAGTCATGATGTACTACAGATCTCTAGAGAATCCCAAGACTATCCTCGCACTGCCCAAATCATCTTTACAGAATTAGATGTCTACAACATAGTGTAGCCATATGATGACCCAATGGTGATCACAGTATAGATAGCTAACTACTAGGTACACTATGTCCTGATTGACATTGGGAGCATTGTAGACATTTTGTTCAAAGGAGCACTCGAGAAATTCAACTTGAAGAATTCATTCTACAACAACTATACAACGCATTTGTATGGGTTCACTAGAGACTCCCTTATGCCGACTGGATCCAAGATCCTACCAGTAATAATCGGGGAAACACCTCTGTAGTAAAATATCTTGACAGACTTCATAGTGGTCGATACCCTGTCTGCTTACAATGCGATCTTAGGAAGACCCTTCCTCTCAGGGATCAGGGGTATTATCCGTCTACCATAACATACTAAAATTCTCGGTTGGAACCGAGGTGGGAAAAGTTCGAGGAGTTTAGCAAGCGACTTGAAAGTGTTATGCGGTGTCAACTAACTTGATCGTGATAGCCAAACAGTGTGCACGTGTGACTGATGGACTGAGTAGGAAGTTACCAGAGGAGGATCCAAATATTCTAGAGGAAGGAGAGGTGCTAGATGTGATTAAGGAAGAGGAAGAGAATCGGGGATAGGCCAGTGGGCATCCCATGGAGAAGTTAAAAAAGATACTTATCAGGGGAGATGATTCTACTAAGGTAGTGAAGATAGAGGGAGCGCTGGAAAGTGGGGTCAGAGAGAGCCTAGTGGGACTCTTCAAAGAGTACAATGATATCTTTGCCTAGAGCCATAACGAGATGTCAGGTATTCCCCTCACCCGAGATGTCAGGTAGTAGATGCAACCTTCAAACCGATCAAGCAAAAATGGAGGCATTTCAATGCTGAACAGCATGTCGCGGTACAAGAAAAGGTGGACAAGCTCCTAAAGGCTAACTTCATTAGAGAATCCCGATACCCTGAATGGATAGCCAATATGGTCATAGTAGTCAAATCTAACGGGAAGTGGCATATGTGTGTGGATTACACTGACCTCAACCGAGCTTGTCTAAAGGATAGCTTATCTCTGCCCCAGATAGACCAATTGGTTGACTCCACAGACGAAAACAAACTCTTGAGTTTTATGGATGTGTTCTCGAGGTACAACCAGATCATGATGCACCCCGCCGATATTACTGGGCAAGGCCTTTACTGCTATAAGATAATGTCATTCTGTCTTAAGAATGCTGGTGCCACTTACCAACGCTTGGTGAACAAATTATTCAAGGAACAAATAGGGAAATACATGGAGGTGTATGTGGATGACATGATCACCAAGTCCTAGGCAATAGACCAATATCCTGGGGACTTGCGCCAGACTTTCCAAGTGATAAGAGAGAACCAGATGAAGTTGAATCCCGCTAAGTGTGCTCTCAGGGTAGCTGTAAGGAAGTTCCTTGGGTTCATGGTGCACGAGAAGGGGATTGTGGCCAACCCTGAAAAGATTAAAGCCATCCTAAACCTCGAATCTCCTATAACCCTCAAGCAGGCATAAGGGCTGATTGGTAGGGTGGCAGCACTCAACCACTTTATATCCCGATCCACAGATAAGTGTCTTCCTTTCTTTAAGATTATTAAGCAGGGAAAAAAATGTAATGGGACCAGGAAAGCGAACATGATTTTCAATCTCTGAAGAAATACCTAGCTAGCCCGCCTCTGCTAGTGAAACCCACACTAGGAGAAGAGCTGCAACTCTACCTAGCGGTGTCAAAAATAGCTACAAGTGGGGCCCTGGTAAAGGAATGTGGTAACGGGGTCCAGAGACTGGTCTACTATATGAGTTGTACCTTGACCAAGTCAGAAAAGAACTATACCTTCATAGAGAAGCTCGCTTATACACATGTGACTATAGCTAGGAAACTCCGACCTTATTTCCAAGCCCATATAGTCACGGTAGTCACGAATTAGCCCTTAAGACAATTCCTCCAACGACCAAATATATCCGGCAGGCTAGTCCTATGAGCTCTAGATCTCACCCAGTATGACATTAAGTACAAAGTAAGAACGACAATCAAGGCACAAGCCTTGGTTGACTTTGTAGCTGAATTCCGTGTGACTGATTAGCCGTCGTCTACTCACAAAAACAATGTTTTCAATTTGATCTTTTGAAAACCCTTTTTTAGTTACTTAAAATCCTTTAAGGTATAAATTTATAGCAAGTGGTAAGCAAGTTCGTTCCACAGGGAGATGGAGTGTTATGTTAGATAAATTGACTAATCTTAAACAAAATAAAATAAATCATCAAATGTGATAGTTGTGTGGTTTCATAAACCACCAAATTTACTACAA
Organism: Acer campestre; assembly: GCA_954870605.1. NCBI lineage: Eukaryota > Viridiplantae > Streptophyta > Magnoliopsida > Sapindales > Sapindaceae > Acer > Acer campestre. The sequence goes on along the minus strand of OX940809.1, from coordinate 24,703,231 downwards.
AAATAAACATGCAAAAATGATAGGAAAAAGAGAAGACTCAACAATCTTGATAAGTGAAATGGTGAAAACAATTACTAAAGATGATAGGTGATAGATTGAGTTACTAGTGAATGTGGGTAATGCTTTCAAAGCCTCATTAATGGACAAATCTCATATATGATAACCATTTGATTTATAAATTGTGCTTAGGTCATAACTATGAACACTAAGCAACTTCCCACCAAGATGCCTAACCGATCAAGAAGATAGGGTTAAGGTGGGATTGGTTGGATAAATAGAGGTTTAGACTAGTATGGTTGATATACCCTCCACTAGTCAATTCTAATCACTAAGTTCTTTAACCAATCAAGGGTGTCAATCCAAGATTAATTTCACAACTAATTATCCCACATAAGAGTATGATCTACTAGTGATATACAATGCAAATCATATAATATGTAGAATCTAAATATAAAGTGAATAGAAATCTGTTGACGGTGGTTTTTGTCAATTGACCGGTCAACGATCTCTAGTTTGCAAATATAAATTAAATGTATGGCAAAGCACTAAAGAAAGTAAACAAGAGATGTAACATGGTAAAACTCTAGTGATCGGAGAAACATCCACGGGTTGTCGCCTAAGCAACTCAGTCAAATCCATTATAATAATATTCTTAATAGTAATACACTTTGCTCTCTCTTGCCTCTTTTCTCGATGATCCCCTTACTTATATTTTGTAAGGATATTTATACATGATGCTATTAGGGTTTCTAGGGTCCTGCTAGGGTTTAGTATCGTGACGTACAAGTAGGGGATTGTAGAATTGGTTTTAGGATTCTTTCCTTGGTTGATGTTGATCTCGTCTTTATTGTAATTGATTCTGAATCTGTTCTAGACTCTGGTGAGCTGTCAAGGAGATCATTTTGTTTCTTGTTGGATTCTGCTTCTTAGTAGTTGATTTGTGGCTGATCTTTATTAATTATATTACATACAGGTGGTGAAAGAACTTCCATGGATGATCTCTTTTTTTTGCATCGAGTGTGGCTGGTCGGGCATTTCTTCATATTCGGTATACTCGACGTTTTGTGCTTACTTGCTGTCCTGACTCTTATCTTCTGGCTCAGCCTATGGAACGTCACTTTTTGGCGAATTTTACCCATAACAATACCCCCTTAAATATTTGAGCTGAGTGAACTTGCTCGTGTAGGGAAAAATACGTTTGTACGTGGCGGAAGCGAGACTAAAAAGAGTTTAGTATAGTTTAAAAATTTTCCCATATTGAACCTTAACCCTTTAATTAATTAAGCAATATATACCAAAAGATATCATACCTTTGTCGCGTGATCCGATTGACTATGCGTCAATGGTAATCCGCAAGATCTTCCAATCCGATCACGAACGTGAATCACCTAGGAGCGTGGTCTCCCTTCTCTTTGAATTGTGTACCTGAGAATGGACAACAAAACTTTTCTGATTTCTATTAGTCACAAAAATTCCAATAGATTGTTAAGAATGTGCCGGTCACTTTTGAATTCACAATCGTTAGATTGAAACTCGCGTGAACCTTATTCGAAATTGTGCACAAAACCTCTTGATGTAAAGATCACTAGTGCACTATCGAAATAAGAACAATTCTTCTCACAATCTTTCTTGGCCGAATTTCACACTAGTCTAAGAGTTGGATTTTATTTTTCTCTAGCAAAAGAAAAATCTCTCAATTGCAAAAACTAGGGTTTTTAAAAAATATATATGAAGAATATATATATATATATCAATATTGGCCGCCAATAAATTGCCAATATATATTTCTATTTTTTTTTCTGCACGCCTAATATATATGTATATATAACTTGCACGCAACTCAAATTTGTTTTTAATCAAAATACTGCATGCAACTTATAAGTGTTTTAGTTTTGTTAAAACACTGAGTGCATTATATATAATATATATATTATCACCGGCCATATATATTTCTTTATTTTGCATGCATATATGTATGTCTAATTCATATATCTGCATGCATGTATATAATCTCTATATATTCCGCATGCATATATGTTATATACCAACTATATATTCCACATGCATATATATTATATACAAACCCTAATCCAACTCTTTAGTGTATTTGTGACTATATAAAAGACTTCCTTATTTGACTAAACAAATAAAGTCTTTTATATTCAGTATAATACTACTAGGAAACATATTTCCTAATCAGAAAAAGATTTAATTTTTAATTAAATAATTAATTAACATATTAATTAATTTCCATTTAATTAAATAATAAAATAAAATAATATAATGGGCTAAAAAATTAGTCATTGCCTCCCATGACTAGAACTTGGGCCTACATATTGTTTTCTTATTTTATTTAATCCATTTGGACTTTAATAAAAAGCCCACATGTGAACTAGACCCATTCTTACTAAAAGAAACAAGCCCACATGTTTTTCATTAATATATTAATATAATTAAACAGCCCATTAAATAAATAATGTGCAAATTATATTCTTAATATATTAAATACAATTCTAAATAGATCCACAAATAGTCCGGTAGAATATATCAAGTGATTCATGTAAGTCCGTGCAGATTGAGGATCTTGGCGGGTCTATCTAAATTTAAGATCCAATAGACATAACCCAATCACAATCAACAAATGATTTACTTATGTTCAATCTATTAATTTTAGTTCATTCCACTAAAGAACTAAAATTGCATTCTTAAATAAAGATGGAATAAGTTAACGATACTCATTCATACCCTAGACAATCATATGGGAGATAGTGAATCCTCGTGAAGAATATCAGTAATCGCCAAGAGCTCATAGACCGCCTATAGCTCTCCAAGTTACCATATTTACTCATATGACCACACTTTGAACTTGGATATATATTATGACTTGTCCAGAAGTCATCTTTCAATAGACACTATTGAAAACTCAACGTTAAGATTTCATATCCAAAACCATAAAGCATCCATATGATGATATTCTACTCACATTTAATAAATGGTGCCACGATGTCCATATCTATAAATGAAGTCATCTATCGATTAACAAATGAATACCACCAAACTATCGAGGATAGACTATGCTATATAATCGTACTCATTGATAGCTCAAATGATAACACTTGCAACCATAAGTCCATCATTTATCTCAAGATTAAGATAGACTCTCCGATTGTCCTGATAATGAAAAGACTTTTATCTATTGACGGTTCTAGAAAAAGTATTTCATTGTGATCCGGTTCAATGCACCCAGTGCACTAGATTCTTTTACTCGAAGACCCTTCGATGATTTTAGACTCATCACAACACATTTGATCCCACTCAAACGCTAGTAAAAGAATTCTACAACTTTAACAAGATAAAGGTGCCCAACCTTTAACTTAAGTTGTGAACGTTATTCAAGACTAACTAAAGAATTTGTGTCTACCTCATACATATCCAGATGTACGAACAATTCTTCTTTTCTCATAGTCTTTTGACCATATGATTATTTACTTTGACAATTATAATAATAAATGCTATATAAGATTTTGTTAACAAAACAGAAATCACTTTATTAATATGAAAAGATTGTCAAGTACAACATTACGCTCTTGCTATTGAGCATAACCCTAACAGCTCGTTTTGAGGGCGAGTTTGTTTACTCGGCAAAAGTATTTAAATCTTATTCGATCTTTCTTCTGGTCAGACAAATTCTTTGTCGTTTCCCTCATCAATGCTCTTCATTAATGCTCCGTGAATGCCATGATTAGTATCCCCTGTTAATTCGAGATATTAATGACGTGTCTTAATTGTATCCTCATGCGTTCGATTTGCTTTCTAATCAGAAATCCTTTGATGGCGACGTTTAAGGTTTTTGACGGCTTAAGTTTCTTCTGGCTTTGCCACTTGTCTTTCCGGGATTTGGTATGTCAGGCTGAATTTTTGGGATATGACTTTTGCTATGATCCATGCGTCATTTCGCACTTTTGCTCCCCTTCCCGCTTTTTTGCTTTCTCTATTTTACGGTTTTTTTTAAGCCAAACCGTTTATCTTATTTAAACTCCCCCCATCTTGTCTCTCTTGAAATTCTGATTTTCTTCTCTTCTTCAATTTTTGTATCTTTCTTTATCTCTCTTGATCATCGCTGCAAACTTATCTTTTCTTCGGTCCATTTTACACCCACTGATTTCCAAGCGGTTTTTATTTTCTTCCCACAGATTTGAAACCTCTTTCTTCTCTGAATCCTCATTCTCTGTTCGTGGTTTTCTGCAGTTCTTCTACCTTTCGCGAGCTTCGTCAAGGTTAGTCTTTTTTTTATGGACCCTTCAGTTAGACACCGCCTTTTTGTTGTTTCG
>OX940809.1:24616431-24698700 GCA_954870605.1 Acer campestre | reverse complement strand
TCTCGCCCGAGCGGGTCTGTGCCTATGATATTGAGCCGAACGTAGTCGGAAGAAATAAGACTCGTCAATATATGGGAAAGTTTGAATTGGACAAAGACTGTATTCGGCTTGAACCGGCCGAAGATAGAGCTGCATGGAACCCTCCGCCTGGGATGGTGGTGATCTACGGGGCCATGCTTAGCTGTGGCATCATTCTTCCTCTCCAGTCCTTCATTACTGGTTCCTGGCTGAGGCTCAGATATCCCCTGCCCAGCTTGCTTCCGAACAGTTATCGTATTCTGATGTGCTTATGGCACATGTGGAACCGAATGAAGCTGCCACCCCCCACTCCTTTCGAGATCAGGCATTTTTATACTCTTAGACAATCGGGTAGGTCGAGGACATATTTTCTTCTGTCGAGTAAACCGAACCGTTGGATTCCGAAAGGCATCGAGATTACAGGGAAGGTCGATCTGGCTAAAGATGATAAGGCCAAGGGCTTTGTTTGGGGGTTTCCTTCCTCCAACAAGTATTGGAAGAACAGCTGGTTCTTTGTTGGGGGTGATTGGAGCCAATCGATTGGGTTTGATGTTAAGGGAGTTCGGGTATCGCGTAAAGTCCCTCACTACTTCTGCTTTCCTAAATCGTGGAATAATACCGCCCTGATCCTCTCGGATGGGGAGTTAAAGAATCTGGCCCGGGTAGTCGTTCGGGCATTGAAGAAGAGGAGAGAACCTAATCTTCTAAATGAGGATAAGATGATAAAAGCTAGTCTCTTTCCTCGTTTGTCAACAGCTTGCAAGCGACGTAATTTGATGACTTCTTTTTTATCCTTTCATCTTGTATTCTGTTTTTGGTTGATTCCTGACGTCTGATGCTGAGTGTTTTTTATGGTTTCTCTTATCTTTTTCTGTCATACTCTGTTCTCTTGCATCTTGATTGTGTTGAATATGATACCTAAAAAAGGAAGAGTAATGTAACCAAAAGCAATAAGTATAGATTCGGGAGTTAATGACGAGTGCACTGTTTTTCTTACTCAATTTTAATCGGTAGCTTCTCATAATGGCTCGTATTTTTACAAACTGGAATTTGTCTTCTTGGCCAAGTGTCTTATAAACTGGCGCTTTTTATTATGCTGAGTATCTCATCTTACTGGCGCTCTTTTAATATGCCGAGTATCTTATTTAACTGGCACTCTTTTATTATGCTGAGTATCTTATTTAACTAGCTCCATTTTATTATGCCGATTATCTTATTTAACTGGCGCTCTTTTAGTATGCCGAGTATCTTATTTAACTGGCGCTCTTTTATTATGCAGAGTATCTTATTTAACTAGCGCTTTTTTATTAAACTATGTGTTATGTTGAGGCTCACCACGACCACACTTAGTTCCCTGCGCAAGTCACCTAGGACGTCTCCAGGTTTTGTTTGCCGTAGGGTTTTACCGAATCGTTGGGGTAGTGTATACCGGCCAACACAACTGCGCTTCTCACCAGATCTATTCCAGCGGCACCCCGAGCAAATTGCCAGGCATCCCACTTGGGTATTCTAGTGCCTCGGGCTTGCCTTTTCACTGGGATATGCATTTGCATCGCCCTAACTAGGTGGGCATGCTACTTTAGCTTCTCCGCCCCCTCGGACATTGTCCACTCGCTCTTTGCGGTTTCGTGGTGCCTGAGCTCATTGTAGGACTAAGTCTCATCCTCTACTTTAGAGAGCTCTTCCTTTTTAAAAGGGTTTCTTCCATTCCTTTTTGTTCGCTAGTCTGCCCGTATTTCCTCGAGGGGGTTTTCCTTTGGTAGGATTTTTATTGATTCTGCGGAACTGTATTGAAAAAAACCTTAGCGGATTGCTATTTTTATTACTAGTTAAATATCTGAAACTTTGAATCAAGAAAATCTGAAATGAGAATATAAATTAGACTAATTTGAATGCTGAGAAATCAAGGAGCCTCTTCAGGGGTAAAACAACTTCAAGTATTGGGCATTACACGGTCGGGGTACTAATCCGCCGTCGGGTCGGGCAATCAAGTAAGCTCCATGCTCGGTGATGCTGTTGATAATATACGACCCTTCCCATTTGTCCGCGAGGGATCCTGCTTCTCTGTCTTTTATGTACGGGGATACCCTTCTTAATACTAGATCCCCAATTTGGAATCTACGTATTCGGACATGAGAATTGTAGTATCTCACTGCTCTTTGTTGGTATGCTGTATTTCATATCTGGCATCTATCTCTGGCCTCTTCCAGTTCGTCTAGATTCTGTAACAGCATATGACATTGTGTTCTGGTGATACAACCGGACTCTTGGGGAGATGAAAGATATCTCTATTCGGATGATAGCCTCAGTTCCGAATGCTAAAGAAAAGGGGGTTTCCCCGGTGGAGGTCCTTGCAGTCGTTCTGTATGCCTAGAGTACTTTATGAAGCTTGTTTGCTCAGTTCCCTTTCTTCGCATCCAATTTGCTTTCAGAGTGTGCTTGATCACTTTGTTTACCGCCTCTATCTGACCATTAGTTTGAGGATGAGTAGGCGAGGCATAGTAGTTTACGATCTTGTATTCTTCACACGTCTTTGAATTTTCTATTGTCAAACCGTGTCCCGTTATCGGTTATGATGGTACTCGGGACTCCAAACCTGTAGAGTATGTTCTTTTTGACGAAACTAGTGGTGTTTGCTTTGGTGGTGTGCACAAGTGCTTTTGGTGTTAGGCTCCTAAGTAGCTCTGGTGGTTGCCGTATGTCATTAGCGATCCGCTGGCAGGTCTCTCAACTTTCTACGAACCATTGGGCTTCGACAAATAAAGTTGGCCAATAGAATCCCTGCCTTAGTATTTTGTGCGCTAAGCTTTTTCTCCCCGTGTGGTTTCCGCATATGCCGCTATGGACATCTCTTAGAATTTGCTCGGCTTCTTCTCCCGTCATGCATCTTTGTAGTGCCTTTGAGAACCCTTTTTTGTACTACTCACCATTTATGATTGTGTATTGGGGTCGACCTATACCTAATACGCTTTGCTTCTAAGATATCTTCGGGTAGAATGTTTTCATCCAAGTACCTTCTGAGTTGGGTTGTCCAGTTATCTGATTATAGTCGAATCTCTGCTATTATAAGTTTTTCCAGTTCTGCTATGCTAGGCCTAGTCAGGTGGGCAACTGAAATTGTCTTTGATCTGATGCAATTTGTTGCTGAAGCTGGCTTGGATAAGGCGTCTGCTCTTTCATTCTCTTTCCGAGGGATCTGGGTAACCTTGTATTTTTTAAACTTTCTGAGTAGCCTCTTCGCTATTTCTAAGTAGGCCATCATATACTCATCTCTTGCTTGGTACTCGTCCAGCACTTGGTTGACCACTACTTGTGAGTCGTTAAAAATTTCTATTTCGTCCGCTCCCAATACTACACATACCCTCAGGCCAGCCAGAAATGCTTCATACTCAGCTTGGTTGTTAATTGCTTTGAAATCGAACCTCATGGCACACTTTATAACATCTCCTTCTAGGGTTAATATTACTATCTCGGCCCCGCTGCCATGAGTGTTAGATGATCCGTCCACATGTAACTTCCAGTGATAACTTTTTCCTTAGTCTCTCCCCATCGTTCTACACACTTCATTGTCCGGTTCTGTGAATTCCACCACAAAATCTGCTGCTGCTTGACCTTTATGTGCTGCTTTCGCCAAGTATTGGATGTCGAATTCACTTAGCTCTGTATCTTATTTAGTTAACCGACATGACAACTCTGGTTTCTGAAGGATTAGTTTAAGCGGGCGGGCAGTCAGTGTTTACTACGACCGTATGTGCTTGAAAATATGGCCTCAATTTTCTTGCTACTGTGACTAGTGCTAGGGCCATTTTCTCGGCTGGCAAGTATCTTGTTTTGGCTGGGAGCAACGCCTTGCTTGTGTAATATACTAGTTTTTGTACCCCCTCCTCCAACTGAATCAGCACAGAACTGGTTGCAACTTCGGTGAGGGATAGGTACATGTATAGGGTTTCCCCTGAAACAAAATAATCAGTGTGTATGATATAAAGCTAGAGGGGGTGGGGGGAGGGGGGGGGGGGGGGGGGGTGGTGAATAGATTTTAACTAATTTTACCCAATTTTCGTTTAAGGACAAGATTACAAAAATACCTCTAATAGTCAATATAAATTCAACAAGTGTAATATGGTGCGGAATTTAAATAACACTTGATGTATACGTGGAAACAAAACCACTTGGAAAAAACCACGGGCGGTATAGTGCGCCACACTCGAACCTCGAAATCCACTAATTGAAATAGAGTTTACTACATATGTAGACCTCGTCTAACACTCCGGTCAATAATCTCCCACTTCTACCATGAGGGCCTTTAAAAGTGGCTCTAGTCCATTTTGCTTGTGGCCTAAGCAACCTTAGCCACAAGTCTTACTTCTCAATGAAGAGATAATACAACCTATGTGAATATATAAAATACTCAATAAATACAATAAGAGCTAGGTAACCCTATATGCTTATTTAGGATAATAATATGTCAATAATGACATATTATCATCCTAGAAATCAATAGCTAAATGACATGTCAAATAGCTTAGTTAAAAATAGATTATAAAAACCTAGATAGTTATCACAACACAACACTCAATCATGTCAACAAATCAATCTCTATTTTGAATATTACATATTATTCTAAGAAGCATGCAAATAATAAAAGAGATGCTTTGATAAATAAAACACTAAATATCAATGATAAATTGAAGAACATACCAAGGGAAGTGTGATGACTAAGACCCATTCAAATAAGCAAACTAATTATGCTAGAAAATGCTTAGATGGTCTTTCGATGCACATGTATTTGGTTTTGAGTGTATAGGAAATGAGTTTTCTTTGAAATATCTCTCAAATATATTTCAATTAAGTTTAGGGTTCTTAGGAGTCAAGAACTTTTTCAGAAAAATGAGAAAGTGTGATATTTATAAACATAGAAAATAGGGCGTGTGAAAAGACAATTTTGCCCTTGAAATCACCGTTTGGCGTCGAGGCCACCGAATTAAACCGTCGAATTGAACCCGAGAGGCAGGGGATCAAACGGTGACCACATTCGGCGATTACCAAAACCGCCGATCAGAACCCAAAAAGAAACCAACCTAAAATATCTAGAACGGCGGTTTCATTCGACAGTTTCATTCGGCGGTTTCGAAACCGCCAATCAAACCGTAGAATCAGACCCGAGATATTAAATGCATCAGGTCTGATCGGCGGTTTCAATTCGGTAGCCAGACCGCCGATCGTAACCGTCGATTCACAAAAAGAGGTGAAACCAATGAGAAGTCAAGGGCATTCTCCATGGGCGGTCTTCGCGCAAAACCAAGCACATTATCATACAAGTGCGGATGTTTCCTAACATATTCGGGAAAAGAATTACAAAACACATAAACACACAACAAGATATAACAATCAAAATGCTAGTGTGAAATATGACATGTGAAGAGATTGCATACAAAAGTAAAGCATACATATGCAAACATTACTAGTGAGTGTGTGTAACTAAATCTCTTCAATAAGAAAATAAGTACTAGAGATATACCTTTGGAGTGCTTGTCATCCTTGAGGTCTTGAGTAGGGCCATTGAGCATGATCACCTATCACCTAAGCTACCCTTTACATACAACCCCAATATATGGTTTGTCCACGAAATAAGCCAATCAAAAAATCGAGAATCCTTACAATCTCCCCCTTTGGCTATTTCGTGACAAAACTACCACTCACATTGATTCCTGATAACAAAATAAAAACTACGGGTAAACAATGATTTTCTACATTACATAGAGATATAATAACAATAAAATCTTGAAGTCTTCAATCTCTTGTAGAATAAATAATCCCTGAAAACAAGGTCTCTATATTTTCCAATACACATAAATGTGAGATTAATCAACTGAAACTAACAAGCATTTGCATTTAAGTAAGTTAAGCACAACATCATGCAATATATGTGAATGCAATACTCCCCCTCAACGGGTTACTCCCCCTCAATATGTAATTTCCCCAATATGCACAAATTGCTACAACAATTTAGCATCTCCCCATACCACATTCTACTCCCCCTTTTTGTCATGACATAGGCAAAGGAGTAGTCCCCAACAAGGTCACGTATAGCGAAGAGAGATAGTAGCATACAAGATATTTGCATAGTCATATAAGCCACTTTATACAACTCAATTAATTGAAGAGACACAAGGAGATTTATTTTCTTTAAAATGTGTGAATCAAAAATGCTTTGCATACAAGACATGTAGCATTCAAGTCTAAAATACAATGGTATTTGGCAAAGCAAATGACAAAAGTTTCTAATAAGAATTCAAACCAATTTCACCATTTGTCATAAGAGAAGCAAGGATATAGATATTTCATTGAATTCAATTTTAGAGGCACTATATCCAACTTTATAAGCAAAACATGGCATGAGCGACTTTTTGCAATCTATTTGATTTTTCCGGATAAGATATCTGTATTATAGTAGCCATGTTCAACCAATAAAGAAAGAGGGACATTTGGATTGAAAAAAATCCTTTGAACGGATACAAGATCCTTTATTCATTTAAGTCTCATATGCTTTTTCACACAAGTTTTGCATTTAAGATTTATGCAATCATCAATTCATGCTTTTTCATGTGGTATGTTATATGAATTTCATGCTTTTCATATGGCATTTAGCATGTTATATAAAAGAATCATCATGTCATGGAGATAACTATAGGTCATTCAAATCATACTTCCTATGTAAATCTCCTAGTCCAAAAATGCATGTTTGAACATAAATATGACATGGATTGTAAACAAGCATTAATCACACTTATTGAATCGAAAACATATATACATATGTGCAACTAAGCTTACTCAAGCAATCAACAAAGAAGCATAAGATATATCAAATTTTTGCATGTGACAAGTATGCAATATAACTCTCATTGCTTGAGTTCCCCATATGGGATCAAAATACTACCCTTTATCAAATGAAGGTATGAGGTCCTGTGGACCTTCCAAGTTCATTAGACTTTGTTGAACCTATATGAGACTTGTTAGTCTCGTAACAAGCGGGTTCATTATTTTTTATTATCAACTTAGGTGATATAGTTTTCTTCCTAATGGACAAAGGTTTTAGAGTTTTAGAAGATAAAGGATCATGCAAATGAGTTTCTTCCTTTATATGAACATGCATTCTAGCTCTAGCCTTTTTCTTTTTGATCATGTTTTTAACTCTACACATATTAATGTAATAAAAGCAACTTGGTCTAATGTGACCATTAATACCACAAAAATGACAAGTGGGAATAAAGTTAGGAATCATACCATTCCCGTGTGCATGCATCAGTGCTTTCCATTATCGTTGTGTTTGTCTTGGTTGTTGAATTGGATCTCTCCATCGTTGTTGATAACCAAGACAATTTTGCTTGCTCGATTGAGCTTGCATGATTGGTGTCTTCCCTTTGTGGATCTTAGGTTGAGGGAAGTTAACATGAGGAACTTTTTGAGCTTGAGGTTGTCTTCTTGAAACTACCTTCACTTGTGCACTATGAGAGCATTGTCTTAGATCAATCTTCTTCCTAGGGGTTTACACCAGTGAAGCCTCTTTCTTGCCTACGCTCTTGACAAATATGGTCTTGTTGGGAGTGAGAATCTCCTTATCATCTTCAAAGCCAAGACCTTTTTTGTCACAAGAGCTTTTTCCAACACTCAACAAGTGGTTGAGTTTTTCCATGCTAGGTCAATTTAGCGATCAATTCTCTAGCATCTTCAGCGCTCCCTTTTCAACCCTTCTTCATTCCTCTTAGACAAGCTAGCTCATCTCCTAGCTTTTCTTCATTTTTCTTAGACTTTTCCACTTGTTCACTTAAGTGGTTAACATGTGTTGAAAGCTCTAGATTTTCTTCCTCTAAAAACCTTAGTTTTCTTTTGTTTTTCATCATTGAGCTTTCACACTTGACTATATAGTCATGAACATCCATTTTCTCTACATTTCCTTTTGTAGAGTTAGGGGAAGAGTTATCCCCACTTGAGTTATCTTCGACACTTTCCCTCTCACCTATGAAGTCATTTCTCTCATTAAGACCTTCACCTTGGTCTCTTGAGTTAATGAGAGCCATGTCCCAATTAGTAGCGACACCTATCTCCTCTAGAGCTACTTCTTCATCTCTTTCTTCTATGGGATCGCTAGTCAAGACATTCTTACCAACAACTTCATTTTCTATATAGGTGGCTCCAAATGTCGTATAGTTAATATAAGCTCTTCATCACTTGATGACTTATCTCCTTCTCCGGAGTCATCACTTTCACTCCAAGTGACGACCATCACTTTTCCCATATTGTTCTTCAAATTTCCACAATCGGGTGAAATGTGTCCTATACCGCCACACTCATAGCATTGGTTCCCTTTCTTTTCACTATTCTCTTGCCTATGCTTAAACTTCTTGAAAAAAGCCTTTTTCTTCAAGTCTTGGCCTTTGGATCCAAAACCGTTCTTCTCGAACTTGACAAACTTTTGGAATCTTATAAGCAACAAAGCTATGTCTTCGTCCGAGTCCTCTTTTTCCTCCTTCTCAACCTTGGAGGCTTTCAAAGCAATCCCTTTTTGCTTTTTAGGAGGTGAAGTACTAGGACCCTTCCTAGACTCATAGGCGAGGAGTCTTCCAATTACCTCGCTCGACTTCATGTCCTTATAACCATAATTTTCTTCTAAAGCCGTAACTTTTGATTTAAACCTAGCAAGGAGAGACCTCATGATTTTCTGCTTAACTCTCCTATCCGAATATGGATCACAAGTTGATGGCTTTGATTGACGATATCCATCAACTTGACTTCAAATTCATTAAAGCATTCATCCTCCTCCATTTTAAGCAACTCAAATTGAGTTTGAAGGACTTGTAGCTTGGAATCCTTGACAACATTGGTTCCTTCGTGTGTAACCTATAAGATATCCCATGCCTTGGCTATCCTAGTGTTTTGAATCAGTTTATACTGATTTTCGTCCACTGCACATAGAAGGGCGTGCCATGCCTTCCTATTCCACTTTGAAGTCTCAAACTCTCCATTGGTCCAATCTACCTTAGGCTTGAGTACTTGTTCTCCTCCACCTGTGGAAGTCATCATAGGAGGTGCATACCCATCTTCAATTGCCATCCATACCCTATCATGGATTTGACACAAGTATGCTTCCATCTTGCCTTTCCATGTGGCATAATTAACGTCGGTGAGCAATGGTGGCCTCACGCTCGACGCTCCCTCTTTGCTCATCCCAATATCACTCATAGTGTTTGGATGAAAGCAAAAATATATGAATAAATTAAGAAATCACACACAATGCAAAAAACACCAACAATGAGCTAGGATCACCTAAGTGTATCTAGGAATTCGCTTTGATATCAATTGAAACAAAATAACTCGGTGTGTACGATATAGAGCTAGAAAAGGGGGGGGGGGGGGGGGGGGGGGGGTTGAATAGATTTTAACTAATTTTACCCAATTTTCGTTTAAGGACAACATTACGAAAATACCCCTAATAGTCAATATAAATACAACAAGTGTAATATGGTGTGGAATTTAAATAACACTTGATGTATACGTGGAAACCCAACCACTGGAAAAAAACCACTGGCTGTATAATAAGCCACATTTGAACCTCGAAATCCACTAATTGAAATGGAGTTTACAATCTATGTAGACATTGTCTAACACTTCGGTCAATAACCCCCCACTTCTACCATGCGGGCCTTTAAAAGTGGCTCTAGTCCATTTTTCTTGTGGCCTAAGCAACCTTAGCCACAAGTCTTACTTCTCAATGAAGAGATAATACAACCTATGTGAATATATAAAATACTCAATAAATGCAATAAGAGCTAGGTAACCGTATATGCTTATCAAGGATGATAATATGTCAATAAAAACAATCCTAGATATCAGTAGCTAAATGACATGTCAAATATCTTAGCTAAAAATAGATTATAGAAACCTATATAGCTATCACAACACAACACTCAATCATGTCAACACATCAATCTCTATTTTGAATATTAGATATTAATCTAAGAAGCATGCAAATAATAAAAGAGATGCCTTGATAAATAAAACATTAAATATCAATGATAAAAGTGAAGAACATACCAAAGGAAGTGTGATGACCAAGACCCATTCAAATAAGCAAACAAACTATGCTAGAAAATGCTTAGATGATCTTTTGATGCACATGTATTTGGTTTTGAGTGCATAGGAAATGAGTTTTCTTTGAAATATCTCTCAATTAAGTTTAGGGTTCTTAGGAGTTAAGAACTTTTTCAGAGAAATGAGAAAGTGTGATATTTATAGACATAGAAAACAGGGCATGTGTAAAGATAATTTTGCCCTTGAAATCATCGTTCGGCGGTTTTATTCTACGGTCGAGGCTACCGAATTGAACTCGAGAGGCAGGGGATCAAACGGCTACCACATTCTGTGGTTACTCAGAACCCAAAAAGAAACCAACCTAAAATATCTATTCGGCGGTTTCAAAACCGCCGATCAAACCGCAGAATCAGACTCGAGATATTAAATGCTGTAAGGATTCCCATTTGTTGATTGACTTGTTTCGTGGACAAACCACATGTTGGGGTTGTTGTAAGGGTAGCTTAGGAATTGGTGATCATCCATGGCCCTTTCAAGACCTCAAGAGAAGAAGCACCAAAGGTAAATTCTAGTGCTTACTTGCTTTGAAGAGATCATAGTTGCACACACACACAACTCTTGCATAAATCTTATTCTTGTATGTTGTGTGTTTTATATGAGTGCTTGCATGTTCTTGAACATCTCTTCTAGCATGTTTTATTTGATTGCATCTAGGTCATTAAAATGCCATAACATGTTTAGGCATTAGGATGCAAAGTCATGAATTTTATTCATGCTTGTTTAATTGATTGCATATTGTTTTAAGATAATGCCATGACATGATAGGCATTAGGATGCATTCAATTCCCACATTTGCACTTCATGTTTGATTAGCTTTAGGTGTGGTGTATTTCGTTTCCCGAAGGATATTCGGAAACGTCCGCGCATGCACATTGATGTACATGGTTTAGCGCGATGATCGTCGGTGGAGTTGCCCTTGGCTTCTCCTTTGGATTCACCATATTTGGTAAACGGCGGTTGAGATCGGTGGCCTGGCCGCCGAATCGAAACCGCCGATCAAGACCTGGTTGATAAATATCTCGGGTCCAAAACGGCGGTTTGTAACCGCCGAATGAAAGCGCCGAATGAAATCCAGGCTCTCGAGTTTCAATTCGGCGGTTTTGTTCTGCGGCCCCGACCGCAGAATGAAACCACCGATCGTGCGTTTTCAGGGGCAAAAATGACTTTTCACCTGCCCTGTTTTTGGTCTCTATAAATACATCCTTATCTCTAGTTCCCAACACTAAGTCTTTGATCCTAAGAACCCTAGAGAGATATTTAGAGAGACTTGAGAGGAAAAACTTAAAGATCACATCTTTATTCCTCTCAACCCATTTCCACATGCATAAATCATCATTTAAGCATCATCTAGGTTCATCTAGTATGTGCTAATGCATGGGTCTTCTTCAACACACATGGTATGATTTCTTGAACACTAATCTCATCTTATTTTAGTGTTTTTACTTATCAATTTTATCTCTTTTATTACTTGTATGTTCTTGAGTAATTTCTACATACATGATTGAGATTATGTGTTGATTGGGTTTATATTTTACATAGCTTTATTGATTAGGTTATTATTTCCTAAAAGCTATGCCATAAACATTCATGTGCATCAAAGATCATCTAAGCATTTTCTAGCATAGTTAGTTTGCTTAGTTGCATGGGTTTTGGTCATCACACTTCCCTTGGTATGTTCTTCACTTTTATCATTGATATTTAGTGTTGTATTTATCAAGGCATCTCTTTTATTATTTGAATGATCTTAGATTAATATCTTATATTCAAAATAGAGATTGGTTGTGATGACATGATTGAATGTTTGTGGGTTATTTTTTATAGCAACATCTAGGTTATTTAATCTATGATTTGCTAAGCTATTTGACATGTCATTTAACCATTGATATCTAGGGTTGCATTTATTGCCATCTAATCATCCTAGATAAGCATATAGAGTTGCCTAGCTCTCATTGCATTTGTTGAGTATTTATATATATTCATTGAGAAGTAAGTCTTGCGTGTAGCTTCCGGGATTAGGTTGCTTAGATCGCAAGCAATTGAAGTCTTGTTGTGATAGACCGGGATTAGGTCGGACACCGGGATTAGGTGGTCACACAAGCAATTGGACTAGGTTCACTTATACCGGGATTAGGTAGGTGTGTGATTATATACCGGGAGTAGGTTGTAATCGTTTAACACATTTAGTGGATTCGAGATTCGAGTGTGGCGCACTATAACAGCCCGTGGTTTTTCCCTGTTGAGGGTTTCCACGTAAAAATCAAGTGTCGTTAATATTTCCATAGCTTATTACACTTGATTATTGTTTTGTGAATTGGGTTATATTTGTAATATTGACTAATCCGAAAATTTGGTAATAACGGATTAACAACCCTTTCACAAACCCTCTATGTCATTCTTAAAAGACACCCACGCGTATAATGGTAAAATTTGTGAACTTTTAATTGGTATCAAAGCCTTAGTGAACCGGTTGGGGGACTACTCCTTTGCCCATCTCATGACAAAAAGGGGGAGTAGTATGTAGTTAGGGGGAGAATGCTTATTGCTAAATTGTTGTAGCATTCACATGATTGAGGAGTTTACTTTTGATAGGAGAGTAACCCTTGAGGGGGAGCATTTGCATTACACATACATTGCATGATGTTGTGTTTAAATTCTTAATTGCAAATGCTTGTTTAATCTTACATGATTAATCTCACACTTCTTGTATTGAAAGTATAGAAACTTTGTTGGTGAAGGATTGATTGTTCTACAAGAGATTGAAGACTTGAAGATATAGCTTTTAATCATCTCTTTGTAATGTAGAAAATCCCTTTAGTTTCTATTTTATTGTGAGGATTAATGTGAGTGGTGGTTTTGTCACGAAATAGCCAAAGAGGGAGATTGTAAGGATTCCCATTTGTTGATTGGCTTGTTTCGTGGACAAACCACATGTTGGGGTTGTTGTAAGGGTAGCTTAGGAATTGGTGATCATCCATGGCCCTTTCAAGACCTCAAGAGAAGAAGCACCAAAGGTAAATTCTAGTGCTTACTTGCTTTGAAGAGATCATAGTTGCACACACACACAACTCTTGCATAAATCTTATTCTTGTATGTTGTGTGTTTTATATGAGTGCTTTGCATGTTCTTGAACATCTCTTCTAGCATGTTTTATTTGATTGCATCTAGGTCATTAAAATGCCATAACATGTTTAGGCATTAGGATGCAAAGTCATGAATTTTATTCATGCTTGTTTAATTGATTGCATCTTGTTTTATGATAATGCCATGACATGATAGGCATTAGGATGCATTCAATTCCCACACTTGCACTTCATGTTTGATTAGCTTTAGGTGTGGTGTAATTCGTTTCCCGAAGGATGTTCGAAAATGTCTGCGCGTGCACATTGATATGCATGGTTTAGCGCGATGATCGCCGGTGGAGTTGCCTTTGGCTTCTCCTTTGGATTCACCATATTTGGTGAACGGCGGTTGAGATCGGTGGCCTGGCCGCCGAATCGAAACCGCCGATCAAGACCTGGTTGATAAATGTCAATATTTGTAATATTGACTAATTCGAAAATTTGGTAATAACGGATTAACAACCCTTTCACAAACCCTCTATGTCATTCTTAAAAGACACCCACGCGTATAATGGTAAAATTTGTGAACTTTTAAATGCATCAGGTCTGATCGGCGGTTTCGATTCGGCGGCCAGACCGCTGATCGTAACTGTCGATTCACCAAAAGAGGTGAAACCAAGGAGAAGTCAAGGGCATTCTCTATGGGCGATCTTCGTGTAAAACCAAGCACATTATCATACAAGTACGGACGTTTCCGAACATATTCGGGAAACGAATTACAGGACACATAAACACACAACAAGATATAACAATCAAAGTGCTAGTGTGAAATGTGACATGTGAAGAGAATGCACACAAAAGTAAAGCATACATATGCAAACATTACTAGTGAGTGTGTGCAACTAAATCTCTTCAATAAGAAAATAAGCACTAGAGATATACCTTTGGAGTGTTGGGGTTTTTGCCCTAAAGCTTGTAATTTGTAAATGTGAATTGAACATAAATAAAAGAAGTAGTTTATTCATTAAAATTATCTCATACATTTATAATAACATGTGTACTTAACATCCAAGATTGCCGGATGTAATTTCAAACCGAGTATATGAATGTCATATACAGATGGATTCAGTTTGAAACGAGCAATCTAAAGAGTCCGTAGATAGCAAATAAAGCTGGGTACTTTATTTGTGGTCAATCTATAGCTGCGGTCCATTCCGTAATGTACGGTGATCTTATCCTAGATCATTCATATGGAGATATGAGAATGGAGGCACCTTGTATGATGTGATCCATATAGGACTGGGCCATGATCTATATAAATCTCTCACCAATATCCGTTACATGATGAGATTCATATATATCATCAAATGATGGCTATATGTGGGTGATCTTAATCCTGAGTGTCTTATCGACTCCTTCAGGTTAGATCGTGGTCTTTGATATACCATGGGTGAGGTCGGAGTTGCATTCCTGATCAATATGCTCCGTATGTTGGGATCGCGGTTTGACTTGTGGCTGGGAAGGTCTGCACACAATAGTGGAATCCACTCCTTCTTGTGAGAAGTAGATAGTAGTTCCCTTAAGGGCTGATTCGGGGCTTGAACAATATGAGCGCTCTCCTAATTCTGTAAGGAATGTATGATTTATTGTTCATTAAAGAATCGATGGTACTTAATGGAAAGATATAATTAGAGAGGTATAACGGATATTATGACCCAACTCTAATTATGAACTACCTGTGGAGGATCATACCATATGTAATAGCTATATCAATGGACACCAAAAGTTAATGGTTTGTGTAAAAACGTCTACAGTTGAGAGAGTGCAACTTCTGGTTTTTAGTGGAATAACACCGAAATTAATAATCATGAAATATTAATTAAAGATTTTAATTAATTATTTCTAAGGATTATTGGAGCTCAAAATACCGTGGGTCCATTAGGTCCCCTTGCTAGCCCGATCGATTTAGGTAACAAGGGTCACGGTTAATTAATTAGATTGTCCAATTAATTGTGTTACAAAAGTAACACGTGTCTATTCAGGAATTAATTGAATAATGTGATTATTCAATTAATGAATATTAATGATTATGTTAATTAAATAATTAGATTATTTAATTGTCTAATTAATCATTAGATGGAGGGTGTTGATAGATATTTAATTTTGAAAGAAGAAAAAAAAAATTTGATTATTTTATTTTCATTTAATTAAATATTTAAATTTGAATTTAAAAGAGTTTTGAATTCAAATTAAATCATATAAATTAATTAATATCTTTAAAAGATATTCGATATCTAAAAAGATTTTATTAATTAGTTTAAGTTTAATATATATATATATATATATATGAGATATATGTGATTTGAATGATTGATTTGGTATCAGATACTAAACAAAATACAACACCAAAAGAAGAAAAAGAAAGTGATGCGGCCAAAGAAAAAAAAAAGGAAAGTTTTTATTTTTTATTTTTATTTTTTTTATTTTATGATTTGATTTAATCCTAGGTTGGCCGAATTCTCCATACACAAAGCAAGAGTTGTTTTGTGTTATTTTTTCTACCTCCATACAGGTTCCTGAATACCGTGACGCGCCAACACGCCGTTGCCAGTTCCTGGAGATAGTGAGGAAGATCAAGTGGTACAAATCAAGAGTAGATCGTATTAAAGCGAAGGAGCCTCCTACGTAGGTATGAAATAGTTTCTTCTCCTTCTAATTGTTTTCGATTATTATTGTACAAATAGGTTTATTTGATGATTGCATTTAATTTTTTTTTTTTAAATCCTTCCGCTGCGCAATCTGTAAACCTAGGTTCCTACAATTGGTATCAGAGCCAATTTTTGTACAGTATAATCGAATTCGATTGCTCCTGATTGCATGTATGAATGTGTAGGCACTTTTCTAATGATTGTATGGTGTCTATAATTTTTATTTATTTATTTATTATAAACATGGTTGATCGTTAATTGTATGGTATAATGGGTTTAGGGTTCGTTTTTAATGGTTGTAATTTTTCTGCTGTAATTTTAATCCCGGGTTGTATAATATTTTTTTTATTTTCGTTGATTTGCTTGTAATTTTATATTATTGATGTAATACAATGAAGATGACGATCCGGAAGACAAACACTAGCAGGGTGCCACAAGGGTCATTGCACAAGTCTCATGAATTTTTTTTTTATATAAGTGCAAGTGTTGCACGTGAATAAAAAATATATATATATATATAATAATAATAATAATAATTTAAAAGTAGCAACATATGTCACGCAATGCACAGATGCAACAAGATTTGTGCAAGTGTGCAGCATATGTGTAGCAATGCAAAAAAATTAGTGCAGCCAATGTTTTCTAATTCGTGCACACCACATGCAACATATTGATGTTGCGCATGCTGTTACGTTTGTGCAGTGGTGTCTCATGCATAGGTGTTGCGCATTACACTGCTATAATATAATTGTTATATTAATTGTTGCGCATGGTGCGGCAGTCAACGGTTTGGGCCGAATTTGGGAAATCCCGAACCTCCGAAAAACGTTAGAGTAACATTTGGGCTTTAAGGGATTTAATCCATGAGATGGATCCAATAAAATAAATCAAGTTGGACTTGATTTTTGGGCCCGAAAGACGCAGAAGATATTACAAATGGAGTTGAAGATTTTTGAAATTACAAGAAGACCAAGGAATGCCTTGGATTAAATTTTTTGTAATTAGAAATTTTTTAAGTTAGATAGCCCATTATACTCGGTCAACTCATGTATGTTTTTATTATGAGATGATTCAAGCATTGCCATGCATATACATATCATTTAGATTAGGTGTGCCTACACATATATATGTTGATATGTCATACATGCATTATAGCCATCTTTATTATGTGTTTATTTTTTAATTTGATTAAAATGAGTAATTCACATAATTGGCTATAAATTAATGGGATTAGTTTTTAGGAGTAAAAACTTGGTAATTCTCATTAATCACTAATCTATTTTTTTAAAGAGTTTAATTACTTAGATTAGTGGGGTCCTTTAATATAAATTAGGATTAATTTGATTAAGCCCCTAATAATAATAGGACCTAATAATGTGTTTAGTTTTAATAGTTAAAACTTGGTAAATACACATTTAATAATTCTAGTCTTAGTAAATAGTTTACATAGATTAGAATTATCACTAATGAACTAGATTTTTAAAGAGTTAAAAATCAAATTAGTTTATTAGTTATTGGAATAGGATTCTAATAATTTGTGATTAATGCACTTGACACTTAGATTGATATTAGCCGTTTAATCTAGTTTATCTAGGTGCATTAATATTAATAGAAAACCCTTATTATAAAATAGTGAGTGGGAGAGGGATATATGACATTATATCCCACGGTCTCCATCATTAGTTCAACACTGTAACATTGTTTTCGTCCTCCCTAAGGAGGGTTTCCATAAGAATCAATATCAAGGTTGACTTCCTAACGGATAGGATTTTTGAGGGGATTTCGGGATTGACCGACCCTAAGGCAGCAATTCTCGAGTTAAACTCATGAGATCTGAAATGATGGGTTACGCTCACAAGGTTTTAATTAAATTGGTTAATTAGAAACCTGACTGAAATATACGATGGTTGAATATTAGAGGAATATGAGTTATTCCGATATAACATTTGATTGAGAATGTCTCGATCCAACATGCAAGAATTTGACTGACCCTAAGGCGGCACTTGCTTGTGGTATGTTGGATAGTCGTGGCGTAGAAACACTTTTTAGTATTGTTCTTGTTCATTAAACATTTTCATGCATCATGTTTAATTTTATGCCGAACATTTACACATGTTTTGAATGTATGAATGAATGAATGAATTTTTTTTTTATCAGCCATGTCAACTACACTATTACAAATCATAGCCAATGACAAATTAACTGGTGATAACTACACTAAATGGAAACACAATATCAATGCAATTTTGGTCACCAAGGACCTTAAGTTTGTGCTTACGGAGGAATGTCCTCCAATGCCTACTGCCAATGCCGCACGAACTATTCGTGAGGCGTATGAGAAATGGGTCTCATCAGATGAGAAAGCCCGAACATATCTGTTAGCAAGTATGACAGACATGCTTGTCACAAAGCACGAAGCAATGAGTACTGCATTTGAAATAATGGAGTCATTGCAGGCTATGTTCGGGCAACCCTCTGAGCAAAAGTGGCACGAAGCTGTTCGTTCCGCTATGCTCGCTCGTATGAAGGATGGAACATCAGTTCGACAACATGTCCTGAACATGATGTCCTACTTCAACACGGCAGAAATTAATGGCGGGGCCATTGATGAACCCAGTCAGGTGAGCATCATACTGACGACTCTTCCAAAGAGTTTCGATCAGTTCAAGAGCAACTACGTGATGAACAAGCTTATGTTCAGTCTCACACAGTTGCTCAATGAGCTCACTACCTTTGAGTCATTGACTAAGGACAGCAAGGGCAAGACCGGTAAGGCAAATGTTGCCGAACCATCTTCCTCCAATAACAAAAAGAGGAAGAGGTCTGCTGGGAAGGCTAAGCGTAAGCCCAAACCCAAGAAAGCCCAAAGCAAGAAGAAAAAGGCTGAAACAAATAACACGGTGTGATCTAATATGAATCTAGAGGGGGGGGGGTGAATAGATTTTACCAAATTTACCCAATTTTCGCGTTAAGTCAAATTACGAAAATGCCCCAAACTAGTCAAAACAATAACAAGTTTAATATGGTGCGGAATTATAAAAGACACTTGATATTTACGTGGAAACCCTCACGGGAAAAACCACGGGCTGTATAGTGCGCCACACTCGAACCTTGAATCCACTAAATGTGAAATGATTACAACCTAATCCTACCTAATCCCGGTATAAGTGGACCTAGTCCAATTGCTTGCAATCTAAGCAACCTAATCCCGGAAGCTACATGCAAGACTTACTTCTCAATGAAGAGATTACAACCTATGTGAATATTAAATGATATTCAATGAGCAAATAAAGCTAGGTAACCTTAGATGCTTATCTAGGATGAATAGATAACAATAAATGCAATCCTAGATGTCAATAGCTAAATGACTTGTCATAAAGCTTAGCAAATCATAGATAAAAATAACCTAGATGTTGCTATCAAAATACATCACTCAAACATGTCAACACAACAATCTCTATTTTGTATCTAGAATATATTCTAAGAGCATACAAATAATATAAGAGATTTCTTTGATAAATAAAACACTAAGCTTAGATGAGATTAGTGAAGAACATACCAAAGCAAGTGTGTTGAACAAAACCCATGCAAGCAAGCATCCTAACTATGCTAGAAAATGCTAGATGATCTTTTGATGCATATGAGAATGGTTTTGTGTGTATAAAAATGAGTTCTTGATTTCTTTTCTCTCAAGTCTCTCTATTTGAACTTTAGGGTTCTTTAGAATCAGAGAACTAAGTTAGAGAAATGAGAAAGTATGATATATATAGTCATCAAGAAACAGGGCAAGTGAAAAGACAATATTGCCCCTGAAACGCTCAAACGGCGGTTTCATTCTGTGGCCAGGCCACAGAATATGACCGCAGAATTGAGCCAGAGAAAGAAACCGACCTAAAAAATCTAATTTGGCGGTTTCATTCGGCGGCCAGGCCGCCGATAATGACCGCAGAATTCATCCCGAGAATAGGGGAGAAAACGGCGGTTTCATTCGGCGGTTTTGAAACTTGCCGAATGAAACCGCCGAGTAAACCGCAGAACACAACCCGAGAATAATAAATGCATCAGGTGTGAAACGGCGGTTTCAAATCGGCGGCCAGACCGCCGATCTAACCGCAGAATCAGACCAGAGACCTCTTGTCCAAAACGGTGGTTTCATTCGGCGGCCAGGGCCTCCGATTAAACCGCCGATTCACCAAAAGTGGTGAATCCAAGGAGAAAGCCAAGGCCTTCACCAAGAGCGGTCTTCGCGCAAAACCAAGCACAAAATCGTGCAAGCACGGACGTTTCCGAACATATTCGGGAAACGAATAACACGACAAAAACAAACACACAACAAGATATAATCAAACAAAGTGCAAGTGTGTAATGTGACATGTGAAGAGTATGCACACAAATGCAAGTATGCTAAGTGTGTGTGTGCTTCTAGATCTCTTCAAAGAAAACTAAGCACAAGAAATATACCTTTGCGTGCTTGTCACCTTGAGGTCTTGAATAGGGCCTTTGATGTTGGTCTTCCATCACCTAATCTACCCTTACAATTCAAACCCCAACTTGTGGTTTGTTCACGAAATAAGCCAATCAATTATGGGAATCCTTACAAAGGCAAAAAGTAAATGTGATTTACTTGTTCTTGAAGCATGTATAGTAGAAGATGATTCTTCACCCTAGATAGTTGATTCGGGGGCCACTAACCATGTTTGTTCTTCTATGCAATGGACTGAATCTTGGACATAGCTTGAGGAGGGATCCTTTTCTATGCTTGTTGGGTCAGGGGATGTCGTGTCAGCCCAAGCAGTGGGTGTAGTTAGACTACATTTTGAAAGTTGTTTCATTATATTGGATAGTGTATATTTAATTCCTGGATTTACTCGAAATTTGATTTCAATTTCAAAGTTGTTGGAACAATTATATTCTGTTTCTTTCAATAATAAGTCTGTTATTATTGCAAAGAATGGTTTGAATATATGTTCAGTATTAAACGAAAACAACTTGTATGTTTTAAGGCTATTAATACATACTACACTACTCAACGCTAAATTGTTCAAAGTTGAAAAACCTAAACCAAAACGACAAAAGATTTCTCTAGAAAACGAAACGTATTTATGGCATCTAAGACTTGGCCATATCAGCCTTGACCGGATAGATAGACTAGTGAAAAGCGGACCTTTAAGTGAGCTAAAGGCTGGCACCTTACCTGTCTATGAATCCTGTTTAGAAGGTAAAATGACCAAGAGACCTTTTACTGGAAAAGGGCTGAGAGCTAAAGAACCACTAGAGCTTATACATTCAGACGTCTGTGGACCGATGAATGTTAAAGCATGGGGTGGTTATGAGTATTATGTCACCTTTATAGATGACTACTCAAGATACGGATATGTCTACCTAATGCAACGGAAGTCGGAAACTTTTGAAAAGTTCAAAGAATTCCGAGCTGAAGTTGAAAATCAGTTAGGAAAGACTATCAAGACTCTACGATCAGATCGTGGAGGTGAGTACCTTGACCAAGAGTTTGAAGACTTCATGGTTGAGTATGGGATAGTGTCCCAACTCACAACTCCGGGTACACCTCAGCAAAATGGTGTCGTGGAGAGGAGAAATAGAACCCTAATGGAAATGGTGAGATCTATGATTAGTTTCTCATCGTTACCAAATTCCTTTTGGGGATATGCGTTACAAATAGCGGCATACATTTTGAATGTAGTGCCATCCAAATCTGTTCCTAAGACTCCTCTAAAGTTGTGGAATAGTCGTAAAGTTAGTTTGCGACATTTCCGCGTATGGGGGTGTCCAGCACACGTGCTGAAGAACAGAAGTGGAAAGCTAGAACCTAAGTCTGTGGACTGCTTGTTTGTAGGATACTCCAAGGAGACTAGAGGTGGATACTTCTATAGTCCTGAAGATAACAAAGTGTTTGTATCGACAAATGCAACGTTTCTTGAGAATAACTATATTAGTGACCATAAGCCTCGTTCTAAAAATTGTATTGAATGAGTTAGAGCCTGGTGAGACCAGTTCTCAGTCAACAAGAGTTGTTGATCCATTAACATCTGAGAGTCAGATGATTCCTAGTCAGGATACACTACCACTTAGACGTAGTGAGAGGGTTGTGAGACAGCCTGAACGCTATTTGGGGGTAAGTGGGGGACAAGATGTTGTCTCTACTGATAGTGTGGATGATCCATTGACATTTAAGAATGTAATGGAAGATCCTGATAAAGAGGAATGGCTTAAAGCCATGAATCTCGAGATGGAGTCCATGTATTCTAACTCAGTCTGGTAACTTGTAGACTTACCAGATGGGGTGAAACCCATAGGGTGTAAGTGGATCTACAAGAGAAAGAGAGAAGTAGACGGGAAGGTAGAGACCTTCAAAGCAAGGCTAGTGGCCAAGGGTTATACCCAAAAGGAGGGGGGCCAATTATGGAGAGACTTTCTCGCCAGTAGCCATGTTTAATTCTATTCGGATTCTCTTATCCATTGCTGCCTATTTTGATTACGAAATTTGGCAAATGGACGTCAAGACTGCATTCTTGAATGACAATCTTGATGAAAGCATCTACATGATGCAACCAGAGGGATTCGTGTTTCCAGATCAAGAGCAAAAAGTTTGCAAGTTGCAAAGATCCATTTATGGACTTAAGCAAGCATCTAGATCTTGGAACATAAGGTTTGATGAAGTGATCAAAACCTATGGCTTTGAGCAAAACGTTAATGAGCCTTGTGTCTACAAGCGCATCATTGACAAGAAAGTAGTTTTCTTGGTCCTATATGAAAGTTCACAAATTTTACCATTATACGCATGGGTGTCTTTTAAGAATGACATAGAGGGTTTGTGAAAGGGTTGTTAATCCGTTATTACCAAATTTTCGGATTAGTCAATATTACAAATATAACCCAATTCACAAAACAATAATCAAGTGTAATATGGTGCGGAATTATAAACGACACTTGATTTTTACGTGGAAACCCTCAACAGGGAAAAACCACGGGCTATTATAGTGCGCTACACTCGAACCTCGAATCCACTAAATGTGAAATGATTACAACCTAATCCCGGTTGAATGATCTAATCCCGATCAATAATCACACACACCTACCTAATCCCGGTATAAGTGAACTTAGTCCAATTTGCTTATGTGACCACCTAATCCCGGTGTACGACCTAATCCCGGTCTATCACACAAGACTTACCTCTCCGAAGAGATCAACACCCTATGTGAATATGCAATGATATCCAAAGATGCAATAAGAGCTAGGGTACTCTAGATGCTTACCTAGGATTATATGATGACAATAAAATCAATCCTAGATATGAATGGCTAAATGACATGTCAAATAGCTTAGCAAATCATAGATTAAATAACCTAGATGTTGCTATAAAAATAACCCACAAACATTCAATCATGTCATCACAAACAATCTCTATTTTGAATATAAGATATTAATCTAAGATCATTCAAATAATAAAAGAGATGCATTGATAAATACAACACTAAATATCAATGATAAAAGTGAAGAACATACCAAGGGAAGTGTGATGACCAAAACCCATGCAACTAAGCAAACTAACTATGCTAGAAAATGCTTAGATGATCTTTGATGCACATGAATGTTTATGGCATAGCTTTTAGGAAATAATAACCTAATCAATAAAGCTATGTAAAATATAAACCCAATCAACACATAATCTCAATCATGTATGTAGAAATTACTCAAGAACATACAAGTGATAAAAGAGATAAAATTGATAAGTAAAAACACTAAAATTAGATAAGATTAATGTTCAACAAATCATACCATGTGTGTTGAAGAAGACCCATGCATTAGGAAACACTAGATGATCCTAGATGATGCTTAGATGATGATTTATGCATGTGGAAATGGGTTGAGAGGAATAAAGATGTGATCTTTAAGTTTTTCCTCTCAAGTCTCTCTAAATATCTCTCTAGGGTTCTTTAGATCAGAACCTTGGTTTGGGAACCAGAGATAAGGATGTATTTATAGAGACCAAAAACAGGGCAGGTGAAAAGTCATTTTTGCCCCTGAAAACGCACGATCGGCGGTTTCATTCTGCGGTCGGGGCCGCAGAACAAAACCGCCGAATTGAAACCCGAGAGCCTGGATTTCATTCGGCGGGTACATAACCGCCGATCTAACCGCCGTTTTGGACCCGAGACATTTATCAACCAGGTCTTGATCGGCGGTTTCGATTCGGCGGCCAGGCCGCCGATCTCAACTGCCGTTCACCAAATATGGTGAATCCAAAGGAGAAGCCAAGGGCAACTCCACCAGCGATCATCGCGCTAAACCATGCACACCAACGTGCACGCGCGGACGTTTCCGAACATCCTTCGGGAAACGAATTACACCACACTTAAAGCTAATCAAACATGAAGTGCAAGTGTGGGAATTGAATGCATCCTAATGCCTATCATGACATGGCATTACCATAGAACAAGATGCAATCAATTCAAACAAGCATGAATAAAATTCATGCCTTTGCATCCTAATGCCTAAACATGTTATGGCATTTTAATGACCTAGATGCAATCAAATAAAACATGCTAGAAGAGATGTTCAAGGACATGCAAGCACTCATATAAAACACACAACATACAAGAATAAGATTTATGCATGAGTTGTGTGTGTGTGCAACTATGATCTCTTCAAAGCATGTAAGCACTAGAATTTACCTTTGGTGCTTCTTCTCTTGAGGTCTTGAAAGGGCCATGGATGATCACCAAAACCTAAGCTACCCTTACATCAACCCCAACATGTGGTTTGTCCACGAAACAAGCCAATCAACAAATGGGAATCCTTACACTATATGTAGATGACATCCTACTCATTGGGAATGATGTGGGAATATTGTCTGATGTAAAGGGCTGGCTGGCCAGCCAATTCCAAATGAAAGATTTGGGAGAGGCAAGTTATGTTCTAGGGATCCAACTTATAAGGGATCGCAAGAACAAATTTATAGCACTGTCTCAAGCATCGTATATCGACAAAATTCTTGTGCGATTTTCGATGCAGAACTCTAAGAAAGGTAATTTACCTTCCAGGCATGGAGTTCACTTGTCTAAGGAATAGTGTCCTAAGACACCTCAATAAGTTGAGGATCTGAAACATGTTCCCTATACGTTAGTAGTAGGTAGTCTCATGTATGCTATGTTATGCACGAGACCGGACATCTGCTTCGCATGGGAGTAGCCAGCAGATACCAGTCTAACCTAGGATTGGATCCTTGAGTTGCTGTCAAGACTATTCTCAAGTATCTTCGGAGAACGAGAAACTATATGCTAAGTGTATTCATGACAGGATTTGATCCTGTTAGGATGTACAGATTGCTGATCCACTTACGAAGACCTTACCGGCTAAAGTGTTTACGGGTCACCTAGAGAGTCTAGGTTTACGAGACATGTCTCACATGCTTTAGTGCAAGTGGGAGATTGTTGGGGTTTTTGCCTTAAAACTTGTAATTTGTAAATGTGAATTGAACATAAATAAAAGAAGTAGTTTATTCGTTAAAATTATCTCATACATTTATAATAACATGTGTACTTAACATCCAAGATTGCCGGATGTAATTTCAAACCGAGTATATGAATGTCATATACAGATGGATTCAGTTTGAAACGAGCAATCTAAAGAGTCCGTAGATAGCAAATAAAGCTGGGTACTTTATTTGTGGTCAATCTATAGCTGCGGTCCATTCCGTAATGTACGGTGATCTTATCCTAGATCATTCATATGGAGATATGAGAATGGATAGGACTGAGCCATGATCTATATAAATCTCTCACCAATATCCGTTACATGATGAGATTCATATATATCAACAAATGATGGCTATATGTGGGTGATCTTAATCCTGAGTGTCTTATCGACTCCTTCAGGTTAGATATGAAGGGAAAAAATATACCCGCAGCGGAATCGAGACAAAAAAAATAGTTTGAGTAGCTTTTAAAATTTTTTCCTTTTATGAACCTTAAACCCTTTTAATCAATTAAAAATATATAATATATATAACAAAAGATTAATACCTCTTGTCGCGTGATCCGATTGAATTACGTCGATGGTAATCCACAAGATCTTCAATCCTAGCACGAACGTGGATCACCTAGGAGCGTGGTCTCCCTTTCTTTGAATTGCAAACCTGTGATTGGATTAAACAAACTTTTCTCTTGTTCGTTAGTCACAAAAACAATCAAAAGAAACCTAAGATTATTCCGGTCACTTTTGAGTTCTCAATCTAATGATCGAAACTCGCGTGAACCTTGATCGATGTTGTATACACAAGCTTATCAATGATTAAGCAAATAGTACACCATCAAAGAATAATCTATGTTTCCTTTTTGCCTTAGTAGAATAAAAAATCTCTTTCTATGAGTTAAGAAGAAGAAGAAGAAATAAATTCTACACTCAAGCCTTAGGGGGTGGCCGAATTCTATAAGAGGCCTTATATAGGTGGCCAAATTTCTTCTTCTTTTTACCCTAGGGTGATCGAATTCTTTCCCCAAAAAATAACTAGGGTTGCCGCAAATCCTCCTACAAAAAGGAGTATGATTTGCACCCTAATTCCTATTTTTGTTTAAGACTTCCAAACCCTAATCAAACTCATAAATCTTTTATTCTCTTATTTGACTAAAATAAAAAGACTTCCTATTTGATTAAATAAATAAAATTAATTATTTATTTCCTTGTCAAACAAGTCTTTCTATTTAATTATACTACTACCAATAGTATACCTTTAGGAATCATATTTCCTAATGAGAAAAGATTTGTTTCTTAATTAAATAAATAATTAATTAATTAATTAATTCTCATTTAATTAAACAATGAAAACAAAATAATATTTAAGGTTAAATAACCTCCTTGTCGCCCCATATATATTATTGGGCCAAATATTATTTTCTCATTTCATTTAATCCTTTGGACTTTAAATAAAAAGCCCACATGTGAACTAGACCCATTCTTACTAAAAGAAACATGCCCACATGTCATCCATTAATATATAAATATAATTGAGCAGCCCATTACATAAATAATGTGCAAATTATATTCTTAATATATTAAATGCAATTCTAGATGGACCCTAAATTGGTCCGGTAGAATATATCAAGTGATCCATGCAAGTCCGTGTGGATTGGGGATCTTGGCGGGCTATCTAAATTTAAGCTTCAATAGACATAACCTAATCACAATCAACAAATGATTCACTTAGGTCCGATCCATTAATTTTAACTCATTCCACTAAAGAGCTAAAACTGAACTCTTAAATAAAGACAGAAAAGGAAGATGTTTCCTCATTCATACCCTAGACAATCGTATTGGAGATAGTGTATCCTCGTGAATAATATCAGTAATCGCCAAGAGTTCATAGACCGCCTATAACTCTCCAAGTTACCATATTTACTCATATGACCACGTTTTGAACTTGGATATTTTGACTTGTCCAGAAGCCATGTTTTCAATAGACACTATCGAAAACTCAACGTTGAGATTTAATATCCAATTACCTCAAAACATCCATATGATGATATTATACTCTCATTTGATAAATGGAGCCACGATGTCCATATCTATAAATGAAGTCCTCTATCGATTAACAAATGAATATCACCAAATTATCGAGGATAGACTATGCGATATAATCGTACTCATTGATAACTCAAAAGATATCACTTGCAACCATAAGTCCATCATTTATCTTAGGATTAAGATAGACTCTCCGATTGTCCTGATAACGAAATTACTTTTATCTACTGACGGTTATAGATAAAGTATTTCATTTTGATCCAGTTCAATGCACCCAGTGCACTAGACTCTTTTGCTCGAAGACACTCCGATGATTTTAGACTCATCATATCTCATTTGATCCCACTCAAATGCTAGAAAAAGAATTCTACAACTTTAACAAGATAAAGGTGCCCAACCTTTAACTTAAGTTGTGAACAATATTCAAGACTAACTAAAGAATTGTGTCTACCACATACATATCCATATGTATGAACAATTCTTCTTTTCTCATAGTCTTTAGACCTTATGATTATTTACTTTAACAATTATAATATTCAACTATAAATGCTATAATATTTGTTTAAACCAGAAATCACTTTATTAATATGAAACATATTGATAAATACAATATTATACTCTTGCTATTGAGCATAATCCTAACAATCTCCCACTTGCGCTATAGCAAATGAGTCATATCTCTCAAGCCCATGTTCTCTAGGTGCCCATCGAAACTCTTCTGAGGTAGAGCCTTTGTGAAGGGATCTGCTAGATTTTCTGCTGACGCGATTTTGGTAATCGTCACGTCACCTCTTTGAACAATCTCCCTTAAAAGATGATATTTCCTTTCAATGTGTTTACCTCTCTTATGACTTCTTGGTTCTTTCGAA
The DNA here is from genome assembly GCA_954870605.1 of Acer campestre. Lineage (NCBI taxonomy): Eukaryota > Viridiplantae > Streptophyta > Magnoliopsida > Sapindales > Sapindaceae > Acer > Acer campestre. The sequence goes on along the minus strand of OX940809.1, from coordinate 24,670,359 downwards.
TTGGCCACTGCTCCACTGTTGTCACAGTAGATAGTGATCTGCTTATTCGCACTAGGAACCACTTCCAAGTCAATCAAGAATTGACGGAGCCAAACAGCCTCTTTGGCAGCTTCGCATGCAGCAACATACTCAGCTTCCATGGTGGAATCAGCAATACAAGATTGCTTGATACTCCTCCATATAACTGCTCCTCCTCCAATAGTAAACACAGCCCCTGATGTAGATTTTCTGGAGTTAGAATCTGATTGAAAATCAGAATCTGTATACCCAACGGGAATCAAATCCCCTCCAGAGTATACAAGCATATTATCTCTCGTTCTCTTGAGATACTTGAAAATATGCTTGACTGCCGTCCAGTGATCAGGACCAGGCTTCGATTGAAACCTGCTAACTATGCCAACAGCAAAATAAATATCTGGTCTAGTGCAGAGCATTGCATACATGAGACTTCCAACTGCCGAGGCATATGGAACTCTACTCATGAACTGCTCTTCATGCTCATTCTTAGGAACTTGTTCCTTAGAAAGCTTGATTCCATGTCTGAAAGGTAACATACCTTTCTTGGAATCCTGCATGGAAAACCTAGACAAGATTTTGTCTATGTATGAAGCTTGAGATAATGCAATCGTTATATTCTTTCTATCCCTTATAACTTGGATACCTAGAATAAAACTTGCTTCTCCTAAGTCCTTCATATCAAATTGTTTTGCTAACCATTCTTTTACGGATGTCAATACACCTACATCGTTTCCGATGAGTAGTATATCATCAACATAAAGAATCAGGAAAACCAACTTGTCGCCCTTAATCCTTTTGTATACAAAAGGTTCGTCAAGATTTTGAATAAATCCAAAACCTTTGACAGTTTGATCGAACCTTATGTTCCAGGATTTGGATGCTTGCTTTAATCCATATATGGATTTCTGCAACTTGCATACCTTTTCCATTTGGCCATTTTCAATGAATCCCTCTAGTTGCATCATGTAGATGCTTTCGTCAAGACTTCCATTAAGAAAAGCTGTCTTGACGTCCATTTGCCAAATCTCTAGATCTAAAGATGCTGCAATGGATAAGAGTATCCTTATGGATTTAAGCATGGCCACAGGAGAGAAGGTTTCCTCGTAATCGATACCTTCTTTCTGTGTATACCCTTTAGCTACCAATCTAGCTTTAAAGGTTTCCACCTTTCCATCCATACCTCTTTTCCTCTTGTATACCCACTTGCACCCAATGGGTTTTATCCCTTTAGGCAAGTCTACAAGGGACCAGACTTTGTTATCGAACATAGATTCAATCTCGGATTGCATTGCCTTTTGCCAATGGCGACTATCAACATCCTCCATAGCTTCCTTGTACGTATAGGGATCATCGTCGTCCGGGAGATTCTCTACAGATTCTCCCAGACCGATGTATCTTTTGGGTTGTGTTCTAACCCTCCCACTACGACGAGGAATGGTAGGTTGTTGACCTAGTGTTGGATCGGAACTTACAATTGGGTTAGGTTGTGTAACCTCTCGTGGAATTGTATCTCCTGACATCTCATTCAGGACAATTCTACTTTTAGGCACAAAATCATTCATATAGTCCTTTTCCAGAAATTTAGCATTTGTCGAAACAAATACTTTAAGATCTGAAGGACTATAAAAATAATATCCTTTAGTTTCTTTCGGATACCCTACAAATATACATGTTTCTGAACGGGACTCCATCTTTTCTGTCTTTCCTTTTAACACGTGCGCAGGACATCCAAATATCCTTAAGTGTTGTAAACTAGGCTTGCGCCCAGTCCATAACTCATGCGGTGTTTTAGGAACAGACTTAGATGGTACATGGTTTAGAATGTATATTGCAGTTTGTAAAGCATATCCCCAGAAAGAATTAGGAAGTGTTGAATAACTCAACATAGACCTAACCATATCCAAAAGAGTTCTATTTCTCCTTTCTGCTACCCCATTTTGTTGAGGTGTACCAGGTGCAGAAAACTGAGAAACTATCTCATTATCAATAAGATATTGCTGAAACTCACCAGATAGATATTCTCCACCACGATCAGATCTCAAGATTTTTATGTGTTTCTCAAGCTGATTTTCCACTTCAGCTTTAAATGCTTTGAACATGTCAAAAGCATCCGACTTATGTCGCATGAGATACACATAGCCAAATCTTGAGTAATCATCTGTGAAAGTGATGAAGTACTCATATCCACCTCTAGCTTGAATGCTCATAGGTCCACATATATCAGTGTGTATCAATCCTAAACATTCAGTGGCTCTGGCACCTTTGGCAGAGAACGTCCTTTTGGTCATTTTACCTTCCAAACAAGATTCACAAGTTGGTAGATCATCAACCTTTAAGTCACTCAAAGGTCCGTCGCTTACCAATCTTTTAATCCTATTAAGGTTAATATGACCTAAGCGTAAATGCCAAAGGTAGGTTTCATCTGTTGATAATTTTACTCTTTTATGATTAGGTTCCGTTATTTCTGTGTCTAACGAGTGAGAGATATTTCTATGCAAAAAGTATAGACCGTTTTCCAATGTACCTTTGCAAATAACTTTGTCATTCTTACTAATAATAAAAACTTTATTAAAAGTAACCGAATATCCAAATTTATTCAAACAAGAAACTGAAATTAAATTCCTCTTGAATTGAGGTACATAATAAACGTCTATTAAATCTAAATGCCTTTTAGAATCCAAACAAACTCTAATATCTCCCACTGCACTTGCAGACACTAACGTTCCGTTGCCTAAGCGCAAATTGATCTCATTCTTATTCAGCCTTCTCCTTTCTTGGAACCCCTGCAAGGAATAACAAACATGATTAGTGGCTCCTGAGTCTATGATCCAAGTATCTGTAGAATCAGCCAAAAAACATGTTTCAAGATAATTCAAATTACCTTCTTCCTTCTTGTTTTGGGACTTTGGGCAATTTCTCTTCCAATGTCCATTTTCACCACAAAGGAAGCATTTCCCTTTGATCTTGGTTACTTTCTTGGTCTCCTTCTTGGTAGGCCCAAGTTGCTTTTTCTTCTGTTGTTTCTTAACCTTTTGACGGGCCTTAACAGTAGCAACTTTACCAACCATATGAATCTCTTGACCTTTGCCTTTCACAAGGATCTTTTCAGCACTTTGAACATCTTGCATTAGGCTCTGTAAGGTGTATTCCTTTTTGTTCAAAGTGGAGTCCAATTTGAACTGATCAAAGGAATCTGACAATGAATTGACAACCATATCAATTTTTGTCTCACCATCTATCTCAGCGCCATGCAGTTCAGCAATGTTGAGATGTGCTATGACTTTCATCATGTGATCCTTCACAGCCTGTCCAGGTTTCGTCCTAAGATTCATAAAAGCAGTCACTGCCTCTCTCTTAGTCGTCCTGGACTTCATAGCAAACATCTCCTCTAGAGACATCATTATATCAGCAGCAGACTCCATTCCTTCATGCTGCTGTTGCAACACGTCGGAGATAGTGGCCATAATATAACATTTGGCCATATCATCTGAAGTCTTCCACTGCTCATACTCATCTCTTTGCATTATGCTTGATTCAATATTAGGAGCAGGTGGTTTAGGAGTAGTTAGAACAAACTTATGTTTTTCACTTTGCAGCAACAACCCAATTTTCCTTTTCCATGTTCCATAGTTATCTCCAGTTAAGGTGTTATCTTTCAGGATGTTCATAAGTGATGGGGTCATGATTTCTAAATGAAAACAAAACATATATAAGTAAATAATCATTATAAAGCACTTTTAAATATTTATCTTGAATTAAATGAATAACTCAATCATAAAAATTCAACGGTGATCTAACACCCATAAATGTTACGCCTTCTTTGGGAGTTCGCCCCATTTACTAGTTAGATTAGGTCCCACCTAATTGTTAACATAACAACCAACGTTTTCAATTTTAGCCTTGCAATTTTACTGACAAGAACTCTTTGGAGGATATCAATAAAATTACATTGAGTGTGTTACCAAGATATCGACCCTCAATTTTCTCTCACGAAAATCCCTCCTTTGGGAGTCGATTTCATTTGAGTCCATTGTCTAGTCTATCCTTGTAAGAAAGTATATTGCTAAATTCCATTCATGGACGCCCCTTTGGGGGATTACCAAAAAATAATTAAGCTCAACCAATCTTGGAAGCCATAGGTGTTACAAAAACACCTTCTCCCACTCAATTATTTAAGGCGTGTGATTAAATCCCATAGAATGATTTACCAAGTTATCTAGATGCCAATTTAGATACCTAAATCATTCAATGCATGTTCATACCAAAAGAGATATATGTGTGGCACTCCTATTCTATATGTCATGTTATCATACAACAACAAATATTGTAATATTTAAGCATAAAATAAATAGCAACAATTTTGGCCCATCCTAGAAAAACAAGTAAATTACATTGAAATAGAAATACAAGATCTTCGAGTGGCCCATCAACCATAAGCCCATCCTCCGGCCTCCCTGCTCGGGATTGCACGGCCACAACCCCACGTAAGGGGCTGCCATGCGCAGCCCTCTTGGTTACAAGGCTGCCGTGCGCAGCCCACTTGATTTCGGGCATGCCATGCGCAGCCCAATCCACTCCTAGGGTGCGCACGGTGCTCGTTCTCGGTTCCGGTTGCTTCGTTTCTTCGATGTAGAACGTGTTACAATTTAATTTAAACAAATAAATTACTGCAGAAATTTTTTTTTTTTTATTCATGACAGTAAAAAAAATACTGCACATTATAATAAATAATACGTTAAAAAAAACTGCAGCAATTTTTAATACATAAAAAAAATGTCTAGCAACTACCAAGAAGGAATTATGGCGATGATAGACCACCCTTCTTGTTACAATTCCAAAACCAAAAATACATTGAAAATCTAGGACCAAAATCGAGCAATAACAATCCACATATAAAACATATATAAAGCCATACATCATATGTAATTATATATGCGAATACCTAGAGTGCCATCTCTTTCTAAACATGCATAATCATAATAAAAAGAAATCGATCCACGTGTATATACATTAATTAATTAAAAGGGTTCAACCTGTCTCTGATACCAATTGTAGGGAAAAATTGTATCCGCAGCGGAAGCGAGACTAAAAAAATAGTTTGAGTAGCTTTTAAAATTTTTCCAATTTTATGAACCTTAAACCCTTTTGATTAATTAAAGATATAAAAATAAACAAAAGATTAATACCTCTTGTCGCGTGATCCGATTGACTTGCGTCGATGGTAATCCGCAAGATCTTCAATCCTAGCACGAACGTGGATCACCTAGGAGCGTGGTCTCCCTTTCTTTGAATTGCAAACATGTGATTGGATTAAACAAACTTTTCTTGATTCATTAGTCCCAAAAACAATCTAAAGGAACCTAAGATTATTCCGGTCACTTTTGAGTTCTCAATCTTATGATCGAAACTCGCGTGAACCTTAATCGATATAGTATATACAAGCTTATTAATGAACAAACAAACAATATACCATCAAAGAATAATCTATGTTTCTTTTGTTTTTAGTAGAATAATAGATTTCTAACTATGAGTTGAGAAGAAGAAGAAGAAGAAATAAAAATTCTGCACTCAAGCCTTAGGGGGTGGCCGAATTCTATAAGAGGCCTTATATAGGTGGCCAAATTTCTTCTTCTTTTTACCCTAGGGTAACCGAATTCTTTCCCCAAAATTAACTAGGGTTGCCGCAAATCCTCCTACAAAAAGGAGTATGATTTGCACCCTAATTCCTATTTTGTTTAAGACTTCCAAACCCTAATCAAACTCATAAATCTTTTATTCTCGTATTTGACTAAAATAAAAAGACTTCCTATTTGATTAAATAAATAAAATTAATTATTTATTTCCTTGTCAAACAAGTCTTTCTATTTAATTATACTACTACCAATAGTATACCTTTAGGAATCATATTTCCTAATGAGAAAAGATTTGTTTCTTAATTAAATAATTAATTAATTCTCATTTAATTAAACAATGAAAACAAAATAATATTTAAGGTTAAATAACCTCCTTGCCGCCCCATATATATTATTGGGCCAAATATTATTTTCTCATTTCATTTAATCCTTTGGACTTTAAATAAAAAGCCCACATGTGAACTAGACCCATTCTTACTAAAAGAAACAAGCCCACATGTCATCCATTAATATATAAATATAATTGAGCAGCCCATTACATAAATAATGTGCAAATTATATTCTTAATATATTAAATGCAATTCTAGATGGACCCTAAATTGGTCCGGTAGAATATATCAAGTGATCCATGCAAGTCCGTGTGGATTAGGGATCTTGGCGGGCTATCTAAATTTAAGCTTCAATAGACATAACCTAATCACAATCAACAAATGATTCACTTAGGTCTGATCCATTAATTTTAACTCATTCCACTAAAGAGCTAAAATTGAACTCTTAAATAAAGATAGAAAAGGAAGATGTTTCCTCATTCATACCCTAGACAATCATATTGGAGATAGTGTATCCTCGTGAATAATATCAGTAATCGCCAAGAGTTCATAGACCGCCTATAACTCTCCAAGTTACCATATTTACTCATATGACCACGTTTTGAACTTGGATATTTTGACTTGTCCAGAAGCCATGTTTTCAATAGACACTATCGAAAACTCAACGTTGAGATTTTATATCCAATTACCTCAAAACATCCATATGATGATATTATACTCTCATTTGATAAATGGAGCCACGATGTCCATATCTATAAATGAAGTCATCTATCGATTAACAAATGAATATCACCAAATTATCGAGGATAGACTATGCGATATAATCGTACTCATTGATAACTCAAATGATATCACTTGCAACCATAAGTCCATCATTTATCTTAGGATTAAGATAGACTCTCCGATTGTCCTGATAATGAAATTACTTTTATCTACTGACGGTTATAGATAAAGTATTTCATTTTGATCCAGTTCAATGCACCCGGTGCACTAGACTCTTTTGCTCGAAGACACTCCGATGATTTTAGACTCATCATATCTCATTTGATCCCACTCAAATGCTAGCAAAAGAATTCTACAACTTTAACAAGATAAAGGTGCCCAACCTTTAACTTAAGTTGTGAACAATATTCAAGACTAACTAAAGAATTGTGTCTACCACATACATATCCAGATGTATGAACAATTCTTGTTTTCTTATAGTCTTTAGACCTTATGATTATTTACTTTAACAATTATAATATTCAACTATTAATGCTATAATATTTGTTTAAACCAGAAATCACTTTATTAATATGAAACAGATTGTTAAATACAATATTACACTCTTGCTATTGAGCATAATCCTAACATCAATTGCCAAAAAATATATATATATATGCACTCAAACTTCACGCACCTTTAATATATATATATATGTTACTGCACAAAAGCCTACCTAATATATATCTTTATATCTCTGTTTTACTGCACGTCTAATATCTATATATATAATGCATTTACTGCACGTCTAATATATATATTTATATATAGTGCACGGCCATTTGCCATATATATTTTTTGTGCATGAAATCATCTTGTATTAAAACTCTATACTACAAACCATAATCCAACTCTTTAGTGTATTTGTGACTATATAAAAGACTTCCTAATTTGACTAAACAAATAAAGTCTTTTATATTTAGTAGGGAATTTATTATTCTCCCCCTTGTAGTTTGCCATATTCTCCATTTTCCCCCCTCTAGTTTCAAAATTCTCTAAATTCCCCCCTCCCATGCACAAATACAACCAATTTCATCTTATAAAAATAGGCATGGGAGGGAGGAAATTGGAGAATTTTGAAACTAGAGGGGCGAAAATGGAGAATACGGCAAACTATAGGGGGGAGAATGATAATTACCCTATTTAGTAAAATACTAATAGTAGTATACTACTATGAAACATATTTCCTAATCAGAAAAATATTTGATTTTTAATTAAATAATTAATTAACATATTAATTAATTTCCATTTAATTAAATAATAAAATAAAACAATATAATGGGCTAAAAATTATCCATTGCCGCCCATGACTAGAACTTGGGCCTATATATTGTTTTCTTATTTTATTTAATCCATTTGGACTTTAATAAAAAGCTCACATGTGAACTAGACCCATTATTACTAAAAGAAACAAGCTCACATGCCTTTCATTAACATATTAATATAATTAAACAGCCCATTAAATAAATAATGTGCAAATTATATTCTTAATATATTAAATACAATTCTAAATGGACCCACAAATAGTCCGGTAGAATATATCAAGTGATTCATGCAAGTCCGTACGGATTGGGGATCTTGGCGGGCCTATCTAAATTTAAGCTCCACTAGATATAACTCAATCACAATCAACAAATGATTCACTTAGGTTTAATCTATTAATTTTAGTTCATTCCACTAAAGAACTAAAATTGCACTCTTAAATAAAGATGAAATAAGTTAACGATACTCATTCATACCCTAGACAATCATATGGGAGATAGTGAATCCTCGTGAAGAATATCAGTAATCGCCAAGAGCTCATAGACCGCCTATAGCTCTCCAAGTTACCATATTTACTCATATGACCACACTTTGAACTTGGATATATATTATGACTTGTCCAGAAGTGATGAGGTCGTTTGTGTACTCAACAAAATAGTAAAAACAATAGTTTTTGATTGATTCTTGAAAACTCTTTTAAAGCCACTTAATCCTTTTAAAATGTGATTTGATAGCAAAATAGTGAGCAAGTTCGTTCCACAGGGAATGGAGTGTTAATTAGATAAATTGACTAATCTTAGAACAATAAAACAAATCATAGAGTTTGATAAATGTGTGGTTTCTAAAGCCACCAATGCTAAACTACTCAAATGAAAATACACAAAAATGTTATGAAAAATAGAATACTCAACACCTTGATAAGAATAGTGATAAAATCAATTAATGAGAGAACTAGGGAATAGATCGATTAACACTTGGATGTGGGTAAGCTACTAGCATCATTAATGTACCAATCTCATTATGTTAACCACTTAGAGGCTTAGATTAGTGGGGTTGATATACCCACCACTAATCTATCCTATCCAATGGGTTCTTAATCACACAAAGGTTGTCAATCCACATGTGAATATATAACAAATTATTCCACTCAAGATAGCAATCAACAAGTGATATACAAGTCAATTATAATGAATGAAATCTAATTAAATTGAATGAATAGAACACATAAGAGATTCATTACAAGCTAGACTAAACCCACAACCAATTGTTCCTCAAATCTATCCCCTAGATCAGGGGTTTAGTTACACATAATTGCAATAAATGAAAAGAAGTAAATGATAAGGAAATAACCCTTGGGTCACCTTCTTTAAGCTCAATCCTTCTTCTCCTCTATGCTCCTAGATGCAAGGAATGGAGGTTGAGGAAATGTTTTGGAATGTGGGTGTTTTGGTGGAAAGTTACTAAGGATTTTGGTGGAGAAATGGTGGGATGAGGAATGATGTAGTGAAGTAATCAAGGTTTTGTGTTGAGGGTTGGATGGATTAGATGAGTTCAAGGAGAGAAATGGAGGATGATGAAAAATGTGCCATGGAAGTTGATCTAGATCTGAAATGAATTCTTTGAGATTTTGCTCTGATTTTCGATCCCTTGAAAGTGAAGAGACGCTCCATATATATACTCACTCATGGACATGTACTGGTAACGACTTGATTCACTGATGTGGAGCCTTGGTCGCTATTTGGTCGCTATGGCGACCATGGAGCGTAAAACGGTTAGATGAAAAGGTCGCTCTGAAAACCATCTTTCTCGCTCTTTGTCAAGTGGCGAACATGACCAAAATGTGTAGAGGTCGCTCTTTGTGCATCAAGGTCGCTCTGGCGACCATAAGTGGCGACCTTGGAAATGTGAAGAGGTCGCTCTTTGTGCATCAAGGTCGCTCTGGCGACCATAAGTGGCGACCATGCCTTGAGTGCACTAGGTCGCCACTTGCAAGGGAGGTCGCCAGAGCGACCCCAAGTAGCGACCACACCTGATCGTTTTTGTGACCTTCTGTCGCCATGGCGCTCAAGTGGCGCCCAAGTGGCGACCTTTTGATGCTTTTGGGAACTCTTTTGTCGCCATGGCGCTCAAGTGGCGACCTCCATTGCCCATGTGGCGAAAATGCCCTGTTTCTTCTCATTTGTGAGACATTTTTGCACAAGTCCTCCACCTTCATCTCAATTGCTTCTGAAACCTAATAAAACCTGAAACACTCAATTTAACAACATTAAACACGGGGAAATGCCCGAGAATCGAGCAAAAAGAAACGGAAATGAGGGCCAAAATCATACCAATTTTGGCTTGATCAAATACCCCCAAACCAATCTTTTGCTAGTCCTCGAGCAAACATAATAACAAGCACACTCCCAAAAACATGCGTAGAGATATTTCAAAGGTTTTTACTTCAAATGATCAATGTGCGAAGCCAAAATGAAGAGATTAAAACAGTTATGCTATGGTGAGGATTTAGACATGCAAGAGCGTGTATAGTTATGATCAAAACGTGCCACCTTAGACATAATTGTACGCAATGCGATCTTACATTCAAAATGCCAAAGCTTCAAAGCAAAGGTGCTATTAGTTTAGAATGTAATTCGCTTTGATACTAAATCTCACCGGATTCTCTCTTCTTTTCTCCAAGACTCCTAGGTTCACTCAAATATGTGCATGTGCAATATGAGTTCATGTTATGGCAACAAATTGATTGCACATGCTAAACATTAAAACGCAATTTCCTGAAAAGTGATCTCATGAATGGAATTGCAAGCCATGAATTAGAAAGAACATGCATCAACCAAATTGTACAAAATGGACAATCCTAAAGATCATGAAGGTCTTTTCTTTGGTTGTAATGGGGCCTAAGGTTATGGTGAAACAAAGAATGGAAGAAATGGATATCTAGGGACCTAATGATTTCATTAAGGCATACATTCTAAATCTTAAAGTTCCACAAGATTCCCACATATGTTTACACTTCAAGGTGTCCAGGCTCACAATCACACATGTGTATGCTACTCCTATTTTCAACTTGAGTAGCTCAATTACTTCTCTTCCTTTTCTAGGCCCTTTGTGCCTAATTTCTTGATTCCTTTTTCTTTGCTTTTCTTTGCTTGCCAATTCTTATCTTTTCATGCTCTACATTTCCCCTTTTTTTTATTTTTTTTATTTTTTTTATTTTTTTTTATTTTATTTTATTATTTTATTTTATTTTTTTTTCTTTTCTCATTCTTTACAAGCTTTTGTTTTCTTTTCCATTCTCAAACATCGCTTGCTTTGCAAGACTCTTACACACATTCACATGCCTTGGTACACACCTTATATTTACGCATTCAAAATTTTACATTGAGTTCCTAAGCCTTAGAGAATCGTTTGGTCACGGTAGGTCAAGTATTTTAAGGCTATAAGGTTCATGTAGATGTGGTTCATGAAAGAAATGCTTCAAATGTGTTTGGCTTCAAAGGGGCTTGGGAGCACACATATTCAAGTGGTTGGAAGTGTTTAGGCCAAAGAGGTTTTCACATGCATCGCCTAAAATCATTTCTAAAGACTCGTCCATTAAGCAAAATAAGGCATCCACAAGCAGACCATAATATTCTATGGCAAACAACATTTAGTGCAAATGAGACCAAAACATGCTTGTATGAGTGTTTAGAGTGAGTGTTTAAAGAGTGAATGTTTACAACTCAACGTATGCTTTTTAAAGGCTGTGTTTGTGATCCTCACGGGAATCTCCACTATTAATTCTTAGCCTTCAAGCAAATTTGATCATTCACTCAACATTAAGAGAAAAAGATTAACGCATTTTGTTCAATGACACCCTAAGTGGCATGGTGTTAATCTAAACCAAACACTCACAAACATGCACAATTCCTCACTATATCATGTAAAGAACAATCTCCACAAGCAAAGCATGCTTAAATATGGCAATATCGCAAAAATTTTTGAAAATTTTGGCACACAATTCTTTCGAAAACCAAGCATCATGGTGTTGCGCAAAAGCACCCCCAAACCTAAATTTGACATTGTCCTCAATGTTCAAAGGTGGAAAATAAAACAACAAGCGCAACCCACTAAGTTTCAAGCAATAATCCAACAAGCAAGAGCAAAAACAAAATATTCCATCATCTGGCATAATGCCCTCCAAATATTCATACACAAAATTCCAACAACACATATAACAAAGAAGCACAAATGTCCTAAATCCACTACCAAAATCCAATTCACACCCTTATTCTATGCGGAAACAAAATAAAGGCAAAAATGAGAAATAAAGACTAAAGGAAAAGAAATGTGAATAAACATAAATCAACAAAAATATCCAACAAAATAATCCAAAAGTAAAAACATAAAACTAGCAATGTCCCAACAAAATGATAGAAAATGCAAATGATGAAAAAAATAAAAACAAATCCTAGGAATGCTAGTAGGCCACTACTCTGAATCATCCTCCTCATCCTGCACTACTCTACCCTTCCCTTTCGGGTCCTTCCTTCTCTGCTCCCTAGCTAGTGCTGCTCTCTTAGATTGCTCCTCTCTCTATTTCCTCTGTGCTGCTACCTCATCAATAGGAGGACCTCCCACATAACGGGGCCCCTGATCAGTCAAGGAACGAGCCATGGCCTCCTCCAACTGTGTTGCCTCCTCAACAGCAGACTGTGCAGTCTGAAATACAAAGTCAGGCTCCTCTGTGCCATATCCTGAAGGTGCAGTGGGGGTAGGTGGAATCACTGTGGCAGGCTTCTTCGGTCTCCTGACATAAGGAGTGAGCTTAAGATCATGGCGGAGGTCTGTAAAGCCTGTGATCACTGTCTCACTCAAATCCTGAATAAGGCTTTCCAACCTCAGCTGCCTGTCCTCCAAGGCCTTCTGCCTTCCCTCAATATCAAGTTTATCAGCATGAAGGATATCAAAATCACCAGTCTGAGTCTTCCTAATGCGCTGTACACCATCTAGAATCCGAAGACCCAACGGCTGCCCATGATCATCACAAATAGGAGTCTCCTCCTGCTCATCATCATCGTCCTCCTCAGGGACTATTCTCTCAAATTCTTCCTTAACACTGGTTTCGGCCTCTGAACTCCGCACTCTCCTACGTTTTCCCCTAGTAGGTATCTCTCCACGCTTAATCATCAAACGTCTCCAGGTGGTCAAGTCCATATCTGATACGGGGGGCTTAAGTATGTCCCCGGAGATATCCACACCCGCCAACTTGCAGGCTTCTGTGATCAAACAAGGGAAAGGGAGGATATCTGTCTCTGATTCATTCCTCCCAATCCGCTGAATCTCCATCTTTATGATAATCCCCACATCAATAGGCTGCCTCTCACTAATACTATGTAGAATCCTGGCTTCCTCAAATGGAACAGTGGACCTATGGGAAACTGGTCTCAGGGAAGAATGGAGGAAGATGTGCCAAAAGGCGTGCTCAATCTTCAAGTTTGCCTGCCTGAGAGGGAACCGCTTCGCCATCCATATGGTCATAGGAGTGATGGTCATCGTATTTGCAAATTCCACCAAATTCTTTACGTACAAAGGATTCGTGGTGATCCCTTCCACCATCCTCTCACGTAATCCTTCAATTTCTAACAAAGTTGTCCCAAAATAGATGTTAATGTCCGGTGCGTTTAAATACACGGGAACCCCTCTCACAAGAATGGGACCACCTCTCATATATTCTCCCGGATTCATCCCCGCATAGAACTCTTTCACCAAACCTTCACTGTAATGTGGCGGAGTAGCCGCTAATCCTCCCCATCCCAAGTCATTCACTGTTTGTGGGACAGGGGTATCCCTCAAGCTCTCCAAATCAATTCCCCTCTCAGGCCACATTTTCTTCTCAGCAAAAGTTTCCATACGATCATCAAAATTTATGTTCAGTTTGCAGTCGGGAACTACTCTCTTCCTAGGAGTGTGGGTCTTGCTACCCTTGCCCCCCTTGTTCGGCAACTTCATCTTTGGAGCCATTTTTCACCCCCAAATTCGGACTAACTTACTGACAGAAATCCGGCAGCACAACGGCACTATAATAACACTCCGGCACTCACCAATGTGCACCACAATCAACCAAACCCACTTCAATATTATCACAATCACTTCTATATGAACAAATCACACAAAAATCCAATCCTAAGCACTAATCACTTCAAATCAAACTCAAAACCACCCTTAGTAATTCTAGATGCAATGTAGGAAGGATTTGATCAAAAGAATTGAAGAACTAGAGTGAATTCTTACCAAGTTTGGAGATTACGTGCGTGCCACGGCTTTGGAATTGAGAGAATTTGAGAAGAGAGGATTTTTGTGTGTGCGGCGTTATGTTTGAGCAGCAGCCCTTATAAGTGAACGCCCTATGTCGCCACTTGTGTCCTCGGTCGCTCTGGCGACCAAATGGCGACCAAGAAGAAATTTCATGTTTGCATGTGGTCGCCATTTGCACAAGTGAGGTCGCTCTGGCGACCAAATGGCGACCATACCTGATAACAAAGGTCGCCATTTGCAAATGTGGGTCGCCCTGGCGACCATGTAAGTGGCGACCTCTGAATTCTTCATATAAGTGAGGTCGCCATTTGTGTGCAAAGAGCGACCAAATGGCGAACCTGACTTAAAATCCTCTTCTAAGTGCATTTCATCACCTGCAAAGAACAAAATCCACAATAAGCTCATACTTCAACTTCTAACAAGGATGGAAGGACAATTATTCAGAAAAACAAAATGAACAAAAGAAAAACACACAACAAGCAAAATTAAACACAAATATATTTATTCATGGCATGAAATGTAAAAACCGAATATAAATCCAACTACCGCATCATACTATGCGAAATGGAATCATGATGCTCATCATCCAAGTCAATCACGTTATAACTCAATTTTTTCTTGACTACCCAAATTGGACCTCTAGACTCATCCCGGACTTGATTGACCAAATCCTTCCTAACCCAAATTTGCTTAACACGGTTAGATCTCCTTAGAGGCCTATTTTTATCATTATTGGCATGCTTCAAAAATTCAAAACATTTAGACTTTACATGACCCTTTCTATGACAAAAATAACAAGTTAAAGGATATGAAGGAAATCTTCCCTTTTTCATTGGAGATTTAGGTCTTGAGGGACCGTTATTGGTGAGTTCCTTGATGGCTTGATCCATCCGATCTATCTCCACCAAAAAGTCGCACTCCTTTACCTTAGCAACCTTCAAGGACATCTCCTTCTTGCTCAATTCCTCCTTCAACTCCTCAAGTGCCTTGTTCTTGGCATCTACATTCATGAGAGCCTTCCTCATCTTTCTTAAGGATTCTTCCTCAAATTCTTCGGTGAGCCTAGCCAAATCTTCAAGTTCTTTCACCGTCACCTCATTCTCCATTGTGAGAGCCACGTTGACCTTCTTAAGCTTATGATTTTTCCTTGCTAAGTCATCAAGCTTCTTTTCCAAGGCATACTTCTCCGCCTTAAGAACCTCTACCTCAAGCATGAGCTCTTGGTTGGAATTCTTGAGCTCTTCAACTTCAGAGTCACCTATACTCTCCACTTCGTCCTCTTGGCTATTCTTTTCAAACAATTGCACCAAGTCACACACCTTTCCACCCGTTGACCTTGGTGAATGCAACTCAACCACATAGCAACTCTCAATGCTTTTTAGGTCATCATTGCATATGGTTATATCGATCTCAAGTTCTTTCTCAAATGCATGCATACAAACTTTCTTTTTGCAAACATCAATCTTCATTTGAGCGGTAGCCATGAATGGTCTACCAAGGAGAACTTGCCACTCCCTAACATCATTTGACTTGTTACCAATGTCTAGAACAACGAAATCCGTTAGCACCATTACTCCTTCAATGACAATTGGGACATCCTTTAGTTCACCACATGATGAAAGTGAGGTTTGATCCGCTAGCATAAGCTTCTTCGCGGATGGCTTCAATCCTACCAAACCCAACCTTTCATAAGTAGAAAGGGGCATCATGCTCACACTTGCCCCTAAATCTAGTACTCCTTTAAGCACTCCACTATTTCCTATTGAAATGGGAATCACAAAGCTTCCCGGATCTCCCACTTTCTGGATGTATGCTTCTTCAAACAACAATGCCTCATCTCTAGCTCCATCTTTCTTGACAAAACTACCTTCCTTAGCTTGCTCTGTGTGGCTTGGAAACTTCCCCTTTTCTTGCTTTTGAAGAGCCTCGGCGATTTGCCCCATTTGGGTCTCCAATTTCCCGAAGGATGCCTCTAGATTGCCAAACCTTTGGCCACTAGCTTGCATGAAGCTTGTCAAGGTGTTCTCAGCTCTTTGGAACCCTTGCATCATACCTCTCATCTCTTCATCAATATTTCGGCGAGGTTGATACGAGCTTGGTTGAGCATTGTTGTTGTTGTTGTTCCATTGGTTTCCTCCTTGGGGAAACCCTCCTTGTGGGTATCCTCCTTGTGATTGGTTTTGCCGGTAGCCTCCTTGTGAGCTATTACCTTGATTGTTCATCCCTTGTTGTTGACTTGGACGGTAACCCCCTTGTGAGCTACCTCCTTGATTGTACACCCCTTGTTGTTGATTTCCTTGTTGTTGGTTTCTTGGTGGTGGGTTTAGAATGTTGTTGTTGTTTGACCAAGAAAGATTTGGGTGGTTCCGCCATGGTTGAACATAGTTGTTTCCTTGTCCTTGGAATCCCATAGCTTGAACTTCCTCTTGCTCTTGACCTTGACCTTGAAAAGTGTCCTCAAACCCTTCATTCTCATTAAACTGCCCGCTAGAGCTTCCTTCTTGTCTTCCTAGCAACTTAACTCCCGCCTTCTGAAACCCCAAACTTTCAATATGAGAAGTTAAGGTTTCCACCCTCTTGTTTATCCTTGAGATTTCAATTGCGGTTTCCGTGCTAGCATTCACATCAAACTTCCCACCTCGAATACTGTTGGCATTCCTTTGTTGAGAGTTTTGTGCCAACATCTCATAGATGTCGTAGATCTCCGAAGCGGTCTTGGTATCATAAGAACCTCCACAAGCGTTATCCACCAACACTTGGGAGAACCGAGTTAGACCCCCTTGGAAGCAAGACACCTTGTATTCCTCAGTGAACATGTGAGGAGGGCATTGGGCCACAAGGCGTTGATACCTCTCCCATGACTCATGAAACAGCTCCCCCTCACTCTCATAAAAATCGGCTATCTTCACCTTTAACTCCTTTGCTTTCCTAGCCGGAAAGAATCTGTTGAAAAACACCTTGCAAATCTGGCCCCAACTCGTCAATGATCCCGGCCTAAGCCCCATGAGCCATGTCATAGCCGCATCCTTCATACAATACTGGAAGCAACGCATTTGCAATTGTTCGCGTGTGAGCCGCATGATGGGGAAGGTCTCTATAATAGCACTATACTCCTTCATGAACTGGAGGCAGTCTTCATTCAGCTTCCCATGAAATGACGGCAATAAGTTGACGTGCATCGTCTTCAACTCATAACCCCTAGCCACCGGGTCTAGCACTATCGGTGATGGTTGGTTCCCGATATCCGGCAAGGCATACTCACCCATGGTCATCCTTTGACCACGGTTGGTTTGAGTTTCTTCCGTCATCTCCTCTCTCAAAGGAGCTTCGTCTTCCCTACCATGTTGTTGTCCTTCGGTACTCATATCTTGACTTAGAATTGGTTCAAACTCTCTCACACGGCTAGTGCCTTCTAGTGGGGGATGAACACCTCTACCTAGAGATCTCCTACCGTGCATAAAACTGAGCACCTGAAAGAGGAATAAATAAAGAGATACAAGGAAAGAAAAGAAAGTAAAAACAACACTATGAACAAATCAATAATCACAAAACAAAATTTTAAACTATCAATCTACAAAATACCAATAAAATGCGAAGAAAAGTCAATATATGTAATCAACGCTACCATTCCCCGGCAGCGGCGCCATTTTTGATGAGGTCGTTTGTGTACTCAACAAAATAGTAAAAACAATAGTTTTTGGTTGATTCTTGAAAACTCTTTTAAAGCCACTTAATCCTTTTAAAATGTGATTTGATAGCAAAATAGTGAGCAAGTTCGTTCCACAGGGAATGGAGTGTTAATTAGATAAATTGACTAATCTTAGAACAATAAAACAAATCATAGAGTTTGATAAATGTGTGGTTTCTAAAGCCACCAATGCTAAACTACTCAAATGAAAATACACAAAAATGTTATGAAAAATAGAATACTCAACACCTTGATAAGAATAGTGATAAAATCAATTAATGAGAGAACTAGGGAATAGATCGATTAACACTTGGATGTGGGTAAGCTACTAGCATCATTAATGTACCAATCTCATTATGTTAACCACTTAGAGGCTTAGATTAGTGGGGTTGATATACCCACCACTAATCTATCCTATCCAATGGGTTCTTAATCACACAAAGGTTGTCAATCCACATGTGAATATATAACAAATTATTCCACTCAAGATAGCAATCAACAAGTGATATACAAGTCAATTATAATGAATGAAATCTAATTAAATTGAATGAATAGAACACATAAGAGATTCATTACAAGCTAGACTAAACCCACAACCAATTGTTCCTCAAATCTATCCCCTAGATTAGGGGTTTAGTTACACATAATTGCAATAAATGAAAAGAAGTAAATGATAAGGAAATAACCCTTGGGTCACCTTCTTTAAGCTCAATCCTTCTTCTCCTCTATGCTCCTAGATGCAAGGAATGGAGGTTGAGGAAATGTCTTGGAATGTGGGTGTTTTGGTGGAAAGTTACTAAGGATTTTGGTGGAGAAATGGTGGGATGAGGAATGATGTAGTGAAGTAATCAAGGTTTTGTGTTGAGGGTTGGATGGATTAGATGAGTTCAAGGAGAGAAATGGAGGATGATGAAAAATGTGCCATGGAAGTTGATCTAGATCTGAAATGAATTCTTTGAGATTTTGCTCTGATTTTCGATCCCTTGAAAGTGAAGAGACGCTCCATATATATACTCACTCATGGACATGTACTGGTAACGACTTGATTCGCTGATGTGGAGCCTTGGTCGCTATTTGGTCGCTATGGCGACCATGGAGCGTAAAACGGTTAGATGAAAAGGTCGCTCTGAAAACCATCTTTCTCGCTCTTTGTCAAGTGGCGAACATGACCAAAATGTGTAGAGGTCGCTCTTTGTGCATCAAGGTTGCTCTGGCGACCATAAGTGGCGACCTTGGAAATGTGAAGAGGTCGCTCTTTGTGCATCAAGGTCGCTCTGGCGACCATAAGTGGCGACCATGCCTTGAGTGCACTAGGTCGCCACTTGCAAGGGAGGTCGCCAGAGCGACCCCAAGTAGCGACCACACCTGATCGTTTTTGTGACCTTCTGTCGCCATGGCGCTCAAGTGGCGCCCAAGTGGCGACCTTTTGATGCTTTTGGGAACTCTTCTGTCGCCATGGCGCTCAAGTGGCGACCTCCATTGCCCATGTGGCGAAAATGCCATGTTTCTTCTCATTTGTGAGACATTTTTGCACAAGTCCTCCATCTTCATCTCAATTGCTTCTGAAACCTAATAAAACCTGAAACACTCAATTTAACAACATTAAACACGGGGAAATGCCCGAGAATCGAGCAAAAAGAAACGGAAATGAGGGCCAAAATCATACCAATTTTGGCTTGATCAAGAAGTCATCTTTCAATAGACACTATTGAAAACTCAACGTCAAGATTTAATATCCAAAACCACAAAGCATCCATATGATGATATTCTACTCACATTTAATAAATGGAGCCACGATGTCCATATCTATAAATGAAGTCCTCTATCAATTAACAAATGAATACCACCAAACTATTGAGGATAGACTATGCTATATAATCGTACTCATTGATAGCTCAAATGATAACACTTGCAACCATAAGTCCATCATTTATCTCAGGATTAAGATAGACTCTCCGATTGTCCTGATAATGAAAAGACTTTTATCTATTGACGGTTCTAGAAAAAAGTATTTCATTGTGATCCAGTTCAATGCACCCAGTGCACTAGATTCTTTTGCTTGAAGACCCTTCGATGATTTTAGACTCATCACAACACATTTGATCCCACTCAAATGCTAGTAAAAGAATTCTACAACTTTAACAAGATAAAGGTGCCCAACCTTTAACTTAAGTTGTGAACGTTATTCAAGACTAACTAAAGAACTGTGTCTACCTCATACATATCCAGATGTACGAACAATTCTTCTTTTCTCATAGTCTTTTGACCATATGATTATTTACTTTGACAATTATAATAATAACTGCTATAAGATTTTGTTAACAAACAGAAATCACTTTATTAATATGAAAAGATTGTCAAGTACAATATTACACTCTTGCTATTGAGCATAATCCTAACACTGTGAAGGAACCTCTTGTTCCTGATCCTCGCCTGCTAGCTGAGCGGCCTTCGTCATAATCTAATCTCGATCCCAATTCAGGGTAGCATGGAGATCAAAAGGAGGAGGTAGGGCCATCGCCACTTCATAGCAAACAGTGAAGTATCCATCTTCAAAAGAGAGACCTTCCTTGGCCTCCAGGCTATGTACCATATCCCTCTTCAAGCACTCTCTCTCCTCCCGACGAAGCAATGACTTGACCGTCTTGGTGTCCAAGCAGCGCTCATAACGCCTAGCTTCCACTAAGGCGGCCTGCCTACCCTCCTCTCCTCAGACCCTACAGCAGCCTGAATCAGAGGGGCTATGCTCTGCTGAGCTTGAGATAGCTCCTACTTCGCATTCTCCAATTCGGCCTGGAGCCCGATGTAAGCCTCCTTTAAGGTTAACAGTTGTTTTTCCATGGCTAAGGTAAACTTGAAACCTTGCAACAGAAAGAAAAGAGGATTAGTATCAATAGAAAATGTACAAGGGAAAGACAATTGTTATCTAAAAATCGTTAATGAGATGGAATTCCAAATAACAACTTTAAAAGGACCAAGATCGAGATTAATCCTGGTCAGAGGGGTATCACGTAGTTTGATACCGACTATGTCCATATCAATGCAAGTACAATATGGAATATAAGAAATCAAACAAAAATAAGCTTTTATTGATCGTCCCTTTGCATTACAAATATATGAACCATGTATTTAGGGGTTACAACAATGTATGGAGATTTGGTAAGTAATGGAGATGGTGGAGATGGTGAATCTGTGCCTGTTGATAAGTAGAACTTGAATGTGGAGTTTCTGGAGAAGATTTTCGATCCCTTTTCTAGTGAGTAAGATGTTGTATATATAGGTCCTGTTGCTTGCCATGCATTCCTATAATCTCGGTCTAGGGTTTGGCTCGCGCAGGATCCTCCTCTTTTTAGGAGATAATCTCGGAGTTTTACTCGTGGAATCTAGTCTTTCCTTCCTAGGAGGAGTTAATCTCGTAGCAATTATTTCCTTCCTAGAAAGACTCTAACTGAGTTGACCTGCTTAAAATAGAACTCTTAGTTGGCGAAAAAGAGCACGTCTCCTTTGTACGGCAGCGTTTTGATGGGTCTCTTATGGAGCTTTCAAATTCTGATTTGATAATCTTGCTGCATGATATCTACTTGCTTGGCGGAGTGGCTATGTTAGGAAGTGTAAGCCAGTAGGCGCCCTGCTGATTGAGTAGGGGAATGTTTAGCTAGTACTATAGCGGGATGCTTAGCGGAACTCTGTGTCGGGGTACTGCGGGGTTCATTCTGTAGCAGGATGCTCAGTATAACTCCGTGTTGGGGTACCGCGGGGTCAGTAGGAAACTGTGTCGGGGTGCTGTAGGGTCCATAGGGAACCGGGGTATGACGGGGTTAGACCCCGCTGTAGGTTCTAACGAGTATCCCGGCTTGGGACGTTGCTTACGAATTAAGATGATGATGGAGTCCTTTAAGAAGCTAAGGGAAGGTTGAGCCAGACCCCGCTGACGTCTATACTCCTATATTCTCCTTGTGTTGAGGTGGAAAATTTTTCATTGGTCCTTCACCAATTTTGGCGGTTAACAATAATCAACAAGAACGAAGGCGGAATTCTACCTCGGCCAAGATCGAAACACCCTTAGCAGCCAAAATCTCAGAGGGAATCTTCGCCATGCTCGCCAGGCTCCCTGCAGGACAAGAGGCGATAAAATGAGACACTACCTCATCCTAGGTAATGCCTCCTGACCCCGAAGGAATATTGGCCGCCTAAGAGGGGGTTAAAATAGTGTCTCTCTGCTCTTCCACCATGACTTGGACCTTGGCGGGGATTGATGAGGAAAGAGAAACAAGAGGAGTAGTCGCAGCAGGTTTTTGAACAGCAACTTTTTGCTTATGTCTCTAAGTTTGGCTATATGAACCCCGAGCTTTGGACGCCCGAGCTAGCATTGTACTCAGGGAGGAGCGTGCAGTAGGAGTAGAAATTGGTGCCTTGGCAGGCAACTTGGTAGATGTAGGAGGAGTAGTAGTTGTAACAGGCTGTGTGGACCCATATACGTTTTTGGCATCTATAGAAAGAGAAAGGATAAGAGAAGTAGGAAGCGAGATCAAATCTCGCGTCCCTGAGGAGGATGGAGACCCAGTCACCATCAGGGTAGCAGAAACTGCCAAGAAAAAGGTAATGTAGTCAGAAAGAGAAAAAATAAAAGAAATACAAGTACACATAGACAAGAATAACAGATTAAGTGACATACCCGGAAGCGCGAGGGAAATCCTCAGATATCGTTCCAACCGGTCACCTTCAAAGGGATCCAGGGTAAGGTATTGCATGTTGGTGTAGCCCCTCTTTATAATTCTCCCAAGAATATAACAGGATTCCGATAAGAGTGCCCCCTTCGCCCATTTATCCTTTACTGTAAACTGAGTTGGGACGGGGTACTCAATTCCCCTAATGAAGGTTGTCCACCCCCATTCGCCTTCAACGACAAGCCATTCCTCCTTCTAGGGCGCATCATACTTCACATTCGCCCTAGGAATGACGAACTTCATATCGTTGGATGCCCTCAGGTAGAATTGACCCTGAGGCACCATGTTCGCTATGTTGAAGAGGAAGCGTAGCTCATCAAAGCCAGGCTCCCTATCTATGTTATCCTTCTCGCATTGCTCCCGCTAGAGCACCAGAAACCCTGTCAAATGCTTCTAGAAACCTGGTGAGATCTGGAGGGGGGCTAGCTCCAGCGAGACAAGAGCCTGACGAAGAGTGAGGTGTAGAGAAAGCCGGACCCCGCATTCGAAAGCCGCCTTGTGAATAAGAAGGTGATCCTGGGGCGGGGTATACACATCGTAACCCCGATGAGGAAGGGATAAAATAATGTAGTCCGAAATCCGCTACTCCTCCCTTAGCTTTGTAAGCGTGTCCAGAGTACACACGGAATCAGGCACTATCCAGCTATCGTGGAAGGAAGCAAATGAGCCAGTTTGGACTTCGACTAAGGTGACATCAGGCCCGCCACCTTCTACCTTCCACGTTGCCACTAGCACCAATAGTACCTTCTTCGTTAACAATCTGGACTGGATCTTCAAGTATGTTGTTAAAACCCGACCTAATTCGTGGCTTTCGTGTAGAATGACAGCACTGGGTCCATGGGGTATCACTAGCAGCATCGTCACCATCTCGACCCTGTTTCTTCCCTATCGACGTCGGAGAAACCTCCCTCGAGTCGGCCTTCTCCATGTTGAATAAGGAATCGAGACTATCGGAGGGATTTGGAGAAGCTGGATTGGGGTGTAAGGGCGCGGGGTCGAGGAGAGTTTTGTCAGTGGGATTTTCTTATGAAATAGTAGGAAGTTTCAAGGGGGGTGCCATTGAAACAAGGAAGAAAGAGGAAGAAGAAACTCGGAAGATTGTTGGCAAGAGAAAGAAAGAGGTGAGAAGCTAGAGTTTCTTTGTTGTAATCTTGAAATTTGAAAGTGGTGGAGAAGGCACCAAATATCCCGATTTATTTATTGAGAAAGACAAGCGGTTACACACAAGGAAACCGGAATTGATGACCGGCAACGTTCTTGGGGAAACGTGCTGGAGACGGTTTCGTATTAATCGCGCCAAAAACGGCTCTTTTTTAAATCCAAAGGCCAACCACCATTTGACATGTGGCCTGCGCAGTAATTATCAATGTATTAAAGGAAGATTTCCCCTCTAAATGGTGATAGCTAACTAGACAGAATATTTGTAGACAAGCGAGGTGAAAAATCCTTCAAGTAAAATCGAAATCCTGACTCCGACCCCGACAAGGTATTAGTGTCCAAGTCATGGGGGACTTCTGTTAACCGCCAAATTTGACGAATGATCAAAGAAGAATTTTTCACCCCGATACAAGGAGAATATGGGAATCCAGATAACATCCGGCTACCCCCAGAAGGGAGAGATCCCAATCGATCCGGATACATACCTTCTCTAAAGGGATCTAGCCCAGCAATTCCCTAGCTTCTCATGAACCCCGCAGTAACCCGATACGGAGCTCCACCAAGCATCCTAATGCACAGTTTAGTATGCGGTATCCCGACGTGAAGTCCCACTCAGTATCCCGCTATAAAGCTCCACCAAGCACCCCACTACTACATCGTTTAAATATCCTGCCATTGCATCAGTTGGATATCCCGCTGCAGCATCAGTTGATACCCGATCCTCAGGCGACAGCGAGATGCTCAGGAACACGTTACACCTTCTAGAATCAGATCATCAAGCAGTAAGATATCAAACGAAGAGTTTCATACGGAGCAGAAGACTTACATACCCCGCAGACATATTTTAAAGCTCCAAACAAGGGGATAAAACACCTTCGTTTTACCAAAACAAAGGAAGTAGACTTCTTCCCACCAACGGAGAGTTCCATTCGAATAAGGAGTCAACTCTACTAGAATCCTTCTAGGAAGAAATAACTTGATTCTACAATTAAAGCTCCTACGAGATTGTCTCCTATTAGGAAGGAAAGTCCCATAAATTGCCGAAACCCTAGACCAAGATTATAGGATTACATGGCAAGTAACGAGACCTATATATATAGCATCATACTCACTGAAAAAGGGATGGGAAAAACACCTCCCAAAACCCTAACATATAGTTCTACTTATCGACATGCATGAGAGTGCCATCTCTATCTCATTTTGTGACTGAAGGTTCTGGTTAGTTCCATCATAGATCAATGTATCATCGTTGTAAACCATATTATTAATAAAAGTCCTATTTTCATAGTCTCTCCTTGATGTTTAAACACCCTATTTTACATTGGTAAGGATATCATAGGTATCGAACCACTTGATACCCCTCCGACCGGGATCCATTCCAATCTCAGTCCTTAAAGTTGTTATTTGGAAATCCACCCCTTGACAATTTCCCGGTAACACTAGTAATTTTAATTAATTAAAGATCCCAACTTTAATTATTAATTACAGACAATTAAAATCATTATATTTATACATAATCCTCATGCATATAACAGCTTATATATTATGTTTAATATTACATTTAATAATCATGAAATTTTATGTCATTAATACAATAGTAATAACATTTAATGCACACAAATATAAAATACGATGTAAATCTATTTATTAATTCAATAAAAAGATTAACAACATTTGTTCTTATGAAACTTTCCCCAGCAGGATCTCCATCGGTCGATGCTGAAGATATCTCTTTGGGTCTCTATCTCTGGTGGAGATCCATATTGGATCTTCACCATTGATGGAGGTACATCAATGGATCTCCACCGTTAATTATTATTATTTTTTAAACTAATTGTTTTTTACTTGAATTGTATTATTGTGTAAATAACCAAAATAACCCTATTATAGTTAAATTTAACTAACCTTTGACTGATGTAAGGACTAATTTTTTTTTTAAAAATGGACTAAAGTTACTGATATACCAAAGTTATTTTAAAAAGAAGAACACGTAGGGACTGATATACCAAAGTTATTTAAAAAGAAAACGTAGGACTTTAGTGAAATTACCATAAAGAGGGGATGAGTGGGTCTGTAAATAAAATATTTTTGGTTGACAGCTGACGCAAGCGAATCCCTTGTTTTCTACACGAACTGGTAGGTGAAAGAAGCACATCTCGTACTTGTAGTTGTAAATCTTCTGTTTCTTCTTCCTTCGTTAAAATCAATGGTGTTGGTATCGTAATGGTGCCCTAGAAACCTTTCGATGGCCAAGTCGGAACCTAAAAGTCGAACCGTGGTGGAGCCACTGGCCCAGCTGGATCTCTCTCCCCACTCAACTTCTTCTCCAATCAGATCTCTTTCTCTTTCCTCACTACTCTCCGATTCCCAAACTCTAATCTTCGTCGGCACTCAATCTGGATTCCTCATTTTACTCTCTTTGAGCGCTCAAAATGTTTCATTTTTAAAAGGCGTTTTGGTGGGTAACTCTCCGGTGGAGTCGATTATTGTTCTTGGTGAAGTCGGCAAGGTTTTGGTGCTATGCGATGAGTGTTTGTTTTTGGTGGATTATCTTTTGACGCAACCGCCTAAGAAACTTAGTTTCTTAAAAGGAATTATTGTTATTGCCAAGAGAATAACAAGTAGTGAATCTGAGAGTAGTAATTTATCAGAAATCAATTCGGTCAATTTATCAAATTATCCTAGTACTAATACGAGTACGAGTCAGCGTTTGTTGCAGAAATTAGGAAGTGGAATTAGAGCAAATGGAGTTAAAGTCAAAGAACAAGAGCAACATCGCCAAGGTAACAATGTTTTTGCACTTGTAATTGGTAAAAGATTGATATTGATTGAACTTGTTTTGGGGCGAGACACAGATAGCTTAAATGCGTCTGTTGTAATTTTAAAAGAGATTCAATGCATTGATGGGGTTAAGACTATGGTGTGGTTCAATGATTCGATAATAGTTGGCACTGCCAATGGATACAGTTTGTTTTCTTGTGTTACCGGTCAAAGTGGTGTGATTTTTTCATTACCAGATATATCTAGCCTACCATTTCTTAAATTGTTGTTGAAAGAGCGGAAGGTGCTGTTGTTGGTGGACAATGTGGGGGTTGTTGTTGATGCACACGGGCAGCCAGTTGGTGGGAGCTTGGTTTTTAGACGGAGTCCAGATTCTATTGGGGAATTATTGATGTATGTGGTGGTTGTGAGAGATGGGAAGATGGAGTTGTATCATAAAAGTTCAGGTATTTGTATTCAGACAATTACTTTTGGTGGGGAAGGACTTGGCCAGTGTATTGCTGCAAATGAGGAAGGTGGAAGTGGGAAACTTCTTGTAGTTGCTACACCCACGAAGGTATGTGAATGTCTATGTCTAGACATAATTAATAGTTAAGTAATCCCCTACAGCAGGGTAATTATCCCTATTGTATTTCACTTTACTAGAGCCCTAACTATCATGAGAGTAATTGCCTTAGCTGCTTTTCCTATTGGTTTGATCTGTGTGTGGTAAAGTAATAAGACAAGGTTTTATGGTGTTATCTATGTGTCATAATTTCCAGTTGTGGGAAATATCAACCTGATGAAATTTATGGAATAATTATGATGAAACTATAACGAAAAATAGCTCATGTAGTTATATCATTGAACAGTTATGTTTCTCAGATCATTATTTTTCCATTTGGCTGCAAATTCTTTGGAAAAAAGGTCTGATTTAATGCTAAAAGTAATTTAAACATTTCTGATTATTTTTAGGAAATTCGAGAAGGAAAAAAATGAGGGGTCTTTTCTAGCCATTTAGATTAGGTGGTTTTAAGTATGATAAAGAATTATTAATGAGGTGGAATTAAGCATAGGGAGGTTAAGGTGAGAAGTTCTGTGTTGCCTTATGCTGTATGTTTGCAAAATTTTTGGAGTCAATCATCACTGTAATGGCAAACTTTCATTGACTTAGTCATCTTGTTGTAGTTGATGACTGCAATAGATCTGTCTTTTTTCGTAAAAGTTCTATTGCCTACTGAACCTATAATTTCTAAATGTTAATTTTTTTTTTTTCCGGTATTCTTTGTCTTTTTCCCCTAATTTTAGAAAAGCTTTTAGAAAGAGTACATGCATTTTTATCATCTGATCCATTATGACAAGGAAAATTTGAACTGTATTTGGTGTGGACCAAGTATCATGAATTCATTGTTTCATCTTGTATTCGACATAAGTTCAGCTTAATTACTCATCCAGTAATAACTTCCTAATGAAAAGAATGTTGACATTGTCTGCACATGGATTTTATTTAAAGGAGCTCGTAAAGCAGTCTCCTTTGCTTTCCTTTGGTATTAGACATGTTAAAGCTTGATGCATAAATTACCGTCATTCATTGCTTGGTTACAACTTTACCCATGTACTAACTTTAAGTTCTAATAATTCTGGATTCACCTTTCTGGGTTTTGTTAAATGTTTTCAGGTTATTTGCTATCAGAAAGTACCTTATGAAGAACAAATCAAAGATCTTTTGAGAAAGAAGGACTTCAAGGAAGCCATCTCCTTGGTTGAGGAACTTGAGTGTGAAGGTGAAATGTCAAAGGAAATGCTCTCCTTTGTACATGCTCAAGTGGGGTTTCTCTTGCTTTTTGATTTGCATTTTGAGGAAGCAGTAAATCACTTTTTGCAGTCAGAAACAATGCAGCCTTCTGAAGTATTTCCCTTTATAATGCGAGATCCAAATCGCTGGTCGCTTCTGGTATTTATTATATGCTTGTGTCTGTGATAGTTTCATTGTATGTGGACTTGTGGCCTTAAGAATCTAGTGAATGTATTATCTTTAAGTGCTTAAAAACATGCCACTGGTTTAGGTTAGCTATGAGTTGTGCATTTAGTAGGCAAAGTGGAAATATGATTAGTTTGATTTTGGCTCATATTTTCTAGAGAATTGGTAGCTAGTGGGAAATCTATGTTTCCCTTGCTATGACTTATCTCTTAACTTTTCATATTTAGTAGTTCTTAATTGGATCATACCTCTCGTAGGGGTGGGTCTACCACCCGAATTTTAGAAGGATAGATGCTTCTATTGAGTGTGAGGAATTTTATTCTTCTGTGCTCTTCATTTTCTTTTTGGTATTTGCAGTCTCATACATATATAATCTCTACCTTCTGCTGAGATGTGTAGTACCCACCCTTTTCTCCCTTAGTTGTGGGCTTGCGGCAATGTGTCACTGTCTATTCCATGTTTGATATATCTCATGGATGGCAAGTTTATGTTTTTATTAAAAACAAAGGGGTGTGTGTGTTTTTTTTTATTTAAAAAAAAAAAACAAAAACAAAGGTGCGGTGGCAGTTTATCCATGCTATAATGATGACCCATCCCATCTAATTTTTAGTGTGTTCTAAAGCAAAGGGATTGAAGCTCTGTGCGATAGAGTTATAACTAAGATGAGTCTGTAGGACAAGAATGTGTATTTTTTAGCTTTATTTGATTTTTTCACTATAAGACTTATTGCCTCTTATATCTTAAATTAAGATAAATCAAATTGTTTGTTTTTCCAACTTATATCTTATTTTAAGATATATGTCTTTTAGAAAAAGTAAAATTTTTTGACTTTTATCTTATTCAAAAAGTGATACAGTAGAGTTTTTTAGTAAATTTCCACAAATGTCCTATAACAACTCATACATTTATAATTTTATCCGCACATAATAAAATCCTAAAAATCAATTTTCAAAAAATTCTCAATTTTGAAGAAACCCTAACACAACCTAATCAATTTTATATTTGTAATAAGTCATTCAAAATAAAAATAAAAAAACAAACATATCATGGTATCTTAATTTATAAAACTTATCCATATGTCTAATAAATTAAGGACTTATAAGACTTTAGATAAAAAAACAACAGCCCCTAAATCTTCAGTTTATATATATATATATATATATATATATAAAATAAAAAAATAAAAAAAAATAATAAAAAATTAAAATTAAAATTAAAATCTAGATTCAAAATGATTATGTTTGGGATATGCCTAGGATGCAGTTGGGACATCCTCACGCACATTGTGTACTTTTAAGTGTTGAGGAAAGAATTATGGGCTTCTTACAAATGAATAGTAATGTGCACGAGTTTTTATTGAATGAATTGTGTGATAAATTCCCAAGGTTTGATCATTTAGATTTAAGGAAGGTGTTGGATTGTACTGTCTCCGATTGTCGGTATGCTTTTGTTAAAGGTAGACAAATTTGAGATGCTGTCTTCATCTTTGAATAAAATTTTCAATTTCCAATAAAAAAAAAAAAGTATTATGATTTCTTGAAGCCTAACCTGTTGTCTTTAGTGCAAGGAAGTAGAGATATCTTTTCTTTTTTACACTTTTTTTTTTTGTGTGTGGTTAAAACCTTTGTATATTTAGCTGATGTTTCAAGTCATGTTATGCATTTTTTTTTTTTTTATCTTCTTTTTTCTGTATTTCTATTTATTTCATTTGGACATGCTTGTGTTGCAATTTATGTTCCTGTTTCTTTCCTACTTTTGATACTGCAAACAATTTAAGGTGTTTATATAATAGCCTATATCTTTAGGCCGGGTGGCATCCAGCTGAAACATTTTTTTTTTGCCTTAATTCTTTCTATGAGACAATTGAAGTAATTTTGAGGCAATGTGTCTATTGTACACATGGTGAGTGAATCCCTCATTGAAAACATAAAAAGCAATGGAAGAGTATACATACCAATGGATGCCACAACCCAATAGGACAGGCTAGGGCTGCTAGGCTTTTGGGTTGTAAGGCTATGCACCAATATATATATCACTTATCATAAAACATAAAAAAAAAAAATACAATAAACTACCCACATGTGAAGCTAGAGAAGAAGTGAGTAAATTCTACGTTGAAAAAGTCAAATACCTACATTGAATATACATGTGGATGCCACAACCCAATAGGCTAGTATTTTAGTTTGTAAGGCCATCCACCAATATATATATATATATATGTAACTTCTCATAAAACATAGAAAGTACCTTCTAGCCCTTCATGGGAGGTTACATTATGGTGGAGACGTGGAGTAATATAACAACCAAGTGAATCTAGTAACAGACTAATAGTTTACAGGCTTATAAGAACTTCACTACAGTGAAGTTTTCTTAAGGATTTAGGTATTTTACTTACAAAAGAGGCTGTTGACTAAACATCTATTCCATAATCCATACCAAAAATTTTAAATAGCACACATCTAACAGGATTTTACTACTATCTTATTCCTCACAACTTAATAAAGTTTTACTTGGTACTCAAAACTGAATGTGTATTTTATGTTTGAATAAACCAGATTTCTTCTTGTCTTTTTGATTGTTCATAGTAGTCTTATCATGTAATTGCTTGCACATTTTGTGTTAAACTGCTTTTGTAATTGTTCTCAACATTTGTAGTCATAGCATTTCAACTCATTTTGCAGGTTCCTAGAAACCGTTACTGGGGCTTGCATCCACCTCCTGCACCTCTTGAGGATGTTGTCGATAATGGGCTGATGGGTATCCAAAGAGCTATTTTCCTCAGAAAAGCAGGTGTAGAAACTGCAATAGATGATGATTTTCTATCAAATCCTCCAACTAGAGCTGATCTGCTGGAGTTAGCAATCAAAAACATCATCAGGTATCACCAAATTTTCTGTGGTTATCTGTTTCTTAGCATTTTGTACTTTTATTATTATTATTATTTATTTATAGCTGGTCCATATTTTAACATTGTATTTTACTGATTGGTTATGTTTCTAACTACCACGCATTCTCTCTGTTTGACAGATATTTAGAAGTTTCTCATGAGAAAGAATTGACTTTTTCGGTGAAGGAGGGAGTTGACACACTTTTAATGTATCTCTATAGAGCTTTAAATCGTGTTCATGATATGGAGAAGTTAGCTGCTTCTGAAAATAGTTGCATTGTGGTATGTTCCCCCTTTTATCTTTGCTTATTGGAGCTACAGTTTGTTACACTAGATTTATGTTTTGATAATTTTTGAAGCATGGACCATTGGATCTTGTGAGAATGATTAGTTAATGTCTCATAATTTGTAGACGCACAAATAAGAAAAACAAAGAGAGGATATATTTCAGCAATCACCATTATCCTTTTGTTATAATATAGACAGGTTCTGATGGTTTCAAATTTTTTCGAAAACCTCCATTACTGTTCTAAATTCATCAGAGACCTTTTATGGTATTTATGAGAAACATCCATAAATCCTTTGGAGTATGTACAAGTTATCCAACGAAAAAATAAAACAGCTGGTTCCACATGTATTTCAACCAAATGTCAAGGGAGGTTTCAAAAATTCATCCAATATGTAACTATTTCTTATGTTAAGAAGGAAATTAGTTCATTTATTTGAAAGGAGTTTGGTGGTGCTTTAGAAGGGAAGAAAACGAAAAGGTAACATAAAACCATGTAATTCATGCTTGCTATGTAATCTGTCTGAGCTACAAAGTAGCAATTTGAAGCAACTAATCCGCATGTTGTGCTTTTGCTATAGTTTCATTTGACAATGAAACTCCCTTGCTTTGATTGTTAGTTCTTTCTGTAACTTGCCTCTTTTGTTAATAAGAAAAGTTGGAAGAACAAAAATATAGAGTTTTAGTCAAAGGTTCCTGAATTCTGTTCTCAAGTCAGTCCTAGGCTCAGTTTGGCAGGATAACTGCTTGGTAATAGTGAGTTGCACTAAATAGAAAAGTATTTCATGAATTGATGGTTCTTTGATATCCTAACTAGACAGTGGCCATTTACCTGTAAGGACAGCAGGAACCATCCAACTTCATTGGGGATGAAAATAAATTATATACTTAATTAGTTGTATAGTCAGTGGTGTCGTGGGTGAGGGTTTTTGTGTAGCTTTGCTTTTTTCTTCTTTTTTAGAACTTTTGGATTGTCATACCCCTAATATGAATTTCTGAGATGTTCTCATCCTAAATGATTGTCATATTTGTGGGCAGCTTGTTCAATCATTCTTAACATCTTTTTTAAAACTAATTTAAATTTATTTCATTTCTTACAAAAAAAAAGTGGGGAAATGGTAGTAGAGTCAAGATCAATTTAGTTTTTAGGCCTCAAGGTCAATGCACGTTGTGTGATTGTTGGTAAAATGTGGAATCTTAGTATTCCAATGCTTTGAAAACAGAGAGTCCGTTCTCAGGGGCTTGCTTGAAGGATGACCGTACACCTTGCATGGGCGGTGCAGGAGGAGTTAGAAACTTTGTTAGATGAATCTGGGCATCTACGAACACTTGCCTTCCTATATGCAAGTAAAGGGATTAGCTCAAAGGCTTTAGCCATTTGGCGTGTCTTGGCTAAAAACTATTCATCTGGCCTGTGGAAAGACCCTGCTGTAGAGAATAGCTTGCATGATGACAGTGCAGATGCTATCTCTGGTAGGGAGATCGCTGCAATGGAGGCCTCAAAGATTCTCGAGGAGTCATCTGATGAGGATTTAATTCTGCAGCATCTTGGATGGGTATGTTTTTTTACCCTCTTTTTATTGTAGTACTTGGGTTTTAAATATAATTTTTAAAATTTTACTTTTCCCAATTTTTTGGTCCTTTACTGTTCCGGGACAGCACCTTTTAACTGAAATCACTTGGATTGATTTCACCTGCCCTCTGAATCCATTAAATTCTAATTAATATATTGTTTATATATTACTAGATTGCAGATATAAACCCTGTACTGGCAGTTAAAGTTTTGACATCAGATAAAAGACCAAATCAGCTTTCTCCAGGTAAACTTCTTCTTTCATGCACTGTTCGTTTCGTTTCTAAGAAATTCTTTCCCCTTTTTTGTTTTCCATTTTCACTTAGGTTTTTTTTTTGACATCTTTGGCAGTTCCTGGGGTTCAGTTCTTTATATGGAGTGTGACACTATAATTCTTAGAAAGCCTTTATGTCTGTACATAATGTCATATTTAAAATGTAAAAAACTTCTTAAATTTAATAAGATTTCAAGAACCAATCCTCAATGAGAATTACTGCAAATTTGGTTTTAATTATGTTGCAATCTATGGTAATATCTTAGCGAAACTAAAAATTTCAATGACCTAACACGCAGCAGTGCATAAATACTTCCCATTTGTAACATAGACCGATAATGTACCTGTTTCTAAAGTTGGTCAAGTTACTTTTTACAAGTTGCATGCCAGAATCCTATTGGATTAACATGGTACTTTGCCTATTTTATTGACAGTCTGAGACTCTAGGCTAGTAATTATAGACTTTATTGTGTGTGAAAATTCTTTTATTTATTTTTGTTCCTTTTTTCCTGTATACTGGTGCTTCTGGGGTGACTGCTATTTAATTAATTAATTAGTTAATTTTAATTTCTTACTGCAGATGAAGTGATTGTGGCAATTGATTCGAAAAAGGTTGAAATTCTACAAAGGTGCGCTCATTATACTATTTCTATTACTATTGCCTCTCTATAGTATTCTCAATGAAGTTACTGACTTTGTTTTCCCCACTTTTCTTAAATAATGATAGTTACAGAAATATTCTACTCAGGGTTCATGGAATTGCTTAGATCATTGCATTCTTTGTCTCACCTCTCTGAATTGCATTAAAAAAAAATAAAGGATGTTGTAATCTGAAAATTCTTAGGATTAGTTTTTGTGTTGGAAGCTTTTTAAATAGTGATTTGATTTCATCTTCTGTTAACCTGGGAAAACTAAATGGCCAAAGCACAAAGCTGATGCAGAAGCTTGAGAGAATATGGTCAGTTCTGTGTTTTCCCTGTTCACTATCCTGGTGGATGGCCATTGTATTTCTTCCTTCTCAATATACTTCTTTTGATTCTGAATATATGGTCAATTTTACAATGCCTCCAGGATATGTGTAATATACATCTAGATTTCATAGTGCCTCCAGGGTATTTACAAGATATTCATGCAATTATATTGGTTCATTCTGTTGAATGTTTTTATGCTATCATCAGAGAGCTAAGTTCAACTGAGAAATAATAATAATAATAATATAATAAAATAAAAACAATTATAATCAAAGTGGGTTAACTGTTGAGCCTTTATTTCAGTACTTACGCTCCAAAGTGTTATAGAAGTTTCAGTAATATAAATATAATTTTTCCCTATATATTTCACACGAAAGTTGTAGGTTGGATATGGAGTAAGGTGTCCAGCTTGGTTCAGAAAAGAAAGCAGCTTGCATATGTGGAGTGCAATAGACTTGCATTCGCTTTGGATCAGGGCATTTAGGGAGCAGTGGGAGGAGAGTGGTGCCTGAGAAGAGCAGTGCCAAGTTATACAACATTTTCTTTCCTGAAATATTAAAGACAAGGAGTTTATTGTGCCTCCGGTTACCTAGAGTTGGGGGCATATGAATAAGAGCTACTGACTGAAATGAGATATTTTCATTTGGTGGTTGTGTCAGTGGGCTTTGTGGGTAACCCTTAGCTGATCTAATTGTTTAGGTTGAGGTTTAGCTCAGACAAAAGCAGGACAAGAAATGAGAATCAAATTTAAGAAAAAAAAATATCAGAGTTAGGAAAGAAAGAAAAAGAATCAAGAAAAAAAAGTGTTCGAGTGCTTAAATATTATTGCCAGACCCTTTTCTA
Source organism: Acer campestre (assembly GCA_954870605.1). NCBI lineage: Eukaryota > Viridiplantae > Streptophyta > Magnoliopsida > Sapindales > Sapindaceae > Acer > Acer campestre. The sequence goes on along the minus strand of OX940809.1, from coordinate 24,634,909 downwards.
ATATTCTAAGCTTTTTGGTCTAGGGGTTACTAATATGATTCTAGAGCCTTGTTTTACCATTAGTGCCTGGGTTCAAGTATTCTGTAATCACACGCGATTATATCTAAAGTTTTTTTTTTATGTTTTTGTGTTTTGTTTTGGGCCATGTGGCAAGCATGTCTTGCACGTGAGGGGGTGCGTTAGAGTGTTTAAATACTATTGTTGTGCCCTTGTCTTACGACTTAAGCTTTAGATCGAGTTGTAACTAACAAAAAGAAGAAATGGTAAAAATAAGTAGATTGGCCCTTTTTGGACCTAACTTTAATCGAAGAAAGCATTTTGATCCTTGAAAATGATGGTGAACCAGCTGAACACAGTGAAAACAGCTTCTGGACTGTGTAAACAAGTTTTATGTGTGGCTGGTTTGCATGCAGCACATCCAAGAAAAAAAGGAGTTCAGTTAGATTTTTGAAACATGGTAAAAGGGCTGACAATGAAGGGTGGTGTTTGGATGAAAAAAAGTGTGGTATGTACAGCTAAAATAGACAACACAAAGGGCAGAGAGGTTAGGGTTAATGGATGATGCTTTCTGGTTTGATGGTGCCAGTGGTGTCGTCCCAATTGCCCATAGTTTGATGCAGGCATAGGACAGTTTCAAAACAGATTGTTTGGGCTTTATTAGTAGCATTTGGTGAATAATTGAAGGTCAGTGCTTTGGGAAAAGTTGTTGATATGAGGCTGTTGATTCTGATGATGATTTCCCATGCACAGCAGTGACAAATTCTCTTGGAGATGGTGCATGTGAATATGTGATGGAGCTAGGAATGTGTTTCAGGGTGCTTTGGTTACCGACTGTACTTTCAGAGGTATGGAATTGAGATTGGGCTTTGATACCAATTGATGCAGGAGAGAAAATGAGAAACATATTTTGGAAAGAAAGAAATCAAAGTTGGGAAGGCAAAAACAAGAGTTATGAGAGAGAAGAATAGAAATGCGGAGAAGACGGATTTAGAGTTTCTGTGCATTTCATATTTTTCAACCATGTTCTTAAACCCAGTACACAAGAGCCTATGTAAATAATAATAAAAATAATAATTCAAAAGCTACCCAAAAAATAATATTAATAATTATAATTTCCAAATGATCAAACCAAATATTCATAAATAACCAAAAATACAAACTTACCAGGATATAAAAAAAATAAAAAAATAAAAAAATCCAAATGATCAAACTAAATATTCATAAATAACCAAAAATACAAACTTACCAGGATATAAAAAATAAAAAATAAAAATAAAAAAAATAAAAAACCTCATAAAATTAACAAAAACAACAAAATGATTAAATAGATAAATAATCACAAATTATATTCTTTTTCTGTTCTGTGTTACAAACACTATCATTTGAGGATTGGATTGACCGCAGATGGTGCTTTGTAAATACACAAGTATCTTTGTTAAAGTGCTTAAAAACGATTGTTGGGTTCTTTCTAAGCTTTTAGATATAGTGGTTACTTAATGTTATACAATGTTGATTTTAACGGGAGTCCATGTGTTTGAGCCCCTCCATGTGATTATATATGAATTTGCTATTTGTTATCTGAAGTTGTATGTGTTTGTGTTTGAGCTTGAGTCACGCGAGATACCCATTGGTCTTACACGTGAGGGGATGTGTTAGAGTATTTAAATACAATTATTTGGTCATTTCTTGATTATTGGGTTATTTCCTGACAGCCTAAGCTTTTGCGTATAGCATTTACTAAATGTCTTTAAATATATTGTTTTAAGCCCATTGGTATTGCACTTGAGGGGATGTGTTAGAGTTTTTAAATTCAATTACTGGGTCATTTCCTGACAGAGTAAGCTTTTCAGTATAGCATTTACTAAATGTCTTTAAATATATTTTCTGATTAAAACAATAAGTATTATTTAAATATATGAACTATATCTTTGTGTTTGGATTGAGTTATTTCACAAGCCAATCTGTGACACAAGGGACAAGTGGCTGACAGATTAGTTTGTGTTATATTTCATTAATAATTGTAATTGGATCTTGATATCTTTCTGGTTTGTTTTTTTACATGCATTTGACCTTGAGTTATACTCTAACCAATCCTTATGTAATATGTCCATTACCTTGAAAATTTCGTTAGATATCTTATCATGCCGATCAGCAATATTTTTTGTTTTGTTATACTGCTGTTCTCTGTTAGGTTTTAGTTTTTATTCTTCTGATATGAGTTTTCTTCGTTTTTCTTTTTTCTTAAGCTGTTATATGATGTGGTCTTCACAGTATGGATCCTGTATTGAGCTTCTTCTATGTGCAGTTACCTGCAGTGGTTGATTGAAGATAAAGACTCTAACGACACTCAGTTCCATACCTTATATGCTCTCTCACTTGCCAAGTCAGCACTTGAAACATTTGAAGCAGCAAGTAGCTCTGACAATATCAGTACCCGAGGGGTGGAACAAACAAAATGTTATGATTTTGGAAAGAACTCTATTTTTCAAAGTCCTGTAAGGGAAAGATTGCAGGTATTTTTACAGTCATCAGACTTGTATGATCCAGAAGAGGTCCTTGACTTGATTGAAGGGTCAGAGTTATGGTTGGAAAAGGTCTGTTTGTAACTGTTTTCTTGTTTTGTCCAAGGATTTTGCTCATCTCAGTGTCACTAGCTAATTTTGTTGATCATGACTCAAAATTAAGGTGCAAGATGCACCGGCGGCATTGAAATTTTCTTATTTACATCACAATCTTTCTAGCAAAACTTAGTGCTGATTTTGGTTTTGTTTGACAGGCTATTCTATACAGAAAATTAGGACAAGAGACATTGGTCCTCCAGATTTTGGCCTTGTAAGTTTGTGATTTTTTCAAGTATATTAATGGTAGAAACTAGTTACATATTTGAAAAGCATTATAAATTGCTAAGGTAGAGAGTTTGAGGATTTTCATAGGTCATGTGCACAGAGCATGTCGAAGCTTGGTTTGGCAGCATATCGTTTTATGTAGAATGATACAGTTGCACTCTGAAATATTACAAAAGAATTCCCTATGTAAAGACATGAGTCTGCATCTTGAATTTTTTTAGAAGGCAAATTTCTTTCCTCTCCTCGGTGTCTGTGAGAGATATATTAATGAACAAGTGACCCTTTTTATTTATCACAAATTCATCAACTTATTCATAAATGGTGTAAAATGGCCTCAGGAAGTTGGAGGACAGTGAAGCTGCAGAACAGTATTGTGCAGAGATCGGAAGACCAGATGCATATATGCAGTTAAGTGTTTTTTTTTTTCTTTCTCTATCCCCTTGTCTTTATTTTTGTTTTTGAACTCTTATTTTTACTTTACCCCTTCTTTCTGAACTATAAATGTTATGCTTTTAGAATAAACTGCTTCTAGCCTCTGGCTTTTGACCTGTTATGATGATTTCACCTCAGGTTACTTGATATGTATTTAGATCCACAAGATGGTAAGGAGCCTATGTTCAAAGCTGCTGTTCGTCTTTTACACAATCATGGAGAATCACTGGATCCCTTGCAAGTTTTAGAGGTATATTAGAACACCATCCTCTTCTGATGCCATTAAGCATGTAAATTATGTTGTGTTTTGAATAACTTAATCTTGGGTTTTATAGAAGTCGGCTAGAGGCCATACATTAACAATTAGTCTTTAATCTTTGTTAAAATTAATTTAGGAAATTATGGCTGTCAATAGTTGTAGATTGATTGTATTTCCTTTCTCACTATGTGACTTGTCTAGCCCACTATATTCATGTTACATGTACTATGCTTGAATAGGATATATATCAAATTTTCTTCCTTCTCATCTTAATATTCCTATGATCTTTTTGTACTCTGTTAAGAATCTTAAAACCTACTCGTTTACCTTTTCCAAAATCTCTCGCAAAGTGAATTGAAATCTGATGACGATTTTGATTTTTCTTTAATGAGCATCTGTTTAACAGCTTGTCCTGGCATATGCATGTTTCATCTGGAAAAAGAGTTGGAAGGGACTATAGTCTGCACTCATAATAGCTGCAAGGAAGAGATAATAGTTTCATTTGTGCAGATAATTGTAACACAATTCATACTATAGACAGTAAGAAATAAATAAACCTAAGGACATTAATAGACTATTCCATCAGCAGATGGATATATGCAACATTTGACTGTTTGGACTGCTTCATTTTGCCGGGATAGTGGAGTACGTCATATTTTTATTTTGCTGCTTTTGTTATCTTTGCTATTCTTTCTTGGTTATCTTAGATCTTTTGTTGCAGACGTTGTCCCCAGATATGCCTCTTCAACTTGCTTCAGATACAATATTGAGAATGTTGAGGGCTCGACTTCATCATCATCGTCAAGGACAGGTAAGGGATTTTGTTTTTACCTCAAAATTGGAACTACCCTCTCGAGAAACTTCTTCTCATGTGAATCTTCTATCCTCCACTTCTCATTAAAATAAAAATAAAATCTTCCATTCATCACTAAAGTGAATATTCTCTTAGTTGATGGATCTGTTGAGTTCCTGTATTACATCATGAAACTTTATATGCCTTCGTATCCATGCATCCTTTTCTACCCACCTTCAGCTCCTGTTAATTTACATCTTTCTGAGTGTACCCTCTCCTCATCCAAGTATATAAAAGCTCATAAATATACTTGGTTTCTTTATTTTCACTTTGTTTACCCCCCCGATGAAGTCATTTGCTTGCCTGTAATCATGATATGCAAATTTGTGTTGCATACAAATATTTTCTGAATTTTAATAGTTTTTTGGTTTTAATTCTCTCCTCTCCTTTAAAATTTTCCTTTTGTTTTAGAATGTTGTTATTTGTGACTTATGTTTTCTGTTTTATTACTAATTAGAATAAATAGGCTGTGTATATCTGTTACCGGTCCTTATCTCTTATCTCTAAGGTGTTTCTTATCTCTAGGTGTTTCTCTTTGTTTAGACTCCTAGTCTATCTCAATCTCTAAGGGGGGAGTTAGAGACAGAATCTATTATTTAATGTAGTGTGATCAGAAGAAATAAACTACGAAGAATGATTATCTCTTTCAATTAATTCTTCATGGTATCAAAGCATTGTTCTGAATCCTCCATCCTACGAAAATTATTTCCGGGATGGCTACCAACTCATCATCTTCTATTTCTTCAAACTCCAAATCTTCTACCTCAATCAACAATGGAGGTTCTGGGAATGGAAGTTCCGAGCATTCCCATCCTACCCGTACGTCTATTACTAGTCATAAACTAAATGGACACAATTACTTACTTTGGTCCTAATCAGTGATGATGTTCATCTGCGGAAAAGGGAAAGATGACTTCATCGCCAGCGTTGCAGAGTCACCAGGAGTTGAGTCACCAACCTACAAGCAGTGGAAGACGGAGAACAATATGGTGATGTCTTGGCTCATTAATTCAATGACCAATGACATCAGAGAGAATTTCCTATTGTATGGGACAGCCAATGAAATCTGGGATGCAGCCAGAGATACATATTCCAGTAGTGACAACATGGCTGAGCTATTTAGTATCGAAAGCATACTCCATGACCTTCGTTAAGGAGATTGCACAGTCACCCAATACTACAACAACCTAACTCGACACCAGCAACAACTAGATATGTTCGAGAAGTACACATGGGCCTGCACCAAAGATGGCACGTTACATAGGGAAATAATTGAACAGAAAAGGGTATTCAAGTTCCTATTAGGTTTGAACCAAAATATTGATGAAGTAAGAGCAAGGGTTCTAGGTACCAAACCATTACCCAAGATTTGTGAAGTGTTCTCTAAAGTGAGAAGAAAGGAAAGTCGGAAGATCATGATGGGAACCAAGATGAAAACCGAGATTGGACCTTCATCCAATGAAGGTGAAAGTGTACACAAATACTATGTACGAGCTCGAGTGTCTTTTATAAATGACAGAGGGTATGTGAAAGGGTTGTTAATCCGTTATTACCAAATTTTCGGATTAGTCAATATTACAAATATAACCCAATTCACAAAACAATAATCAAGTGTAATAAGGTGCGGAAATATAAACGACACTTGATTTTTACATGGAAACCCTCAACAGGGAAAAACCACGGGCTATTATAGTGCGCCACACTCGAACCTCGAATCCACTAAATGTGTTAAACGATTACAACCTACTCCCGGTATATAATCACACACCTACCTAATCCCGGTATAAGTGAACCTAGTCCAATTGCTTGTGTGACCACCTAATCCCGGTGTCCGACCTAATCCCGGTCTATCACAACAAGACTTCAATTGCTTGCGATCTAAGCAACCTAATCCCGGAAGCTACACGCAAGACTTACTTCTCAATGAAGAGATTACAACCTATGTGAATATATATAAATACTCAACAAATGCAATGAGAGCTAGGCAACTTTATATGCTTATCTAGGATGATTAGATGGCAATAAATGCAACCCTAGATATCAATGGCTAAATGACATGTCAAATAGCTTAGCAAATCATAGATTAAATAACCTAGATGTTGCTATAAAAATAACCCACAAACATTCAATCATGTCATCACAAACAATCTCAATTTTGAATATAAGATATTAATCTAAGATCATTCAAATAATAAAAGAGATGCCTTGATAAATACAACACTAAATATCAATGATAAAAGTGAAGAACATACCAAGGGAAGTGTGATGACCAAAACCCATGCAACTAAGCAAACTAACTATGCTAGAAAATGCTTAGATGATCTTTGATGCACATGAATGTTTATGGCATAGCTTTTAGGAAATAATAATCTAATCAATAAAGCTATGTAAAATATAAACCCAATCAACACATAATCTCAATCATGTATGTAGAAATTACTCAAGAACATACAAGTAATAAAAGAGATAAAATTGATAAGTAAAAACACTAAAATTAGATAAGATTAGTGTTCAACAAATCATACCATGTGTGTTGAAGAAGACCCATGCATTAGCAAACTCTAGATGATCCTAGATGATGCTTAGATGATGTTTTATGCATGTGGAAATGGGTTGAGAGGAATAAAGATGTGATCTTTAAGGTTTTCCTCTCAAGTCTCGCTAAATATCTCTCTAGGGTTCTTAGGATCAGAAACTTGGTTTTGGGAACCAAAGATAAGGATGTATTTATAGAGACCAAAAACAGGGCAGGTGAAAAGTCATTTTTGCCCCTGAAAATGCACGATCGGCGGTTTCATTCTGCGGTCGGGGCTGCAGAACAAAACCGCCGAATTGAAACCCGAGAGCCTGGATTTCATTCGGCGCTTTCATTCGGCGGTTTGTAACCGCCGACCTAACCGCCGTTTTGGACCCGAGACATTTATCAACCAGGTCTTGATCGGCGGTTTCGATTCGGCGGCCAGGCCGCCGATCTCAACCGCCGTTCACCAAATATGGTGAATCCAAAGGAGAAGCCAAGGGCAACTCCACCGGCGATCATCGCGCTAAAACATGCACACCAACGTGCACGCGCGAACATTTCCGAACATCCTTCGGGAAACGAATTACACCACACTTAAAGCTAATCAAACATGAAGTGCAAGTGTGGGAATTGAATGCATCCTAATGCCTATCATGTCATGGCATTATCATAGAACAAGATGCAATCAATTCAAACAAGCATGAATACAATTCATGACTTTGCATCCTAATGCCTAAACATGTTATGGCATTTTAATGACCTAGATGCAATCAAATAAAACATGCTAGAAGAGATGTTCAAGAACATGCAAGCACTCATATAAAACACACAACATACAAGAATAAGATTTATGCATGAGTTGTGTGTGTGTGCAACTATGATCTCTTCAAAGCATGTAAGCACTAGAATTTACCTTTGGTGCTTCTTCTCTTGAGGTCTTGAGAGGGCCATTGGATGTTCACCAATTCCTAAGCTACCCTTACAACAACCCCAACATGTGGTTTGTCCACGAAACAAGCCAATCAATAAATGGGAATCCTTACAGAAGGGTCTGCTTTTGCCATCAGAACAGTAGCCGGTCAGTTTGGTGACAACCGATTAAGAAGAGGAAGGCCATGGTGTGATCATTGTAAAAAACCTGGTCACATCAAGGAAAAATGTTGGAAGATTCATGGCAAACCAGCTGACTAGAAACCTGCAAATGAAAGCCGAGGGAACATGGTTGACACAAACATAAAACTCGAACCAAGCCCATTCAGCAAGGAACAGATGGAGGTACTACAGAAATTGTTCCAGTAGCCGACCCAAACCACTATTGGAAGTGGATCTTTAGCACAAAAAGGTAATTTCCTAACAACCCTTAATGTGAGGAAGGAGAATCCGAATCATTGTTGGATAATAGACAATAATTCCATGAATTTCAACCTTGCATAGGTAACTATACAGTACGTATAGCAGATGGTTCTCTCTCAAAAGTAACTGGAACTAGCTCTATAGTGATCTTAGGAAAAATAACCCTCAATTATGTATTATTAGTTCCTAACTTGGACTGCAATTTACTGTCTACAAGTAAGTTTACACAGGAACAAAACAAAATAGTATTGCTAAATTTCTCCCTAACTGTTGTGTTTTTTAGGACTCGGTTTCGGGGATGACGATTGGCAGTGCTAAGGTATGTTCGGGGCTCTACATCTTAGAAGCAGACTATAACCCAGATAGATAAAACTTTGCCAACAAAGGTGTCCCATACCAAACCGAACATGTCCCTTAAGAGTCAATCCAGTCATGAGTTTAGGTCAAATAAAGATAATGAAATAATGATGTGGCACTACCTTCTTGGGCATCCAAATTTTATGTATCTTGGGAAGATATTTCCTTCTATGTTTAGCAATAAAATTCCTAGTTCTTTTCAGTGTGATAGTTGTCAACTTGCTAAACATAGTCGCCAATCTTTACCTAATCATTACTATAAATCCTCTCAACCTTTCTCCATGATTCACAGTGATGTTTGGGGCCCTTCTCGGGTCAACAACATCACTGGAGCTCGATGGTTTGTCTCCTTTATAGACGACCACAGTCGGATTACATGGATCTTTCTTATGAAAGAAAAATTTGAGGTGTGTCTACTATTCCAGAACTTCAATAGAATAATCCAGACTCAATTTAAAACCAAAATTCAAGTTCTCCACACTGACAATGGTAAAGAATTTTTTAATTCTATCCTAGGAAATTACTTGTTAGGTGAAGGTATCATTCATCAAAGCTCGTGTCAACACTCCCCAGCAAAATGGAGTGTTTTGAGTGAAAAAATAGGCACCTTCTAGAGGTAGCCCGCTCACTTCTGTTTTCCACACACATGCCAAATCAGTTTTGGGGTGAGGCGGTATTAACTGCCGCCTACCTCATCAACAGATTACCATCTAGAACTCTTAGGTTTCAAACTCCATGTCAACTTCTTCGAAAATCCTATCCAAACACTCATCTTATATCTCATCTTCCTACTAGGATTTTTGGTGTTCTGTATTTGTTCCCAATCATCAGTTAAATAAAAGCAAACTTGACCCAAAATCTATGAAGCGCTTATTTGTTGGATACTCACCAACACAAAAAGGGTATAAGTGCTTCTATCCAAGCAATAGACAAACGTTTATCTCAGTTGATGTGACTTTTCATGAAAATGAGCCTTTTTATCCGAAAAATCAAATTCAAAGGGGGGATAAGAGTCAAAGTGATAGGAGTTATGAATTTGAATTTTTCAAATCTCTAGAGTTGGGTCCGAGTCCATCACAAACACTAGAGTCATGTCATATTCCATCTCAAACTCTAGAATCAAGTCAGCATCCATCACCTAATCAAACCAAACAACCTAATCAACATAAGTCGGATTCAAATGTTGAAATTCTCCAAGCCTTACCCAGTCCTCACTCACATAGTCCACAACAAAAAGAAAATCTCACCTCAACCGAATGTCCTAATCTAAACACAACACACTCTCAACCAATAGACACCCGGAAATCCATTGTTTACACTATAAGGAATAAACCTAATAAGGTGACAGAGCCCTTAATTTATCACGGCATTGACCAAGACTCGGAACCTTCTCAACCAGTCCAGAATTCTAACAATGAGGATGAAATTGTGGCAGCCACCGAAGTATCAAATAGAATCAGCCCACAACCCATTTCCGATGAGGAAGAGAAGTCAGAATGGGAATTGCCGATTGCTCTAAGGGAAGGGATGAGGGAATGCAGAAATCATCCTCTATACCCTATCAGTAACTATGTGTCTTATGAGGGACTGTCATCAGATTTTTACTCTTTCATTGTTTTTGAAATTCAGGTTCCTAAAGACATAGACGAAGCCCTAAGAAGTCCCGAGTGGAAGAAGGCAGTAAATAATGAGATGAAAGCCCTAGAAAAGTAGAAAAGAACAAAACATGGGAAATGTCGGTACTGCCTAGTGGAAAAAGAACTGTGGGCTGTGCAAGTGGATCTTCACTGTGAAGCACAAAGCTGATGGCAGTGTTGAGCGATATAAAGCCCGAGTTTTTGCCAAAGGATTTACACATATGGCATCGATTACTAGAAGACATTTGCTCTGGTGGCAAAATTGAACACAGTTAGGATCCTATTATCTCTAGCAGCAAGTTTGGAATGGGCGTTATATCAATTGGATGTGAAAAACGCTTTTCTCAATGGTGAACTCGAGAAGGAGGTTTATATGGAGGTGCCACCCGGTTTTGACACAAACAACAGCCGAAACAGTGTGTGCGAGCTCAGGAAATCTTTGTATACACTTAAATAGTCCCCAAGAGCTTGGCTCGAACGATTCACAAAAGTGGTGACAAAATGTGGGTATTTCCAATGTCAATCATACCATACTTTGTTTGTTAAGGAGTTAGGAAATGGAGGCTTAACTATGTTGATAGTTTATGTGGATGACACCATTCTCACAGGGAATGATGAGAAGGAAATACGAAAATTGAAGAAGTTCCTAGCTCTAGAGTTCGAAATCAATGATATTGGAGGACTTAAATATTCCCTAGGCATGGAAATTGCTAGGTCACAAAAGGGATTGTCAGTGTCTCGAAGAAAATACACACTGGATTTGTTGAAAGAGACCAGGATGATGGGTTGCAAACCAGCTGACACATCAATGGATTACACTACTAAGTTGGGATTAGCTGAAAATAGTACACCAGTCGACAAAGGCAGATATCAAAAACTGGTTGGTAAATTAATTTACCTCTCTCACACCAGACCCGATATCAACTTTGCAGTGAGCTGTGTAAGTCAGTACATGAACTGCCCAACTAAAGAGCATATGACAGCTGTCTATTGGATACTAAGGTACTTGAAGATGGCACCTGGCAAAGGTATATTTTTCAAAAAAGGGACGAGACAAGATGTGGAGATATATACAGACTCAGACTAGGCTGGGTCAACTATGGACCGAAGATCCGCTTTTGGTTACTGCACTTATGTGTGGGGAAATTTAGTAACCTAGAGAAGTAAGAAACAATCGGTTGTCTCTAGAAGTAGTGCAGAGGCAGAGTTTAAATCAATGTCTCTTGGCATTTGTGAAGGTATATGGCTGAGAAGACCGCTAATGGAGCTGAGAGTACCTATTGATGGACTAATAAAGTTGTTCTATGATTACCAGGTAGCTATACTTATAGCTAAGAACCCGGTTCACCATGACAGAACAAAACATGTTGAAATCGATAGATATTTTATCAAAGAAAAAATTAGATGGAGGGAGTGTCAATCTAATCTACACTCCAACAAAGTTACAAATTACCGATATCCTAACAAAGGCTCTCCCTAGGACTGATTTCAAAAACATGTGTTACAAGCTGGGAATAATTAATATTTACAACCCAGCTTGAGGGGGGGTGTTTTTATTTGTGAGTTATGTTTTCTGTTTTATTACTAATTAGTATAAATGGGCTGTGTATATCTGTTACTAGTTATCTCTTATCTCTAGGGTATTTCTTAGCTCTAGGTGTTTCTCTTTGTTTAGACTCCTAGTCTATCTCAATCTCTAAGGGAGAGGAAGTTAGAGACAGAATCTATTATTTAATGTAGTGTGATCAGAAGAAATAAACTAAAAAGAATGATTCTCTCTTTCAATTAATTCTTCATAGAAATATACAAGTGATATATACGTTTGATCTATTATTATTTAACCTTTTCATATCGTATGTGTGTGTGTATACATATCTAGTCTCATATGCTTTATAAATAGCCTCCTTATGTATTTGTAATATGCAGTTTGATATAATAAGATCTTTATTTTTCTTCAGATTATCCATTTAACATAACAAATATTTATTAGGTTAAATTTTAGACGTGGTTGATTTAGTAACATATGGATATCAATTGTCATAAAACAACATCTTCTACTGCATTCATATGAAGCCTTGGGCCATATACCTTTTTACCTTGCCCCATTTTAGTGCCCAGAAATTGAAGTACACAATGATTACTTTTGCCAGATTGTGCATAATCTATCCCGAGCTGTAGATATCGATGCAAGGTTAGCAAGATTGGAGGAAAGATCACGGCATGTGCAAATCAATGATGAGAGCTTATGCGATTCTTGTCATGCCCGCCTTGGAACTAAACTATTTGCAATGTACCCAGATGATAGTATCGTCTGTTATAAGGTGTGCATTACTGATAGTTTTATTCTTCTCTTTTGTATTCTTGTCCCTTTCTCTAATGTGCATCAGAAATGGGGTTTTGGTTGTCCCCTACACCTTGTTGGGTTGCTCATGTGGGAGAAGTAAACAAATGTGTTCTGAAATCTTACAGCTATACACAAATAGATGCCAGATCCAGTTTTTTTTTTTTACCTTGCCTGTAAACTATGATTGGAAGATTGTTACATAAGTGGAAAGATCCTTACAAAAGTTTGCAACTTTCCACCATCTCATAAAGTCTCCCGAGGCAAAAATGGCTGTCAAGTTCAAGTTTTAATTCTTTCTTCAGTTGTGGGATTGGTACTCATTTTTATTCACAGGAAAAATAAAATGTTGATTCAAAAGCGTGATAGTTTGAACGTTATTTTTCTTGTCTGTGCAGTGTTTTCGACGACAAGGTGAATCCACTTCTGTCACTGGTCGTGACTTCAAGCAAGATGTCTTGTTCAAGCCAGGCTGGCTTGTGATGCGATAAGGTAGAGAACTTGTGTGAATTGAAAGTTCAAATTGTCCTTTGTTTGGGTCCGATCTGAGAAGAACTGAGAAATGGAAGTTGCTAATGATCACTTGTCTTCACATTCAAAGCTATATTATTAGTCATATGACAATACATTATTGTGTTCTATGGGTATTACACAATCATTTGGTCAGCTTTTTTAATAAGTGTAAGCGTTCTTTTACTAGATATGTAAAGGCATCTTGCGGCTATATATATGAGATTGTGTTTCAAACGGAGACCTAGTCTCCAAGATTTAATGCAATTCACTTGGACATTCTTAAGTAAATGTACAAAAAAGCCATGATCATAGTTCTGTTTTCCGCATGAACAAACGTTCAAAAGTGCGATGCAACAAACATTCTACGGTGACATGCTTGTAGAATCGTTATGGAGACGAGACTATGGAGCTATTTGCTTTAATAATAGCTCGATCAAACAATCCTAAAAATCCAATCGTGAAATTAATCAAGGTTCAAAACAATATTCATAGGGTTTCAACAAACATTAAAAAAAAATCATAGATTTGAACGCTAAATAAGTTTTTTTCTATAAGAAAAATGACATTTGTGTAGAGAATGTGAGAATCAAGAGAGCCTGAGGAGAAATGGTCGGAGAGAATTAAAAATGGTGAGAGAAAGAGAGGAAAGAAAAAAGGTTAGAAAAAGAGGAATCGGGTCTTTTAAGTCAAGTTAATGGATACTCAATTTACTGGGCTAAGCCCACAAAATCAGGTGAAAAAAGTGATACTGGGTAGTTTTCAGTGTACCCGTGTACATATTGTGATCATGAATTTTTGGGCACAATTACGTCAATTCACATGTGATCATATCAAAAATTTAACTTTGTTTTAGTTCGATCACATACAACTTCACGATAACATTATATATATGTAATCACATGCAATAAAATACCGTTGCACATTACAATATTTATTACAATAATTTTTAAGTGAAAACCATCCAAATAACAATAAATTTAATGAATTTTGATGAGATTGTTCAGATGTGCGATAAAAAATGAAATAAACATATATAATAATTTTAAAAAAAATTTGCGTTTGGGAACAATTGTTTTCTAAATTTTTAAGCTAAAACATTTAAAAAATGGGAAAACATATGAATTTTTTTAAAGAAAAAAAAAAGTTCTTATATTCAAAAAATTTCTCCAAGCATATCTTATTTACCATAACATTCATACAGAACATTTCATCAGAATTCATTAAACTTCATCTAGGTGTGAATCAATATAAAGTAATTTTGTAATACTGGAAGAAGTAATTTATAAATGATTTTTGAACAACACAAAATTCTTCAATTGCTTTTTGGAACAACATTTGATGATGATCAATTTTGAAAATAGATTTTTAAATGTTTTAATTGTACTATAACCCACTTGTACTGAAAAAGAATTTCTGAAAAAAATTCTTCAAGTCAATGAGTCGTCACTTTTCATGAGTATTTTGTTTGGATTGAATGGATGTTGTTTTGAACATCCCAAAAGACCAATAGATTTCATTATCACTGTGGAGAAGGGATTGCACCGTCCTATCTCAGAACCATTCATCACTTTCTATGGTTTGAATCAATGAATGGCTTCATTGAAAAAAAAAAATAAATAAAAAATCAATGAATAGCGACATTTGATGAACGAAAACACGGAATGACCGCTTTTCACCATCAACCCACGTTGAATGATTGTTTTTTTTTTCTTTCTTTTCTTTCTTTCTTTCTTTCTTTCTTTGCACTATTATAATATTTTGAGATTGGAGAAAGGAGGTATGACTTGAACCTACAATTTAATGAATATAACTATGAGAGGCTTACCTCTGAATCAATCTCATATTGTCTGATAAATGATAATTAAGTTTGGTTATTTGGATAATTGGACTCATTGTTTTAAATTTATTATATTAAAAAAAATCATTTTAAATTAAGAAAATGAAAATAATACAATTCATATAAACTTCAAAAGCAACAACTAAATTATATATGAAAACATTTTATTTTATTTTTAATATCGGATAATTTTTGTTATTGTTAAAATTGTGCATTTCATAAAGGAAGTTTTTTTTTTTTTTTTTTTTTTTTTTTTTTTGAATATACAACAACTGCCGAGACCTAACGAGATTGAGTCTGGACTACAGCTCCCACAAACGGGTAAAGAACACCCACAATTGGTGGGCCAACACCCACCTTGGGATTAATGGCCAAGGGGGACAAATAATATATATATATATATACATGTACACAATAGGCGTTGAATAATGATGGAGACCCTCAAGGGATAGTCTTACCATATTGGCAAGAAGCCCAAGTGTTGCAAAAGAGGCTTTTGTAATAATTCTTCAAATTATTTATTTGAGATTTCCAAATTTGAATAATGACATAAAAAAAAATAATAAAAAAAAGGTTTAGTCATAAGTCATAACATAGGCATGATGATATTCATGCAACACGAGATAATAAGGGTGCTTCATATTAATTTGTTTTTGTACGAATTTGATGTGCCAACACTTCTTATCTTTGACCTACCAATCCTATTCTTTTCATTTGTAAATAAGATAGAAGAAATATCAATTATTTTATTTTTATTTAATAAAACAAGAAAGAGACTTGAGGACTCCCACACAAGACCGGTGATGTAGCATTTGCATTATGGTGGCATAGCTAAAAAAATAATTAAAAAAATTAGTCTACAAATTGATCATATAATATGCTAAGTGATTTGTTATTTTCATGCAACTCAATAACATCACCTCATTAATTAAAATAGTAATGAAAATTCACTTGCAATATCATTTTTATTAATTTTTAAGTTAATTTTTTTAATTGTGTAATATTACTCTACGTAAAAATTCTAAATAAAACTTATATATATATATGGTGGTTTTCTAATAAGGACGTCCTGAAATTATAAAGTAAGGACAATCACCCACGGTCACACATTTATATTGGGTGTGGGTATTTATTAATGTGTTTCTATGGGTCTAATGTGAATGTATAATTGTAGTTGGACGTCCTGAAATTAATTATAAAGTCAGAGCATCCTGGTTAGAGAACCAACGTGTGTGTGTGTATATATATATATATATATAAATTCGAAGGAAGTTGAAGTGACTTGCTTACTTACACCTACAAGAAAAAAAAAATAATAATAAATAAATAAATCAAGGGAATTAACATAATTATATAATTCACAGCTATCTTAATTAACATGAGATCAAAGTGAGATTTTGAGTTACATCTCTCACCTTGAACTCCTAAATATGTAACATTAATTTCAAAAGAAAAAATAAACACCGAAACTTGGAAAACGAATGAAAACTGAAGCCAAATCTAAACTATATTTTCACGAAACCACCCAACCCTACATCATTAAAAAGACATTCTAGATCCATATTAAAATAAGAAGAATGTAAGGTCCTCTCCTGTGTTGTCTTGCTGTTAGTTTTTTCTCTGGGGCGTTTGCCCTCCTCTTTACTAAAAAGAAAAAAAAAATGTCTCCACCTATCAATTTTGTTTAGTAATAAATAACACGCATTTAACCCAGCAAATAATAATGTCTCAAATTCGAGTCACCAAACCCATCCGTGATATATAAAAACGTGATATATAAAAAGAGCAAATATTATAAATTGTAAACAGGACATGAGTACATAGAAAAGTCAGGGTTAATTAGAGAGGGATTGTCAATTTCGTTACGTCATCAGCAATGAAGGTCAACACATAGAAATAGATTTTTAAATAATTAAATAATCCAGCAAGTAAGCAAGCCACCAAATCACAGGAGAAACTGAAAGAGAATAAACTTGTATTATAATTTTGATAATTAAATGTAATTTGCTCCTCGTTTTCCAGCATTATTCCATAATGAAAACGACTCTCAAGTATTTCTATAATTTTATTCAACGGGACACCGATAATGATCATCGCCTCTAATTTTATAATACACCGTAAATATTTATCTAAATGCAATGTCTGACTTGATGCATTGGACTGTACCGGATAGGATTATGTTTAATACGGTATTATGTTTAATATTGCAGTACCGTGCTACAACTATGTTGCCATTAATTCAACAAAAAAAAAAATTAAAAAATTAAAAAAAAAAATAACTATGTTGCCATTATGTTCATTTATCAAAATTTTAATTTAATATATTTTTTTCTATGTCTATGATATTTGCATACATAATAATACTGTTATATAAACTTGTAAACCATCTTAAATATATATTATCAAAATTTTAACCTCATAATAAACACATTAGTCAAATACTCAAAACAAATAATTAATAAAATAAACGTAATATTAAAAATAAAAAAAAAGAAAAAAAAAGAAAGAAAGGGAAATAGCACTTTTTAGAGGAAATAGAGAGAAATAGCACCAAATTGGATTGGTTTTGTGGTAATATCACCAACTTAATAAGTTTTGTAGAAATAGCACCAAAGTATGTGATCTACCCAAATTGCCCCTCACTTATTCTTTCTTCCTCTCTCTCTTTCTTCCTCTCTCCTTTGTTTTTTTTTCAAAGAACTCCATTAATCCATCAATGGAGGTTGGACAGACCTCAAATGGAGGTCGAATGGAGGGCGAAAGACCTCCATTGGAGTCGAAATGACCCCGACCTCCATTGGTGTTCGATGAAGAAGAAGATTAAAAAAAAAAATCTGGAAATAAGTCTCGGATATTTGAAAATAAGTCTCGGGTATTTGGAAATAAGTCTCGGGTAGGTCACCCGAGACTTATTTCAAGCTATTTTCAGCTACCCGAGACTTATTTTGATTACCCGAGACATATTTCAAAATACCCGAGACTTATTTCCAGAATTTTTTTTTTTTAATCTTCTTCTTCATCGACCACCAATGGAGGTCGAGGTCATTTCGACTTCAATGGAGGTCTTTCGCCCTCCATTCGACCTCCATTTGAGGTCTGTCTAACCTCCATTCCTCCATTGATGGATCAATGGAGGTTTTTGAAAAAAAAAGGGAGAGAGGAAGAAAGAGAGAAAGGAAGAAAGAGAGGGATAAAGAGAGATTAGGGGCAATTTTGGTAGATCACCTTAATTGGTGCTATTTCTACAAAACTTATTAAGTGGGTGACTTTTCCACAAATGACTTTGGAAAGAGTGCTAGAAATTTAAAGGACTCCACTTTTTAACCAAAAAAATTAAGGGGGTTCCTATTTTTACCGGAATTAGTGTTTTCATTGTTTTTATAAACTTTCCATAGAAGAGACAAATTTACCCCTACTTTTCTATTTCTTTTTATTTCTTAAAACTAATTTTCTTTAAAAAAAAAAAAAAACTTTTTTTTTTTAATGATTAGAGGTCATGACCAGACCTCCAATGGGGATCACTTGCCAC
>OX940809.1:24586304-24616231 GCA_954870605.1 Acer campestre | reverse complement strand
AAGATTGTTAATCCAATGGTCACAAACTTGTGTCAAAACTTGTGTAAAAAAAGGAGGTCATGGATTCTACCCCTAATATATGTATATATATATATGTGTATATATATATATATATAATTAAAGCTCACAACAATCAAGAAAGAAGGCTTTACTATCATATTAATAAAAGAGAGAATTGTAAATATCCTCCTAACCTCTGATCAAATACCAAATCAAATCCTACAGTTTGAACAATTAGTAAAATATCTTCTACCGTCTTTATTTAAATCAAATGGGTAGTGTTAACCTGTGCCTTTAACAACTAGAAATTTATTATAATTGGAAGCTCAATAAATATACATATAGAAACAAAACAATTAATACAGTGATTGTACAATTATTGAGTTTTCTATTATAGTAAAATTCTAATTGTTAATATGTGCCTTTAGGATATAAGTTAACACTACCCAAATCGAATATAACAACTTAAATTCGTTAAATAAGCTGAATAAAAAATGAAAACTTAATAAAAATATATACTAATAATAAAAAATTAAGTTCTTAAAATAATAATTGTTATATTATAAATAAAAAATAAAAATTAAAATCTATAAATTTAAAAAATTAAAAAATAAAAATCAAATAATATTTGATATGGAAATATGTTTTTGAATATGTTATCCATATATTTTTTATTTTTTAAAATAATTTTGTTTTTATTTTAATTTTTTAATGATTATATAGCCTTGTTATAGTATATTTTTAAATATTTAAGT
Organism: Acer campestre; assembly: GCA_954870605.1. NCBI lineage: Eukaryota > Viridiplantae > Streptophyta > Magnoliopsida > Sapindales > Sapindaceae > Acer > Acer campestre. The sequence goes on along the minus strand of OX940809.1, from coordinate 24,615,476 downwards.
TTTTATTAAAAGAATATTTATTTTTTATTTTCTAACATATTTATAATGTATTTTTTTTTCACTATTTTTTTTAGTTCAATTATAGAAAAATTCTCTTAAATTATCATATTTCATTAGATTTAAACAAAGTCAACTAACAGTCTAATGGTACAGTAGAACCCCTCTAAATTAATATTCTTGGGACCTACCATTGAGTGTTAATTTAGAGGGGTTATTAATTTGAAGGGTTTGACCTTGTAAAGTGTTATTTTGTCTTAAAAAAAACGTATAGAAGTCGGTTTTCTTATTTAGGGAAGGTTCATCTTCGGGATTCCTTGTTTAGTCGGTTTTCTTCTTCAGGAGAAGTTCCTTTTTTTAGGATTCCTAATCGCAATGGCATTGCCCATGGCAAATCGAAAGGTTTGCTTCTCCTTGACAATTGCACTGCCCATGTACCACTTATAAAGCTTCCTAATCACATTCAACTTAGGAACATCACAGTGCACTATATCTACCACCAAATTTGAAGAAGTGTGTTACACTCCAACTGAAGAGGTTATTATCAATGATATCACAAGGCAGAATAATGATGATGTGGTTGAGATAGATAAGAACGACGATAGTCATAAGGTACCTAAAATCTTTACAAGTAAGGTTACGTTGTTGAAATGCTAAATTTAATTGAAACCTTTTGACTACATAAAGAAGATGATGATAATAGCTTCTTGTGTACAATTAAAAAGATGAAAGATGAAGTCAAAAATATCAAACATAGTGACCTAGTTCAAACTAGCATCTTGAAATATTTTTCTAGTTTTTGAATAATTTATAATATATTTTGTACTTTTATGAAATTATTAATTTATGCGACAATTGGGACCAAAATTTTACATTAGGTTTCAAAAAGAAATTATTAATTATTACGATAGAGGGGTTTATTAATTTTTTATACTGGCCCGAGTCGGGACTGAGATTTTTTATTAATTTAGAGAGGATATTAATCTACAGGGGTTCTACTGTATGTGGTTTTTTGCTATGGTTTGATTTGAAATTCGATCAAAAATCAGGGAGTTATTAACGATTCTCCGTTACTAAAAAGTCAAATACTAAGGTAGTGTAATAGGCAGAGAATGAAGAATGGCGTGCGTGAGTGTTGTGGAGTCCGGTCGGGGCACGCCCCATCGCGCTTGACTAATTAGTTAGGCCATATAAATCCCATGGACCAGATTAAATAATCTTGTTAAATAGTTTTATAAAAAAAATTAATATTTATATTTCTAAAAAATCGTATATATACTCCTTTTGTAGATATATATTATTAAATATTTTAAAATAAATTATATATTGTAAATATACCTTACACATTATCAAATATATATATATATATTTCAATTAATAAAATTTTTATATATTACTGCAAACTACTATAAGTCTTTCAAATTTATTTATTTTTCCTTTTACATTGTAATAAGGATGAAATATTAATTTCATGCCAATTTGAAATAGGAAGAGAGAAGAAAGAAGGGGAAGAAAAAAAAGAGTATTTAAAGAAGTGAAGAAGAATGAAGGTCACGTTTAGGGGTGTGCAAAAAGGACAAGGATCCTCTTCTCACCTTACTTAATCTTATGACACATAAGCATTGCAATGAATGAATTGGTTAAGATATGATCGACACTTTATTAACAACCAATCACATGTGAGGAAAATGTGAGGATGAGATGAGGTGAGGTGAGGAGAGGATCCTCGTCCATGCAAAAAAACCGCCAAACCGAACCAAACCAATCAACCCAACCCATAAAGTTTGAGTTGGTTCAAATATAAATATAAAAAATGGGTGGTTCGGTTTGTCTTTTGGACAAATTGATTAAAGGTGGTTTGGTTTGGGGTTGAGTGAAATAATTCACCAACCCAAACCAAACCACTTATTTTAGAAGGTAAAACTAAAATATAAAATTCATCTACATTTTCTATTCAATCTAGGTTTTATAAATTTTACCGATTACTTTAAGCTTTTATAGTTTATTTATTTGTTTTGATACAATTCTTCTGATTTATTGATGTGTTAGGGTTTTAAAAGCATAGATGCTATCAAAAATGTCTTTAATCAAGGAATATATACACGCGTATATATATAATTAATATTTTATGCTATGATTTTTTTTATTTAAATATTTTTTTTTATAATATAATACAAAAAAAAAAAAAAGATTTTTGAATTCAAATCTAAACCGATAAACCTATCAAACCAACCCTACCTTTTTTTGTTTGGTTTGAATCGGTATGAAAAATTACATTGGTTTAGTTTGACATTGAGCTTCCGCCCAAACCAAACCGAAAACGCGTATCCCTAGTCACGTTTGCTTTGCTGGTGGAGTGAATAAGTAAAAGAGAAAAAAAAATATTAAAGATAAAAGATTAAAATAAAATAAATAAGGGTAGTGGATTATTAAAGTTGAGGAGAGAGAAGAGAAAAAAATAAGAAATCATTTAAAGAAACATTAATGTTAGTCAACCCAAAAATTTAGTCCAAAAACCGACCTAAATTTGTGGCAAATGATTTATCCTTGCCATATCATTCACCGCATCACCTTATGATTTATGTGTTGATGGTAAAAGTATTACCCTAGATAGAAATATTAATGGAAGGGAGAGAAAAGAGGATTAGTAACATTAAAGTTTGATCACTGAAACGAGTAGGTAACAATGACACAAAAGCATATCAAATCCTATGTAAGAAAATAGGGTCATGGATCCTGCATATATATATATAGTCCCGATCTGGTCAGTGTGCACTGATATAACTTCATGAGGATGTTGAATGTGAGCCACTCATTATAGAGAAGCTTTGACAAGTGCATACATACTTGAGTCAAAGTATGTAAAACTAGTAGATCACATTCAATATCCTCATGAAATTATATCAGTGCACACTGACTTGAAATTATATATATATATAAATATATATATATATATATTATGATCCCACACAAAAAATTCGTGAGGTATGACGCAACTGATAACTGCTATATTTGTATTTATATTTAGAGTAATGTTATATATCACAACTAAAATCACAACTATTCCAACGCAACACATGCGGTACATGAGGTGTCAATTGGTAAGTGGATACATAGATAGGTGAGATAAATTATTATTAATGTATATCCACTCATCAATTGACACCTCAGGTGCCACATATGTTGTGTTTGAATAGTTATGATATCTAACATTACTCTCATATTTATCACCATAACCTTTGGAATCATCCAAGTGATAATCTTTATATTTAAATTTGTGACTTAAAATTTTGACTTCAACATCTCAACTATTCATGTGCTTTTAATCAAATGATTAAGATTTGAATGCATTTACAACTCTTGGACTAGGAGCACATGGGTGGTTGAGATGTTGAATTCAAAATTTTAATTCACAAATTTAAGTTGATTAGTCTAACCTTATAAATAAATAAATAAATAAATAAATATGATACAAGCATGATTTGATGAACCCAAAAATAGAAACCTGGTTTGCTTCAAGGGAAACCAGAACCTCCGAAAAGTCATAAAAGACTAACACATTATACTTAAAAATTCATTCATACGTTTTATTGAAAACAAGTCTCTATTTATAGGGATTACAAACTAAAGAAATAACAGAAATCCCATCTAAACAAATCCTATATAATTTTATTTAAAATAAGATATTATCATCCTATTTGAATTTAAAACAAAAACAAACATTTTAAATTTAAAATAAACAAGATCGTAACATTCCACCACACTTCCGAGCCAACGTCCTCATTGGTCAACATATCGACACTGACCTGTCACCCGACTATCAGTATTCAATGTAATAATATTATGCCTATACATAATACCAACACATCTTAGTCTAGCCTATAAATTGCCAACCGAATTCATGCTCTAAACAATGGAATGGTAGTTCGACACGAACCTATCGGAAGTGCTTCATAACCGGCTCTGATACCAAATTATACGAGCACGATTTGATGGACCCAAAAATAGAAAACTGGTTTGCTTCGAGGGAAACCAGAACCTCCTAAAAGTCATAAAAGACTAACACATTATACTTAAAAATTCCTTCATACGTTTTATTGAAAACAAGTCTCTATTTATAGAGATTACAAACTAAAGAAATAACAGAAATCGTATCTAAACAAATCTTATCTAATCTTATTTAAAATAAGATATTATCATCCTATTTGAATTTAAAATGGTTGTTTTAAATTACAATTTGTTGACAATAAAATCTGATTCAAAGAAGTGACACGTGAACTTTTCAAACAGTTAATGATAGTCGTAAGATGGTCAACAATCAGATAGACAACAACTCCGCATAAAGAATAAACGCATAAGTTGTTCATCCGGAATCTTCATGTTGCTGCAATAGTTTTTGGCCAACGATTTCATTCCCTACTCAAGGCTCTATAAACCTGAAAAATAAGCAAACCATTAGGACCGACGTTTATATATTATCACAGTCAACAAACAATTTTTAGAGAGAAGTAATCTATAGTGATTTGGATAGAGTTTCGCCTATATTATAATATATGCACCTAATAAATGACCAGTTCTTGAATTTATGAGAGCAATTATAGTTGCAATAAATCCAGGTAATGAAACTGTAATATTCTCACCAGTAAAAAATAGACAAGGTAAATACTGTTGAGAAAAGTTCGTGCCTAATATACATCGTAAACAAATAAAAGTCTCAAATACCCTCAATGAACTTTAGATATTTCATCATTCGTGTTCATTTGTCAAACAATAAAAGCTTTTTTAGAGATACTTTGTCAAACAATCTACTAATTTAAAAACGCTTTTTAAGTGAATGCCAAACAACATATGATTTTTTGTTAAATGCTTTACTCAATATAAACTCGGGTCAGTTTGGAAGAGTTTTTCAAGTAAATCTTTTTGCGGTAGATCTTTAGCTTTTAAAAGAAAGTTATAGGTTGTTTGGTTGTCAATTAAAAAAACTCTTTTTTAATGATAGGATTACAAAAATACTTAAACAAATATTAAATTATAGGGTTATATTGGAGATTTTAGTGTTATTAAAAAAGCTTCAAAAGATATACTTGGAAAAACTTTAAATTTGGGCTCTTCCTAGTAGGCATAAAACAACTTATTTAATTATTTAAAAGTTTTACTGAGAGACAACCAAACGACAAAAAAAAAAAAATAATAAAAAAAAAAAACATAAAAAAAAAAATAAAAATTGAAAAGAAAAAAACTCTTTGAGCCAGTAGAGAAACTCTTCCAAACGGGCACTACTTGTAAAATATATACTCTAGAAGCTTTACTTTAAAAGTCATCCCAAACAAGAGATAGCCGACTTCTTTCGATTATGGATTAGACATCCTAATCGAATAATCATGGTTGTAATATTTAGAAGAGAGAAAATCAAAAGTAATCTCCAAAAACATAAGACTTTCATTTTTAACCACATACGAAAGTTCAATTGTTAATAACTATTGTTGATGACAAAATGTTGTCAACCTTCCTAACCTTAGAATGTTAGAAAGTTTAGGCATCTCGCAAGGAACCTTTCGCTTGGGTCACCTTCCAAGGCAGAGTCTCGAGGTGGTTCCCTACAAATATGGAAATCAAATAAACCCCTTCTTTGATCGTTCATGACCCCTATAGCTTATAATTTGACACTTAGTCCACGCTAAAAACTAGTATCAACTCTATAGCACGGTAAAGAACCACACAAGATGACAGTAGTACCTTCCCAATCAAGACAAGCTTTCCACCTTAAAGCCAAGTAAGTGACCCAAGCCAGTGTTATTCGATATCATTGAATAAAATGATGAATCTGGATAGCATGATGACTAGATACATTACAGAGCTCTACCTAAATGAAAGAGAAAGTCAGTTAAGAGTTTAAAGGAACCATGTCTCTATCTCGTAAGGAACCTTTCGCTTGGGTCACCTTCCAAGGCAGAGTCTCGAGGTGGTTTCCCTACAAATATGGAAATCAAATAAACCCCTTCTTTAATCGTTCATGACCCCTATGGCTTATAATTTGACACTTAGTCCATGCTAAAAACCAGTATCAACTCTATAGCACGGTAAAAAACCACACAAGATGACAGTAGTACCTTCCCAATCAAGACGAGCTTTCCACCTTAAAGCCAAGTACGTGACCCAAGTCAGTGTTATTCGATATCATTGAATAAAATGATGAATATGGACAGCATGATGACTAGATACATTACAGAGCTCTACCTAAATGAAAGAGAAAGTCAGTTAAGAGTTTAAAGGAACCATGTCTCTATCTCTACTGTTCAAGCTGCATTAGAAGTCTCCAAGTGCGGGGATTCTTGTTAGAGTCCAACTCTCCAGCCCTTCTAAGGTCCACATGTGTCCCGTTCCATTAGCAAACATAAAGACATAGCCTAATTAAATTAAATAGCAAGTCCATCGTGGCAAGGCTTGTCCGAATTGATGTGGAATTACTCTTTAAGGCACTTGAAGGTTCGTTGGTTGACCTAGTCTTCAAACAAAGAATCCCACGATCAACAACTAGTGGAGAAGTTGGGTGAATGGAGGTAAACGGTTATCCCATGATGAAGAAACAAGCTTAACCACTCGGCCATCATTGATTAATGGAGGAAATAACTCCCATGACCATCGAAGATGAGAACGAGAGTAAGAGGTGGACTTGATGTATAAAAGAGGTCTGATAGACCATGTACTACTAAGATCAATCGAATATAAACAGAGCACTGTTATTCTTTATCTATTTACCGGAGTTCTAGATTATTTTTATTACTATTGCATGTTATGGATGGCTTATACTTAGGGATGGCAAAAAGGGCTGGGCTTGAGGGTTTGGCCCTTACCCGCATGATGCGGTCCGGGTTTAAACCCAGACCACATCATTAAAAAGCCCAAAATTTATGGGTTTTTAAAAACCCTCATTAGTTGTGGGCCGGTTAAGGGTTTAAACCAGGGCTTATTTTAAGCCCGCAAATAACCCACATAAAGAAAGAAAATTAGGTTTTCTTTTTTTCTTTTTCAAAACCTTCTCACTTCTCAGCCTCTCTCATCTCTGCTCAGTGCTCACCAGTCACCGTCTCATCTCTCGCCGCCGTTGACATGGCACTTCTTCCGCCGTCGTTGACACGGCACGTCTTCGGCCGCTGTCTTCCGCCGTCGTCTTCCGCCGCTAGCGCATCACGCCATCACGTTTCTGTCATCACCGAATCTCTCTCTCTCTCCCTTATTTCTCGATCTCTCTCTGATCCATCTCTCGATCTCCCGCCAGCCATCGTGAAACTCAGGATTCGTGGTGGTTTGCGGTGGTGGGAGAGGTTTTTGGATTGGGTTTTGGTGGTGGGAGGGGGTTTTACGGTGGGTGGTGATTGGGGTGTTTGACTTCGGCGGCGACGATGGTTGTTGGAATCGGCGGTGGGGTGGTGGTTGGAGGTGTTCGGCTTCGGTGGCGGGGTGGTGGTCTTGGAGAGAAGATCTGAGAAGAAGAGAATGGGAGAGAGAAAGTTAGGGTTTGTAATATTAATTTTTTAATTTATGTTAATATTAATTAATTTAAATGTTTATTTTTATTTGTTTTTATAATTTTTGTTAATATTGGATCTAAATCCAGATTCAATAGACTTGAAAGAGTGGAGGAAATGGGCCTAAATAGGGGTTTGGGTAAAACCCTTACTTTTGCGGGCCGGGCTTCAACCCTACCCACATACATAAATTTCTGATATGGTCAGGGTTTAGGCCCTTTAAAGGTTTTGAGGGCTTTTTGAGGGTTTGGGTCCAGTGCGGGCTTGGGCCCTTAATTTGCCAACCCTACTTATACTATGTGTTATGTATGATTACTCTTTGTTGATTGCCTTTCCATTGTATATAAAAACAAAATCCCACGTATTCTCACCCTTCCAACCTTTCCAGTGAAGTGCTTTAGGTTGATCCGAGGCGAACCTTCAGCTAAGATCCACTTTGCAAAATCTGGTAAACGAGTTTTCATCATTAACAACTATGTTTTCGAGAAATTACCTAAATAATCTCATATTACAACTCTCACTAAACTCTCTCTCCTCTCTTCCTTCTCTCTATTCTCTCTTAGCTCTTTCACATCACCATTGCTGGGAATGGTGTGGCCTAGCGAAGGCACTTCCTATCCCAAGCATGACTGGTAACACGTAGACTGGGCAGCGCAATCCTAGGTGACTTCTCTCTCTCTCTATATATATTCGTTCTCTTCTCTCTTCTCTCTTCTCTCTCCTATCAAATCCTTTGCCGAATGGCATGCGCCACCGGGACCATGCGGCCCAGGCAGTGCATCGTCGGGATTTCCCTTCCCGATGACTTTGTATATGGAGAAAATAAGAAAAAAAAAAAAACCTAATCCAAGGACGAAGGGCAAATTACCGAAACATCGGTAATATTACTATTTTAAAATAAAAAAATATGATTTTAGAGGGAATATTTAAATATATCTTTGAAAAAAATAAATAAACATTTCACGTCTTGTTTCAACATTTCACCTTTTTTTTTTCAACATTTCACGATTTTTTTAAAGATTTCACCTTTTTTTTCTTGATTTCAAGTTTCTTAAAAGTAAAATTAAATTGTAGGAATAGTTTAATAATTTGATATTGACTGATTTTTTTTTTTTTAAATGGTTATTAACCGTTAAACTTTTATAAGTGGTCCAAAACAAATTTTCTATATTTGTATTTGGTAATTTTTTGCGATTCCCACTATCTAGAAACTCATTGTCGCCGTTATAAGAAAATAATAATAATAATCTCGTGCATCCTTTTGTTGGTTGACTAAGCATTTATAGTACCTTATAAATCAATTGACTGACCCCTTTCCCTCTCTCTCTAGAAAAAGAAATAAAGTTCAGAAAGCAAATTCTCCCTCGCTCTCTCTCACGCTTCACATAATCCCACGTTCACTTATCTGTGATAAAATCTTCCTCTTCACTTTACATGAAAACTGGTTTTTGGTACAGTACTAATCAGTGTTTAAAGAAAGTATAATGGATCCAGAATCCGGGTGGCCGACCCGGGAGTCTCGACTGGTAATTTGATATATGTTTTTCTTTCTTTCTTTCTTTCTTGTTTGGCTTAATTTTTAGACAATGGAGTGGTGGTTGTGGACGAGACAATTCTCTTTTTGTTGAATCTCTATCTCTCTTTCATTCTTGTGGTAATTAGAAATTATATGATTGTTTTCTGTTTCTGTTAGTATATTTTCATGACTATGCTTGTTTTTTTTTTTCCTGTGTTAGTCTTACTGGACTTTTTGTTTTGGCAAATGCGATATAATTATTGATGTTGGTTATTCTGGTTTGTGATAGTGCTTTCATGGTTCTGCTTTAATCCCAAATTGAGTTCGTGCTTCTAATTTTATTACTTATAATCGTTTTTCAATAATATAACCGATTGGGCTGCATTTTTTCTTCTTCTGGAGATTACATGAAGGTCTGACTTCAAATTTGAATATGACACGTTCTTTTTTTTTTGAAGCAATATGACATGTTCTTGATGTTTACTTTTAAGTGCTCCGGCTATCGGGTAACTCTCAAATTTTTAACATGTTGATTATCTTCGTATTTGCAGAAATTGTATAAGGATACACTATGCTTAGCATATCAAAGTTTGGGTGTGGTGTATGGTGATATAAGCATATCGCCAATCTATGTTTTCACACACACATTTTCAGGAAGGCTGAAGTTTAATGAGGAAGATGATGTCATTTTCGGGGTACTTTCTTTGGTTTTCTGGACTTTGACTCTAATCCCTCTCTGCAAGTACATTATATTTGTATTAGGAGCCGATGATAATGGAGAAGGTGCTCCCAAATGACCTGCATTGTTTATCATCTTATTTATTCAAATCTATACTATTTTTTGAAGAATTCCTTAAGTATCCTAATTCCTTCAGGTGGAACCTTTGCTCTGTATTCATTACTTTGTCGGCGTGCAAAGTTGGGTCTTTTCAGTGCTTTTCATGCCCAAAATGATCATCTGTCAGCTGATAGTCCTGGATTGCTCATCAAGGAGACAAAAACCAGTTCTCTTCTAAAGGAATTCTTTGATAGGCATCACAGTTCTCAAATTGTACTATTGCTGGTTGTGCTTCTGGGAACCAGCATGGTCATTGGTGATGGAATCCTGACCCCATCAATGTCTGGTATCACCTCTCTCCTATATACATAGATTTTAATCTAAAAGAGTAAGAATTAGGAAGTTATAATTATGATTATGGTTCCCATCGGTAGGGTATTTTTCTGTAGATAGATTTTATGACTTTTAGATATTGCTTAATGTATCATCAACAGAGAAGTGTTTAGCTTTTGCTTTACTTCACTTCACTGTATTGAATGTAGACATGCATGTTTCTATTAAGGAGAATTGCTTAGTTCTTTGGTGTGTTTTTGTAGGTGTGTATGTGAGTGTTAGTGAGAAGAGATAAGAGATGTCTTGCACTTGAAGTATTATTTAGTTTTTTAATTAGTTTCTTTTCTGTATGCAGTCCTTTCTGCTGTTAATGGTGTAAAAATCAAGGCTACTGGTCTACATGAGCGTAAGTGAAAGTAGTGCTTTGTATATCCTTTAGAGGGTGAACACTTTTCTATTCCTCATACACATGTTGATGCTCTTATGCGAATAAGCTATACGTACATGCACTGTTTCCAGTAATTGAGCAAGTGAAAGTAGCATTTCTATTATCTTTTAAAAGAGGTGCATAACATTCTACTCTTCATATGCAATTGTTAAGTTTCTACTCTTCCTCTTAAATGTTTTATTTATACCCGGATGCACTATTTTCAGTCTCACTGGAAATTCCATGAAGTTCTTCCATAATTAATTGAAACAAGTCTATAATTTCCTTCAGAGCAAGTAAATATAGTTAGACATACCCTTATATAATGGCTCTCTTTTATGCAGGTTATACTGTATTGATTGCTTGTGTGATTTTAGTTGGGCTGTTTACTCTTCAACACTTTGGGACACATAGGGTTGGCTATCTTTTTGCTCCTATCATGGTAGCTTGGCTCTTATGCATTAGTGGGGTTGGTATTTTCAACACTATACACTGGAACCCAGGTGTTGTCAGAGCCTTTTCACCACACTATGTTTATATTTTTTTCAAAAAGGCTGGAAAGGATGGATGGAGTTCTCTTGGAGGCATTGTTCTTTGCATTACAGGTTTGTTGGTTTGCATCTCATTAGACCCTTTTTCATTTAAGTCTAATTTAATCATGACAAATTTTGTTTGATCAGGTGCGGAGGCCATGTTTGCTGATCTTGGTCATTTTTCTCAGCTTTCTATCAGGGTGAGCCGTTCCTTCGACTTATTTATTTTCTAATGGTTTGAAGATGAATGAGGATGAGCAAAATGCCTGGTATTGTCTGTTTGAATATTCTCCAACAATTTTAGGAATTTTAATTTTTTACATTTATATCTCTCCTTCAGCTTGATTATTTGGAAGTTCCATGCTTGTTTCTAATAGAAACTTTTGTCTTTCATGTGTAACTTATCTTAATTTCTGGCAACAACTTTTTTTATGGGCATATTGCATTTGCTGTTACTTTTTCTTTATTAATTTTTATTTATAGATTTCTAGTGACAGTATGTTTTTACTGGGCAGATTGCATTCACTGCTGTTGTTTACCCTTGCTTAATTCTTGCTTATATGGGCGAAGCTGCGTATCTCTCGAAGCATAAAGAGGATATGGAGAGAAGCTTCTACAAAGCTATCCCAGGTAGGATTTTATATGAAGTGCAAATGTGTTACTTAATTGGATTTTACTAATGGTAGATCAAATAATTGAATGCTATACAATCTTGATCAGAAAATACTAAATGCCATTTCTAGGTAATTCTTGGTATGTTTTTGCCTTTGGCAGATTTAATAGATTAGGTTAGAACTTTCTAATTCTATGTATTAAATGCCTTAATCTCTTGGTCTGTTTTAAGGTTTGGTTCACTTTTAGTTATTCGTTTATGGTTTAATTGTGGCTACATTTAAATGGTTATTAAAAAGACTATCTTTATATAGTAAGTTTTTCATGATCCTACATTCCTCTGAACTCTCCCTTTTCTGCATATTTGACTATTGACTCATTGTTTTCATGACATATAATGCGCTTTAAAGGTTCTGCGTGTGGGCTAAATTTTGTAATATTTAGCTTCAAGTGTTGCATTCTCTCATTTGTAATACCCAAAAATTATGAGATTGGTCTAGTTGAAACAAAAGTTGGATTCTGGCAGCATACTACCAGTATTAAGTTAGGCATATCTAGGCAGCGTCTCTATTCTCCACTTATTGTTTTTGGTGAATTTCTTACTATAATTATCATTTTTTATATGGGATAAATGTAAAGCATATATCAAGGTGCTATGGCCATTATACTCTTGAGTCTTGACTACAGTTACAAGTTACAAGTTTTAAAATAGATAAGTTTGGCTCATTTTTACTTTGCTATTGATTTTGGTATGTTTTGGGCAACTGCGATCACTGTTTCTGTTTTACATCTGTTGGATAAATTAACATGTCCTGTGGCTGTGGTTCTCAATTTCTCATGGTATTTCTTCTCTTCTTTGAAGAGGTGGTATTTTGGCCAGTGTTTATCATTGCAACAGTCGCAACAATAGTGGGAAGTCAGGCAATTATTTCTGCCACTTTCTCAATTATCAGTCAATGTAGGGCACTGAGATGCTTCCCACGTGTCAAAGTTATACACACATCAAGCCAGATACATGGGCAGGTCTACATTCCAGAGGTGAACTGGATCTTGATGGTAATGTGCCTTGCTGTTGTTGTTGGCTTTAGAGACACGGACATGATAGGCAATGCATATGGTACAAGTTTTGAGCTGCTTTTCTTCTTTTTATTTCTCTCTATCTCTATTTACTCCCTCAACTTAACATCTTGATGGTGTTTTTTTTTTTTTTTTTTTGGTTTTTTGCTTAGGTCTTGCAGTCACCACTGTAATGTTAGTTACGACCTGCTTGATGTTTCTTGTTGTAATTATGGTTTGGAGGAGAAACATTCTGGCGGCTGTTGCTTTTGTAGTCATTTTTGGATCCTTGGAATTATTGTATCTTTCTGCCTGCTTTGCTAAAATCCACAAAGGAGGTTGGCTGTCTCTTGTATTCTCCCTAATAGTTCTTTCTGTTATGTGCACTTGGCACTATGGGACTCTAAATAAACATTCCTATGAGTCTCATAATAAGGTAGGCCTGGATATGCTTCTAAACCTTGGACCAAATCATGGTATGACTCAGGTTCCTGGCATTTGCTTAATCTATTCCAATGTGGTCCCAGGAATCCCACCAATGTTTGCCCACTTTGTTACCAACTTCCCGGCCTTTCACCAAATCCTCATATTTGTTACCATTCAGCCTCTCACAGTTCCAAATGTTCCTGTAAACCAGCGATTCCTTGTCAGTCGTATTGGCCCATCAGAGTTCCGTTTCTTTCAGTGCGTTGTGCAGTATGGATATAAGGATGTGAGGAAAGACAATCATGCTTTTGAGAGTCATCTGATTGACACTGTGGCTGAGTTTCTGCGCAGCGGTGGTGATGATTGTGATGCTGGAACTTCTGGAGGGGCAATGAGTATGAATCATCAGCAGTTAAGCCCACAGGGACCAGGGGATGCAGTTGCTAGCCGTAAAAAAGTAAGATTTCGTGGTGTGGGATGCAGTAAGGAATTGGATGAATTGGCAGAGGCCAGGGAGTCTGGCCTGGCATATATGATGGGCAATATTTGTGTCTTGGCTACGGAAACATCTTCTTATCTTAGGAAGTTCATCATTAATGTTGTATATGGGTTCTTGAGGCGGAACTGCAGGCGTCCAGAAACTGCACTTGGGGTACCACACACGTCCCTTATAGAAGTAGGAATGGTTTACCGTGTGTAATATCGCAGAATAACTTCTTGCAATTGCATTGGATATTGGAGACAGGGGGGGAAAGAGACGCTGGATTTTTGCTGGGGAAGTTCACTAACTTCAGTTTTTATACTTATACAGCACAGGTTTCTTTGATTTAGAGATTTTTTAAATTGTGGGAATACCGAGAAGCTACAAAAACAGGGATTATGTAACCAATTCTTTATTATATAATGTGATAATTTGTTCTGCTCAGTTTACATTTTCTTTCTTTTCAAAATTCTTAATTACAGTTCAAATTAAAAAGCTCATGCGGACTATGAGGTTCAATTAGAAACCAGTCTAGTCCAGTTCGTTACCGTAGAATTGCAATCCGATATGATCCGACCCGGTTCCATAACTGTTTAAATATGAACCGGAGCAGTCAGGTATCCAAAAAATTCACATTTTTTTTATCAAACTTGTACAGTTCATTCCGATCGACACCCAGACTACTATTGGAGCAGACGAGTATGAACTTAAATGAATAAATAATTTGCATTCATGTAACAACTAACAAGCATGCAACAGGTTTGTTCAAATTCTATATAATACAAAAACATGGTGTGAGGAAAGACAATCATGCTTTTGAGCAGGGGCGTACCGTCGTGGGGGGCTAACCCGGCTTTAGCCGGGTAAGATTTTTGAAAAAAAAAACTAAGTTTATAGTTAATTTAATACTATTTTAATTAATCAACAAGCAATGCCAGAGTTAGAGTATTAGACTATTAGTACAGTTAGAGTAGCATTATGATTCTCTTCTTTCTATGGTACACATTGATATCTATTCTAATTCTATTTCTATTATCTCTCTCACCGGTGCCAATTCCCTACCTCTTTCTGTCTCGCAAGTCTCAATTCTCCCTCTCTTCCAATTAATAATTCAATCAGTCCCTTCTCTAAATTATCATCTCAATTACAAAATTAAATATAAAAATAAAAATATATTAATATTCATTTTAACTAATTAACAAGCTTGTTATTCATAATTATAAGTTAATATTTTGTTATTTTTTCAATTTATTTTCTGACTCATAATTTAGGAAAAATCAATCAATAATTAGGTGGGAGTAGTTTGACTCATTATGTACCTTGTTTAATATTTGTATTTTTAAGGGTATGACTCATTATATTCTTTTATCTAGCTGTATTTTTGTTTTGATTAATGAAATTTTATATAATTTTTTTAATATATGCATTTTTAAGGGTAAAACTCGTTATGTCCCTTTATGTGGTGTATTTTTGTTTTCGATTATAGTTTTGTTTTAGTCCACCAAAACCAAAAATCCTGGGTACGCCTCTGCTTTTGAGAGTCATCTGATTGACACTGTGGCTGAGTTTCTGCGCAGCGGTGGTGATGATTGTGATGCTGGAACTTCTGGAGGGGCAATGAGTATGAATCATCAGCAGTTAAGCCCACAGGGACCAGGGGATGCAGTTGCTAGCCGTAAAAAAGTAAGATTTCGTGGTGTGGGATGCAGTAAGGAATTGGATGAATTGGCAGAGGCCAGGGAGTCTGGCCTGGCATATATGATGGGCAATACTTGTGTCTTGGCTACGGAAACATCTTCTTATCTTAGGAAGTTCGTCATTAATGTTGTATATGGGTTCTTGAGGCGGAACTGCAGGCGTCCAGAAACTGCACTTGGGGTACCACACACGTCCCTTATAGAAGTAGGAATGGTTTACCGTGTGTAATATCGCAGAATAACTTCTTGCAATTGCATTGGATATTGGAGACGGGGGGAAAGAGACGCTGGATTTTTGCTAGGGAAGTTCACTAACTTCAGTTTTTATACTTATACAGCACAGGTTTCTTTGATTTAGAGATTTTTTAAATTGTGGGAATACCGAGAAGCTACAAAAACAGGGATTATGTAACCAATTCTTTATTATATAATGTGATAATTTGTTCTGCTCAGTTTACATTTTCTTTCTTTTCAAAATTCTTAATTACAGTTCAAATTAAAAAGCTCATGCGGACTATGAGGTTCAATTAGAAACCAGTCCAGTCCAGTTCGTTACCGTAGAATTGCAATCCGATATGATCCGACCCGGTTCCATAACTGTTTAAATATGAACCGGAGCAGTCAGGTATCCAAAAAATTCACATTTTTTTTATCAAACTTGTACAGTTCATTCCGATCGACACCCAGACTACTATTGGAGCAGACGAGTATGAACTTAAATGAATAAATAATTTGCATTCATGTAACAACTAACAAGCATGCAACAGGTTTGTTCAAATTCTATATAATACAAAAACATGGAGTTTGAATTATGCCACAAATTCAGCAGAAAAATGGACCAGACCGGAACGACATGTAAAATAGAAAGACACTTGTATAGACATTGTAAAGGCAGGCAGGACTTAGACATTTTCTGAATGGTGAAGCTTATAGTGAGCAGGCGGTGGGGAAGAGGAAGCAATTCCTGGTGGAGGAGTTGGTACTCCGTAAACCTGAGCATTTGTACGGACGTCTTGTCTTCCTTTGGCTCTTCCCAGAAAGAAACAACCAAAACCAAGCATTATGCACAACAGAATCAACGGCAGAGATATCACTATTACCATACCCATCTTGAGAGAGAGAGAGAGAGAGAGAGAGAGAGAGAGAGTTGTGTTTAGTGATCGATGACGGAATGAAGGTATTGGATTCTCTTCATCTGCGCCACTGGTTTTTAAAATGTCTTCTAACCCTTGCCTTAACGTTCAAGTTTTTAACGGTTACTTTTCTTAGCCAATTGTTTTGCAACAAGTGGTTCCACAGCAGCTAAAGAACATAGGAAGAGGAATAAATGAGCTGTCTCCTGTACGAGAATAACCAATAAATAAAGAGTTAATTACACCAAACTCCTTGGTGTTTTGCTCTTTTACACACAAAAATAACTTTATCGATAATTGACACTCATCTCCCTTGTCATTAGTCAATTTTGACTATCAAAACTAAGGGTATTTTAGTCATTTGAAATATATATTTTTTAAATATTAAAAAAATCAAATAAAAATTATAAAATGGATCTTAATTGATTTTTTAAAAATAAGATTTTTATTTTTAGAATAAAAACTGCTGAACTCCAAGACCTAAAATTCACATCATCGGTCACACCTAACAAAAAAAAAAAAAAAAAAAAAAAAACCTCAAACCAAACCAAAATATTCACATTAATAGTTCCATCAAAACACAATTTTCTTTATATATATATATATATATATATAAACAATCTCTTCCTAATTTGTTCGATCTCCTTCAAGAGTGATTGAGCTATATTTCTTTCAAACATGGAGGAGATCTGCAATTTTCTTTTTTTTTGAAAAATTAACATGATTTCCTTCCATTTTGTTTTTTCATAAAAAGAAATTATTTTTTTTTTTTGGTCTAGGGAGGAGACCCAACTGATCTCCTAAATAAAGGAGATCATAGCTCGTCATAGAGGGAAAAGAACGGTGACGACGCATGGAGCAATCAGAGTGGAGAGAGCAATGTCGTCGGTGGAGGCGTGTGGAAGGAGGAGATTGGTGGTGGTTGGTAGATGAGGGAGAACACTTTTGCTCACTCCCCTTCAAGGGAGATAACCATTACCTCCCTCTTAAATGGATGACATATGTCATAGGGGAGTAAATTTGAAGACAATTTTACCCCTCCATAGACACATGTCATGTGTATAGGAGGGGGGGTAAACACTCTAGATGAGGGAGATCTTCATTAGTTTTTGTTTTGAGATTTTGTGTTGGTGGATTTGTTAATGTTAATTTTTTGGGTTGATCAGAGATTTTTCGTTAATTTTTTTTTGGTTGTGATGTGAATTTTCTGTGTTGGGTTATTATGGAGTTTGTTTGGTGTTACCGTGTTAGCTAGGAATCTCCATGGGAGACCCATGAGAGTTCTGGTGGTACCAGAATTATTATTTTTTAAAGGGTTAATTTCAATAATTTACCATGAGTTTTCCTAAAAGGCTTGATATTCAATTAATTACCTTAATTGCAGTAGACCCCCTGCAATTATTGACTTCCATCTCATTTAATGGTAGACTGAAGCCTGATTCTAAAAAGTAAAAAATGCCCTACAATTTATATTAAGGGTCATAA
Source organism: Acer campestre (assembly GCA_954870605.1). NCBI lineage: Eukaryota > Viridiplantae > Streptophyta > Magnoliopsida > Sapindales > Sapindaceae > Acer > Acer campestre. Next base: position 24,597,473 of record OX940809.1, on the reverse strand, counting down.
TTACCCTTTACTCTTAAAGTAATCAATTCTTTTCTGTGGATATTTAAAATAATCAATTCTAAACTATTAAATAATAAATAAACTTATAATAAAATCTTTCAAAAATTTTGATAAAAAAACTTTGAAAATGAAAAAAATGAATATATAATCTAAAATATAAAAAAGCTGAGACAACAGATAAAAAAAGAAAATTGAACGCGCCTGGCGCGTAGATCGGCGTCGTGCGATTCTCCCCACGCGCATTCGTTCTTGGTTCCTGCAGTGAGTTATGGAGGAAATCTTCACGTTTTCATCTCAGCCGACGAAGGAAGGGAGTCAGATTCTGAAGGACAAACCACCAGACCCTAGAATGGGTGTTAAGCGAGCCCGTTCGCAGAAGGATGTCGATGGAGGAGATTCGAGGACTTCGGCAGATCAGAGTTTCAAAGCGAAACTTCTGGGTCAATCAAACCAGGGGAGTTGGACAGGATTTGGTTCAGGTAAGGAAAAATTGAGGATTGAGGATGGGGACATCACGGTTACTAAGGGATTGAATGGACCCAATATGAGGCTATCAGCGGAATTGAAGCAGCGATTGTGTAAGCCGTGGACTAATGCCGTGATTTTAAAAATCATGGGACGATCCCACACTCTCAATTTTATGCTCTCCAAATTGAGACAGAAGTGGGCTTTGATTGGGCAATGACAGCTTACCGATTTGGAGGATGGGTATTTCGTGGCAAGATTCCAGATGGTAGAGGATATGGAATTTGTGCTAACTGGAGGGCCATGGATTATTGCTAATCAATATTTGGTTATTCAGAAGTGGAGACCGAATTTTGTTCCTGGAGAGGAGGAGATTCAGAGGATGCCGGTTTGGGTGAGGCTTTTGAAATTGCCTATGGAATGGATTGAAGTTGATCTTTTACGGAGCATAGGGGGCATGCTGGGTACTGCTCTCAAAGTGGATCCAATAACTGAGTCTCAAGCTAGAGGACGATTTGCTAGGATATGTGTTGAGATTGATATCACTAAACCTTTAAAGGGTTTTCTTTGTGTGGATGATAGGTGTATCAGGGTTGAGTATGAAAACATCGGGCTGATTTGTTACAGTTGTGGAAGAATGGGACATAGTAAGGAGGGGTGTACAATGGGAAAGGGAGATCAGAATGACAGTGCTCAGGTTGAGGTGCCAAGGGAGAATGTGCAGCCTGCTGTTGAAGAGGATTCGTTTGGACCGTGGATGCAAGTCTCATATGGGAGGACAGGTAGAAGTAATATGGGTGCTCATTTTGCTGGTAAGAGGAATGGTTCTGTTGCTCATTTTGGGAAAACTTTCACTGGCAGTCGGGGTGTTAATAACTCTCCTGGACAAGGCACCAAAAATTCTGGTCAGTTTGGGGATAATAGGACAGCTTCTGCGAATGGATTGGTGGGAACTGAGAGAAGAAAAGTGGTCAAGTCTGGTACAGGTGTGCGGATTGGTGGTCCAAGGGTGGATGGATCCCGATTTTCTATACTCTCTGAGGGATTGGAGGAGGAGGAGGAGGTTGGTATGGATATTTCTGGGGCAGGACCGAGTTCCACCATCATAGGTAACGCTAATTCGGTGTTGGTTGAGATATCTAATACAGGCTCTTCTAGGATGAGAGAAACAAGGCCTTCCTTTAACAAATATTTGAAGGATGATGTTAATGGAATCCAATGCTTTAACAAACCTTTCACGGATTCTACTCCGGCAAGAAAGTTTGTGGGTAAGGGCAGATATAGTAATAAAAGTAAAGCACATGTGGTTGAGTTGACAGAAGCTGATACAGATGAGGTCCTCCAGGATACAGATGTGTTACAATCCTTGCATAAGGAGGTGATGGGAGCTGTGGAGGTTGCTGAGCATTCTTCTCTGCCTCCTCCTGGTGAGTGTAACTCTTCTGGTGATGGGAATATTGTTAGTAATAATCAGCTGGTTAATCTTGATGAAACTGTTAATTTTGATGAGGTTGCCTCCAAATTGAAGGAGGCAATGGAGGTTGTTATGGAATAGGTTCTCTTCTTTTATAATTATTTTTTAATGATTTGCACATGGAATGTTAGGGGTGCAGGAAAGAAGGGATTTGATAAGATTATTTCTGATATTAGACGTTTTCAGCATTTTGAGGCGATTGCCATATTAGAGCCTAGAATTAGTGGTATTAAGGCTAGTAAAGTTGTTGATAAATTGGGTTTTTCTGACAGATTCATTGTGGAGGCTTCTGGTTTTTCTGGGGGTATCTGGTTGCTTTGGAATGGTAAGAATGTGAAGTTGCAAGTAGTGGCTAGTTCTAAGCATACTATCACTGCTGTGGTTGCTGAAGGAGATAGGGTTTGGATTCTTACTATTTGTTAACCGCCAAAATTGGCGAGGGACCAAGGAAGAATTTTCCACCTTAACACAAGAAGCAGGTGCGGACACAATTCGGTTACCTCGACAGAGTGGAGCCCGACTGGCCCAAATATGAACCTCCTTCAGCGGGATCCACCCCGCCTGCATCCTAACTTGCAGCGAGGTCCAAACCCGTCACACCCTGGTCTCTCATAAACCCTGCAGTACCCCGACACGGAGTTCCATTGAGCATCCCACTATAATACTAGCCAGATATTCCCCAACTCCATCAGTTGGATGCCTACTGGCTCGCACTTTCTAGTATAACTAGCCCGACAAGCAGGTAGATACCGGGCAGCAAGATTCTCGTATCAGAAACTAAAAACTCCATAAAAGACTCATTAAAACGCTGCCGTACAGAGGAGAAGTACACTTTCCCGCCAGAGAGTCCTATTTTGAGCAGGTCGATATACTAAGAATCCTACTAGGAAGGTAACAATTTGATCACGAAATTGACTCCTTCTAGGAAGGAAAGACTAGATTCTACAAGTAAAGCTCCGAGATTATCTCCTAGAAAGAAGACGATACTGCATTAGCCAAACCCTAAACCGAGATTTTAGGAGTGCATGGCAAGCAAGACACATATATATACAAACAGTTTCTTCAGGAAAAGGGAGGGGAGATACCACTTATCGACAGGCACAATTCTTCCACCATCATCATCTCCATCGCCGTGATTATGATCCGTACTCCATTGTAATCCAAATCAGAAATTAGTTCATGTATTGTAAGGAAAAGAGACTATCCAATAAAACTTATTGATTGATCAGTTTGATATACATCATCATTTAGCTCCGGCTTTGATAGGGATTTAGTCGGTATCGAACTACTTGATACCCCTCCGACCAAGGTTAATCTTGATCTTGGTCCCTTTAAAGTTGTTATTTGGAATTCTATCTCGATAACGATTTTCAGGTAACACTATTGTTTATGCTAATCCTAGCATTGTGGTTCGGCGTTATCTGTGGGATTATCTGAGTGCGATAAGGAAGTGTTTCACAGGCCCTTGGGTTATTATGGGGGATTTCAATGAAGTTGTTAACAGTTCTGAGAAGAGGGGAGGTCGTCAGGGCTTTACCAATACCGGTTTTGGGGATTGGATTAGTAGTAATAAACTTGTTGATATGGGGTTCATTGGGCAAAAGTACACGTGGATGACTAAGAGAGGTATTGGGGAGGATATTTGGGAGAGACTGGATAGAGGGATTTGTTCTATGGAATGGAGGACTATGTTTGCGGAAGGTTATGTTCGTCATTTGCCTAGAATCTCTTCGGATCATTGCCCTATCGTTCTTTGTCTGCATAGTAATCATGTCCCTCGTAGTAATCTTAAACCTTTTAGATTCGAGGCTATGTGGATAAAACATGAGAGTTTTAGTAATTTGGTGAGTTCTAATTGGAACAGGAATGGGGGCTCGATTTCTGGAAAAGTCTCTTATTTGACCGACATCCTGAGTTCTTGGAATAGAGATGTTTTTGGTTCTATCTTTCACAAAAAAAGGAGGATTCTTGCTAGGTTACAGGGCATTCAAAGATGCCTAGGTGAGAGGTTTTTGCCTGGCTTGGCAAAACTTGATGTTAAGCTTCGGCAAGAGTATAATAAAATAGTTGAGCTTGAGGAAATTTTTTGGTTGCAGAAGTCAAGGGTTGCTTGGCTTAAGGAGGGTGACAGGAATACTAAGTTTTTCCATCTTGGTACTCTTATCAGACGGAGGTTCAATAAATTAGAAGGGTTGAAAGATAGGGAGGGCATTTGGAGGATTGCGAAGGGAGATATGGAAGCTATCGCCGTCTCTTATTTCCAAAATCTCTTTTCTAGTCATCAGAATTTGGATAGTTACAATAAGTTGCCTCTTTTGTTTCCAAGGTTGGAGGAGGGGGTGCTTTCTAATTTGGGTAAGGAGGTGTCTGAAGAGGAGGTTAAGAGTGCTCTTTTTGGGATTGGTGGTTTAAAGGCTCCTGGTCCGGATGGGTTTCCTACTGTTTTTTTCCAAAATCAATGGGAGGTGTGCAAGAAGGATTTGGTTAGATTGGTTGTGGAAAGTTTTAAGTCTGGATCTTTTCCTGTTGATATTAATCATACTCTTATCGCTCTCATTCCTAAAGTGGTCAGTCCTCTCAGTATGACTCAACTCAGACCCATTAGTCTTTGGAATTCCACTTATAAGATTATAAGCAAAGTAATTGTTCAGAGACTTAGGACTCTGTTGCCTGACCTTGTTAGTCCTAACCAAGTAGCTTTTGTGCCTGGGAGGCAAATTCAGGATAACATAGTTGTGGCTCAGGAGGTCCTCCACAAGTATAGAACAATGAAAGGTACGAAAGGGTATATTGCTTGGAAGATTGATCTTGCCAAGGCATATGACAGATTGCAGTGGGATTTCATTCGAAATGTTATTGTGGAGGTGGGTTTGGATGATAAGTTAGTTGATCTTATTATGTGGTGTATTTCGAGTGTGCAGTATCAAGTGATTTTGAATGGGGAAAAAACGACGGCTTTTATCCCTGGGTGTGGCATCAGACAAGGGGATCCCTTATCCCCTTATATTTTTGTCTTGTGTATGGAAAAATTGTCCCACTTGATTAACCATAAGCTTAACCAGAAATTATGGAAGTGTGTGAAGATTTCTAGAGGAGGGCCTGAGGTTTCACACTTATTTTTTGCTGATGACCTTATTCTTTTTGGCCAGGCTACTATTTCTCAAGCCACTGTCATGAAGGAGTGTTTGGATGAGTTTTGTAGGTTCTCTGGTCAACAAGTGAGTTTTGAGAAGTCTAGAATTCTTTGTTCTAATAATATCAAAGAGGTTGATGCCAGAAGAATTGCTAGTGTTTGTGGATCCCCTTTGACAAAGAATTTGGGTAGGTATTTGGGGGTGCCTCTTATCCATGGTAGGGTCACCAATCAAACTTATGTGGAGCTTGTTGAAAAAACTCAGAAAAGACTGGCAGCTTGGAAAAGTGAGTCCCTTTCTTTGGCTGGTCGTGTTACCCTCATTAAATCTGTTACATTCGCTTTGCCTGTGTATACCATGCAGTCAGTCAAGCTTCCTGGAGATATCTGTCATAGATTGGATAAGATCAATAGGGATTTTTTATGGGGCCATACTGAGTCTAGGAAGGCTGTTCACCTGATTAATTGGGATAGTGTGTGTGTGCCTAAAAAGTTTGGTGGGCTTGGCATTAAGAAAACGAAGGGCATGAATCAAGCTCTTCTTGCTAAGATGGGTTGGCGTTTGTTGCAAAATGAGAGTGGTCTCTGGTGCCAGCTTCTTAATAGTAAGTATCTCAAGAATTCTTCTTTTACTAATTTTGAGCAATTTATGGGGTCTATTTGTTCGAGCACTTGGAGGGGTATTGTGCATGGTGTCAAATTATTAAATAAGGGGCTTAGGTGGCAGGTTGGTGGTGGTGATAAAATCAGGTTTTGGTTAGATAATTGGGTCCCTGGGATTGGTGTTCTTTTGGAGCATGCCACTGTTAGTCTTTCAGAGGTTGTTGCTTCCCATTATGTTGAGCATTATTTAGTGAATGGTAGATGGAATATTTCGCAGCTTGAGCTAGTTCTTCCTAGGCACATTGTTTACTGTGTGGCTGGAATTCATGCTGGAGGTTTGAGCAGTGGTCCTGATAGGTTTATATGGGGATGGAGTCAAAGTGGTGATTTTTCTGTTAAGTCTGCGTATGGTGGTTTGTTTGATTCTGTGAGCTGTCATCCGTGGAGGTGGAAGTTTATTTGGAATATCAAGCTTCCGCCTAGATTACAGCATTTTTTATGCGTGCTTATGCATGGTAAGGTTCTTACTAATCATCAAAGGGTTGCTCGGGGAATGGATGGTGATAGTACTTGCCCGCGATGTAAGGTTGGCATTGAAACTGTTGATCATCTTCTCCGTGGTTGTACGGTTTCGGTTGGTGTTTGGGAAGGGGTTTGTAGAGGTTTCACCACCTCTAATTCTTTCAAGGGGGATCTTGACAATTGGTTAGATGATAATTTGCATGATGGTAAGGTAGGAAAGGGTAGGATTCCTCATTACTTGGGTTTTGCTTATGTTTTATGGTTCCTCTGGAAATGGAGATGTAGTCAAGTTTTTGATAAGGAGTTTGTGCTTCCTCAATACCCGCAGTTGATCATTTTTAGGAGCGCTAAAGAGTGGTTGGATGCTAATGTGACTGGGTCTATGAGGGAAGTTGCTGATATTTCTGTTAAATGGCTGCCTCCTTCTGAAGGTTGGGTCAAGTTGAATGTTGATGGTAGTTATAATACAGGGTCGGGCACCATCACTGCTGGTGGAGTGTTACGCAATCATCTCCATGATTGGGTGACAGGTTTTGTGTTGAAAAAAAGGTGGTGGTAGTGTTCTTGAGGCCGAGCTTTGGGGGTTGTTTGAAGGCCTTTCGTTGGCTTGGAATTCAGGGTATAGTTGTGTCCTTGTGGAAACTGATTCTCTTGCTAGTGTTCAGCTCTTGCAGCAGCCTTCCATGATCAATCATCCTCTTTTTAGCATTATTCAGAGCTGCAGAACCCTTATGGATGCTAATTGGGAGTGTAGAGTTCAGCACGTTTTCAGGGAGGCTAATAGAGTCGCGGATGGGTTAGCTCGGCTTGGTCATGTGCAGGATTATGGTGTTCGGTTCTTTGATGAGCCTCCTCTTGAGATTGCTGGTGTTCTTTCTGCTGATGCCAGTGGCCTTGGATGTTCCAGGCGCTGCTCTGTTCTGTCTTCTTTCTAGTTTCTGCTGTTTTTGTTTTTGTTTTTTCCTTTTGCTGTTTTCTGGGCTTGTTGCCCTCCAGTTCACCAAAAAAAAAAAAAAAAATGAATATAAGGATTCCCAGATTTTCCTCTAGAAGTTAAAACAAAAAACTAGATATGGTTCCTTATTTGAACCCAGAAAGGTCAAGGGAATCTTGATGAACCCAATCACAAGTTCCAACTTGTATGAGAAAAGTTTTTTTTTTTTTTTTCCCAGTATTATTTTAAAAACCAGATCTTTTTTTTGAAGGGAATTTTAAAAACTAGACCTGGTTCCTAAATCTCCATTTTTTTTTTTCCGTTTCCTAGTATTCAACACTTACAAATCCTTAATAAACTCTGTACACAGACATATTTGAATCTTCTTCTCCTATTGTTTTTCCTTCTTCATCAAAACCCTCCTTGGAAGCTGGAAACTCCATCAAAACCAATAAAAAGAAAAAAGAAATCAAACTTCTCTTACATCATCAAAAACCAACCTAATAATAAGTTCAAAAACCAAACCCTTCAACTTTAAGCCAATCTTGTATTTCCATTAATGGAGGAGAACCAGAGCTTCAAGAATATCCATTAATGGAGGTCATCAGAGATCTAGTCCAGATATCCTCCAAAAATGGAGATTTAGACTTTTTTTTTTTCCTGGAAACAAAAAAGAGAATGTAGGTCATCTGAGATTTAGTCCAGATTTCCTCAAAAAATAGAGATCTTGATTTTTTTTTTCCCAGCAAAACAAGCGAGAGAATGGAGGTCTGGATTTAGCTTTAATTAAAAATGATAATTAATTGACTATTATATTTCCGCCCAAAAATTTGATGTAGAAAATGACGATTTTACCCCTAGTAATCAAGTAAACTGTTATCTCTAATAAAAGTTGACTAATGGTAAAGGGGGCTGCAGCTAAGGGTGACGCGGTTCCGGTTCCTCGAATGGGTGGAACCGAAACCGTCGGTTCCGGTTCCGGTTCCAGTGGAACCGACGGTTCTGAACCGGATTTTTTTTTTCTTGTTAATAAAAAATAATAATTTAGACTTGTATAAATGTATAGTTGTATTGTAAGTTGTAGTTGTAAATAAAATATTAAAATAAAAATAAACAAAATGACAAATTACAAAATTAAATTAAAATAAAAATAAACAAAATGAAAAATTACAATATTAAATAAAAATAAAAATAAACAAAATGAAAAATTATAAATTACATTTCATTGGGTATTTGGGAATTAGGTCACCCGAAATTCGATAATAAATAAATGACAAATTACAAAATTAAATTAAAATAAAACTAAAAATAAATGTAAAGTTATTAGCCTTGCACTTAATTTTTTACCACAATTAAGTTGCCTACGTATCCTTTTGGGGGATTTAGAGGAATCAAAGACCACGTAGTTCTTTTACCTTTTATTGTATGTTTGGTGCCATCTATATTTTGTAGTCTGTACTGTAAATCTGCTATTTTGACCCCGCTGCTCCTGTATCAGGTTCGTCGTCTTTGAAGAAGTCGTATGTTGGGTCTTGTTGAAGTTCTTGTTGTCTGTATTGTGCTTTTGTCCAATCATCTACACAAACTTGCATTTGTAGTGATTTTGGAGTTAAGCAAGAACGCTGTTCATCCTAGAATATTTCCTCCAGCACTGAACTCTGGTTCCACTGCCACTGTAGAAACTGGTGTTGAAAAAATATTTTTGGCTATCATAGCCATGATTGGATAGTACACTGCGTGGTCTTTCCAATATTGTAAGATTTCAAATTTTTTCCTTGGCGTATCTTCTATAAACTCAAAAGGAGTATTTAGATAAGATTCCAGCTCGGAATACTTATCGGTGTTTGATGAAGAAGCACATCTAGGTTTTTTGGATTTTTTGGATAACATACTATACCCTAACTCTATAAATCCGGAGGAGGAGGATTTTGGGGCCTGAGATGTAGTTTGTGTATGTGTAGCATCTAAGTTCAGTGACGATCCATAAATTGTAAAATATTCATCATATAAATCATACAATAATTTCTTAACTCTAGCACAACATGCTTCAATATCATATTTCATATTTAAACCTTTGACCCCATAATAACCTTTTAGATAATAAGACATACTCTCTAATTTACAATGTGGATCAAAAATCATGGCAATCAAATAAATATTTGGAATCTCCTCATAATAATCCAACCATTTTAGCTTCATAGCATGAACGGCTTCCCCTATTGATATGTCGGATTCACAATGACAAAATGCACCAGCAATATTAATACTTTCAAAAATAAATAAATGAGTTGTAGGATAATAAACACCAGATAAATTTTTTGTAGCATTATTAAAGATAGATAACAAATTGAAAACGTTGTAACAAGCATCCCAATGTGATTGATAAAGTTGAATGTGGGTAACATGAAATTGAATAAAAGAAACTAGTAAATCCCTATATTCATAACTTTGAGCAAGCAATTTATAAGTAGAATTCCAATGTGTTGGAACATCACGAGAAAATCTAATGACACGTCTACCATTTTATTTACAATATTTTACCCATGCATTCATTGTAGAAGAATGTTTCCACAAATACATTAGAGCTTTTTTAATAGGTAGAATAAAATGTTCAAGAGTTTCTAATCCTTTTTGAACACATAAATTTAAAACATGGCATGCACATCTTTGATGAAAAAATGTACCACCCAGATAAGGTTTGCATAAATCAAGTAAAGATGGAATAATAGCGGTATTGGCAGAAGCATTATCAAAACCAATTGCAAAAAATTTTGCTTTCAATTTTATACTCTGCAAAAATAATTCTAAGCTGTCTAAAAATATTATGAGCAGTGTGTGCATCATCAAAAACTCTAAATGCAAGAATTCTTTTTTGAATAGTCCATGTATCATCCATAAAATGGCAAGTGACACCCAAGTATGAATGCGATTTCCAATGGTCAGTCCATATGTCGGCACATACGGAAACACGACCGATATATTTATCAAAAAATCTTTCTAACTTCTTTTTTTCTTTTAAATAAATCTTTTCAAGTGTTGATGTGAGCGTGGTTCTAGGAACACGGCATGCAGCAGGGTTTAATGCTCTTCGACAATAATTAACAAAACCAACCATTTCACCAAAACTGAATGATAGGTGTTCTACTGCTACCATTCTTGCTAATTCTTCTCTATTTTGCTCATCAGTATAACGAAATAATTGTTGGTTAGGAGTAGTGTACCTGGGAATTTGTGTTTGTGACCTCGATCTAGTCTCTGCTTCTGGATTTTAGCTAAAAGATGCTTCCGATAAGTGTCATGTCCTCCAGATTTATGCCACTTATATACTTTGTTGCAGTAATTGCAAGCCACTGCAAAGCTCCCATCTTCTTGCCTAATTTTCTTAAAATGTTTTACGAAGATATCAGATTTGCTTTGCTGCCTCTGTATCAGATCATCTTCCTGCTCTCCTGGTTCCTGTGGATCAAATCTAAAATCTGTAGGTGTATCAATATAAGGCATATTATCTGACTGGCTTGTCAAATTGGGGCCGGGGGGGTGTCATCGGGATCGGGTTCTGAAATTATTAGAGAGGGAGTAGGACAATTTAGACCTAGGTCTTCAGCATAGGCCCGGCGTTGCAAAATACTCGTGATAGGCGGTGTTGTCACGACCGAGATTATCGATCATAGGACCCTTACCTCTCATCGAAATTGAACGCCTAGGACCATCACGGCCATGAGCCCTTCCACTTGCCATTTAAAAATTGAATTGTAAAATATATTGGAAATAAAATTAATTGCAAATAAAATAAATTGGAGAATAGAGAGAGAAATTAGAAATTTAGAATTGGAAATAAAATAAATTGGAAATAAAATTAATTGCAAAAAAAATATATCGGAAATAAAATAAATTGGAAATAAAATATTTGCAAATGAAATAAATATTAAAAACTTAGTAATTGACAATATTAAATATTTGGAAACTTGGAGAGTTGGAGAATAGAAAGAGAAATTAGAAATTTAGAATTGGCAATAAAATAAATTGGAAATAAAATTA
>OX940809.1:24388034-24586104 GCA_954870605.1 Acer campestre | reverse complement strand
ACTAACTTAACTAAATTTCAATTACCCATTTCTGATGAGCCGTCGTTTGCTCACAAAAACAATGTAATTAATTTGATCTTTTGAAAACCCTTTTTAAGCCACTTAAAATCCTTTTAGGTATGATTTTATAGCAAGTAGTAAGCAAGTTCGTTCCACATGGATATGGAGTGATATGTTAGATAGATTGACTAATCTTTAAACAATTAAAATAAATCATATAATGTGATAGATGTGTGGTTTCATAAACCACCAAAGTTAACTACTAAAAATGAAAATGCAAAAGTGATATGAAAAATAGAAGACTCAACAACCTTGATAAGATAAATGATGTAAACAATTAATATGGATGTTAGGGAATAAATTGATTAGCAAATGGGTGTGGGTAATGCCTTTTAAGCCACTTTAATGGACCAATCTCTCTATGTTAACCAATTGAGGTTTAGATTAGTGGGGTTGATATACCCACCACTAATCTATCCTATTCATTGGGTTCTTAATCACATAAGGGTGTCAATCCAAAAATGATTGCATAACATATTACTCTAAACAAGATTGCAATTAACAAGTGGATATACAAGTCAATCACATAGTGAATAGAATCTAATGAATAAATGAATAGAATACATAAAGAGATTCATTACAAAGCTAAAGCAAATACCCACAACCAAATGTTCCTCAAATTTATCCCCAAGATTAGTGGTTTAGTTACACATAGTAGCAATAAAATGGAAAGCAAGTAATAGATGAGGAAAGCACCCTTGGGCCTTCTTTTTTAATGCTTGATCCTTCCTTTCCTTTTATGCTCCTAATGCAAAAAGTGGGGGAAGAGGATGTGTCTTGATGTATGGGTGTCTAATGGTAAGTGACAAAGGTATTTGGGTGTAGAGAATGGTAGGAGAGAAATGATTTAGGGAAGTAGTCAAGGTTTGGTGTTGAGGTTTGGATGGAAAAAGGTGAGTTCAAGTATAGAAATGGAGGGTGATGAAAGATGAACAATGGAGGAGAAAATCTAGATCTAAACTTAGTGAATTCGTGCTCTAAATTGTGTTAGGATTCTTGCTGAAGATGAAGAGGCTCAATATTTATATTGGCACTTGGACATGTACTGATAATTGCTTGATTCGCTGATGTGACGTGAATGTCGCCATTTTGTCACTATGGTGACCTTGGGGCACAAAATGGTTACGCCTTCTGAGATGTAGATGTCGCCATGAAAGTCATCTTCTTCGCCCCAAAGCAAGTGGCGACCCTGTGCATTTTCTAATGAGGTCGACATTTGCCACTCAAGGTTGCCCTAGAGCAAATGGCAACCCTGAGTTAGATTTTAGGATGTCGCCATTTCCAAGGATAGGTCGCCATGGCGACCCCAAGTGGCAACACACCTGATGCTTTGCAATTTCCTTTGTCGCCATGGCGACCATATGGCGACCTTCAAGGTGAACCTCTGATGAATCGATTTTTGTGTCGTTACCAAATTGCGAATTACCAAAAGAATGTTTATAAAATGAATTTTTATGCAATCTATTTTAAGTTTTGAAAATTAATAAAGTGGTAAGCTTAAAAATTCGTTCCACAGGGAATTAGAGAAATATGTTGAATTAATTAGCTAATCTATATGCAATAAAATAAATCATAAATGAATGAATGAGTGTATGGTTTGTCAAACCATCAAACATACATACAAAATAAACCTAACTAAAAATATGGTGATATGAAAAATAGAAGACTCACAATCTTGATAAGAAAAATGGGTGTAAACAATTAATATAGATGCTAGGGAATTGATTGATTAGCAAGTGGGTATGGGTAGTGCTTTTTAAGCCACTTTAAGGACCAATCTCTACATGTTAACCAATTTAGGTTTAGATTAGTGTGGTTGATATACCCTCCACTAATCTATCCTATTTATTGGGTTCTTAATCACTCAAGGGTGTCAATCCAAGAATGATTGTATACATGTTATTCTAAACAAGATTGTAATTAACAAGTGGATATACAAGTCAATCACATAATGAATAGAATCTAATGAATTAATAAATAGAACACATATAGAGATTCATTACAAATCTTAAGCAAATACCCACAACCAAATGTTTATCAAATCAATCCCCTAGATTAGGGTTTTAATTACACATAGTAGCAATAAAATAGAAAACAAGTAAATGATAAGGAAATCACCCTTGGGCCTCCTTCTTTAGTGCTTGATCCTTGATCTCCTTAGATGCTCCTAGTGCAAAGAATGGAGGAAGAGGATGTGTCTAGAGAGGTGGATGGCTTATGGTGAGTGACAAAGGATTTGTGATGTAGAGAATGGTAGGGAAGGAATGGTCTAGGGAAGTAATCAAGATTTGGTGTGAGTTTTTGAATGGAAAAGATTAGTTCAAGTCTAGAAATAGAAGAATTTGGGAGATGATTAATGGTGATCCTAGGATGAAAAAAGATAGGTAGGAGAGAATAGGATTAGATTAGTCAAATTGAAAATAGGATGAATTTATAGTGTTTTCAAAATAGGTCACGACTGGCTAATTACCAAAACATCCCCTATACTTGTCAAATTGCCATTTTGGCCCCTCAAGGGGTGCATTCCGTAATTTACCTACCAATTCTCACCAATCAGAGATGAGCAGAAAGGCAGTCGCAATTTGCTTCAAATGACGACCTTGGAGCGACAATGTGGCGACCTCATCAGGTGTGGAAAATCACTTCCTGTCACCATGGCGACATCAAACCACAAATGGCGACAATTCCAAGAGAGATTTACGGTGAAAAAAAGGGAAGGGATGATCGGAAATTGTGGCTTGGATTCCGATGATTTGGAGGACTGAAAACGGTCCCATTTTGTTCACGTTGAGGTCGCCGTTTGTTTGGGCCAGCAACCGGTCGGAATCGAAGAGGGAGTCACCGGAAACAGCGGCTGCAAGGCAAGGGTTTGGTCGGCTGAAATGGAGGTAGGCGAGGTTGGAGGTTGAAGATGATGGGTGCAATTAGCAGCTGCATGGGGTGTGCGCAGCAGCTCCATGATTGAGTTAGAAAGGGGTGCATTTAGAAGACGGGATGGGTGCACGCAACTGTCTCATTTTTGTCTATGTTGGGGTGCAATTAGGAGAGAATTGGGGTGCATTGGGCTGCTGGTCACTTGTCTTAAATGGGGTGTAATTAGAGGTGAAGTGGGGTGCAATGGGCTGCTGCTCACTTGTCTAAAATTGGGTGTAATTAGAGGTGAAGTGGGGTGCAATTAGCTGCGCAGTTTAAGTACTTGGGCCACACTTGTTGTGGGCTTGCACTTGGGCTGCACCACTTACATTGAAACGCACCGTTTCAATAAGTGGCATTGGGTTGGGCCTGTTTGCTTTGGGCTGTGTTTGGGTGCGTAAGGACATGGGTATGGGTGCACTTAGTAGCCCACTCTTTTCTCTTAAGCAAAACGCACCGTATTGATGACATGGCGAGCATGGCTGATTTCCTTAGCTAATGACACAAATCTCCCCTGATCTCTTATAATATCATGAAAACTTCAAACTTCTCCTTGTATTTTACGTTTTTACCCCCAGTTTCTCTAAATTACAACAATGCCCTTCAACTTTTAAATTTCTGAAAATACTTAATAAACAACAGTAAAACACGGGGAAAATGCCCGAGAATCAAGCAAAAAGAGAAGAAAATGAGGGTCAAAATCATACCAATTTTGGTTCGATCAACCTCTAATGCTTTGAATAATTCCTCTGTCGCCATGGCGACCATAAGGCGACCTCTTCTTGCTCAAATGCGAGAATGCCCTGTTTCACCTATTTGTGAGTCTTTTTACACCCAAATCCTCATCTTCTTTCCAAATGCTTTTGAAACCTAAGAAAACCTGAAACACTCGATTTTACAATATTAAACACGGGGAAATGCCCGAGAATCAAGCATAAATAGTCGGAAATGAGGGCCAAATCATACCAATTTTGGCTTGATCAATTTCCAGCTAATAAATTCCTCTCCCATGACAGCATCATGAACGATTCTACAGACAGAGACACAATTTCTACCTAATTTCTTCAATTTTATGGGATTTGATTTTAATTCATTGTTAAGATTTACTAAATGTTTAAAGTTTGCGATTTGATTGTGATTTGGGGTTGTGTTTTGGACATATTTCACGAAAAAAAAAAAATTTCACAAAATTTAAACAATTTCCATGAAAATAAACATAGTTCACGAAAATAAAAAACATTTGTCACGAAAATAAATGTTAAATATCTAGAAATCGATATTCTTTGCGATTTTCAACCGATTTCTTGAAACCCACCATATATTGAGTGTCTGAAATGAAATAAGAGAAAAATCGAAGAAATTTTACACACTTTAGTAGATTTATGTCAAGAATTTTCTCTCCAACCTTTTCCTCAAACTTTTTCCTCTAACAATTCCTTCTTCTTTTTTTTTCTTTTTTTTTTTTTTTTTTTTTTTTTGATAAAACAGAAACGCAAAGAACAACAAGAAAAAGCAAGCAGTTGGACCCTATACAGGTGAGTCCAACTGAACAGCTTCTCTAACACATGAAGGAAAATCCTTCATCTAGTAAAGATCCTTTAAGGCATTCTTCGCAAGGCCATGAGCGACAGTGTGGTCGCTCTAGGAACATAATTCACTAATAAAACATTAAGACTGGAGATAAGGCCTGAAATTTCAGCAAGAATATTGCCACAAAAGGAATCGAAACGACTACCCTCGTTGATCCATTTCACAACAACGGCTGCGTCCGATTCCAGCAAACAAGGCCTCAAACCACAATCCTTACTGAAAACTAAACCTCTGTATATAGACATAATCTCCTCCACATTTGCATCAAAACAGGCCACCATAGGAAGGGAGCAAGACGCAAGGACAAACCCTTCATGATCTCTGATAACAACACCAAGCCCAATACGACCGCACCATTTCATTCTAATGATATGTTGGATGACATTTGTGTTCAATTTCGATGCAAATGATGAAATGAAAGTCAAATTGAAGAGTAAAATAATCATGGAAAAACGAAAAAAGAGGTTTGGCCATCGAGAAAGAAGAAAGAAAAGAAAGAACAAAAAAATGTGAGAAGAGGGTATTTTTGTAATTTTATGGTTACCGATTGAATAGAATTTTTTTATATATATAATTATTAGTGATCAAAAGTTTCTCTGTAGTTAAAAGTAAATTGCATTTAAGATTCAAAATCACTTTTAGCAATTTTTTCTTTTAAAAATTGTTTCATATAAATTCGATCCATTGAATTTGATTGACTTGGATCTAATTATAATCTGATTGAATCAAATTGTAATTTAATTTAAGATTACATTGGATTATATTGTAATTTATTCCAACCAATCAGCTTAGATTATAACAAATCCAATTTAGTGTTAAAAGAGCATTTAGGGAGAATATGTTTATATCAAAAAAAAATTCACTCTAATATTCCACACTAAATTTTACACCAAAAGAGCATTTTTAAAAAGCATCTTCCAATAAATCTTTAAATTATTATAAAATATAAAATTGGTTAAATGTATAATTAATAAGTATATTAATTAAATTAAATATGTTTTTATCAATATTAGTGTCATTTTAAAGATCTCAACAAGATCTTTTCAACGGTAAATTTTTTAGGTATGCATATTGTTACAATTAAGTATGAAAATGTTAAATTAGTAATTTTAAAAAATAAAAATAGATTGATGTAATATTTAAAAAAAAAAAAAAATTGGTGTAGTTCCCGTGCACACCAAACACCAATTTTTTTTTTTAGTGTTTTTGATGTCTTGGTTAGAGTGGATTTTTACACCAAATTGGTGGTTTTTGTATAAATGGTGTGTTGGTTGGAGTTGCCCTTAGCACACCCTTAGAGCATCTCCAACAACACACTATACACACCAAATACATTAAAAAATTATCTCCAACAAACACACTAAACACATAAATTAAATTTAGTGGAGCTACAGTGCTCACCAAATCTAGATGAAACTGTAGCTACCACTATTTTTTTCTTTTTTTTGTTAAATGTCACTTCAGCAATAATATTTGTAACAAGTACTAATTTAACCCTCTCATGCTTAATTATAACAATATATATTTCCAAAAAAAATATACTATTGAAAAGATCTTGTTGAGACCTTTAAAATGATATCCACTTAGATATATATTTTATGTTAATAAAATTATTAAATATTGTTTAATTTAACTAATAGAAATTAATTTGTATTATATAAATATTTATTGGAAGAATATTTTTCAAGATGCTTTTTTTTTTTTCTATATAAACCGTGGTGTGAATACATTAGAGTGGAAAAAAAAATTGGTGTAAGAAATATGCTCTTTTTATAATAAATTGGTGTAATATTTGGTGTATTAGGTTAGAGATATTCTTACCGAATAATGCAAGAAGAGTAATGCTACACTTCTCATCTACAATCTCATCATTTTCATCCCAACACATATGGCAGCTGATGTGTCACTTAATGAGTGGATATACATTAATTGTAATTTATCTCACTTACCCATATATCTACACAAAAATTAATATGTATCCACTCATCAGGTGACACATCAACTGTCATATGTGTTATAGGTGAGATGTTTAATGTTACTCGTACAAGAATCTAGAGTTGAAGCTAAAACTATTCATTGAAAGCGTGAAACGCCCGTGAATGACTGCAAAATGGTGAGCTAAGATGAAGTCATCGGTCAATAGGCGCCACGTCCCATCCTGCATTTAAACAGATAAATTGACTGCATTTCTGCCCAATGCAGTACGGTTCCACGTGGCGTTTTATGCTAGTGTAGCATTAATGTTTCTTAAAATTATGTACGACGTGTCGGCGACTTGTGTGTGTGTCAATTAATGTGGCGATAATAGAATTTTGTAACTTACGACCAAGTTGAAAATTCATTTGCTGAGATGATATTTATTATTTATAATGTTTACGTGCGGCGCATGTTTAGTTATGGAGGTTCACCAACCAACACATTTTAAAACAAATAAATAAGAGCATATTGCACCAAGCCACCAAACTCCTATTAGTCAAACCTGTTCAAACTTAATGGTTGACCAAAATAAAAATATTTTCATAATTTCAATTATTTTAAAAATAAATAAATAAAATACAGATTAATTAAAAAATTAAAAACAAAAATCAGAAAACCAAAACCTTTTTTTTTTTTCACCATTCACCATCCATCTCAAGATGGATGGTAGAGGTTGACTTGAAAATTAAGAGAAAAAACGCAAAAAAAAAATTAAGAAAAAAAAATTACATCTAAATCTCCATCGAAGGAGATCTGACCTGTTTCGATAGAGATCGAACCATCTTCGATGCTCAAGATGGACTTGAGCGATGGAGATGGAGTCATCTCTATCAACAAAGATGAAGATCGATCTCTATCATGGTCGATATGACTCTATCGAAAAAGGAGGTCTCAATCTCCAATTTTCGATTTTCTTTTCTCTATTGAAGAAGATCTTCAATGGAGACGTGTCTCCATTGAAGAAGATCTCTTGTTCTCCTTTAATGGAGATCGTCTTCGATATCTCCATCAAAGTAGATCTTAAGAGTAGGGGTGGGCACCAACCCGCCAACCCAACCCAACCCGACCAACCCGACCCAACCCGACTAGATTGGGTTGGGTTGCTTTTAAGATTGGGTTGGGTTGGGTTGGGTTGGGTTAATAAAATATAACCCAACCCAACCCGACAACCCGACATTTTTAATAAAAAAATAAATTAAATAACTTTATTTATGATTATATTTATTATGAAATCTCATATTTTAAAATATTTAAAATTTTTACTCATGCGCCATTTATAATATTATAAATGACAAATATAAATACATAATTTTAAATATTTTATACGATAATATATAATACATTTATTAAAAATATGCAATTATATTGTCTTCATCTTTATAGTAATTGGTACATCCTTGATTGTACTTTAAAATGCTTTTTTTTTCTTAGGATTCGATTAATAATTTGGTAGAAAAATTCTAATAATTGTATAGAAGCTCAAACTATTATTTTGGTTGAAATAAATAATAGATTATCCAACCACAAGATATTCGACGAAGTGATTATAATTGTAAAATGATTGAGAGGCTTAGATGGAGACTTTCCAAGTTGGATAAATTGTTATATATATATATATATATATTAATTATGCAACAGTATTATATGTTGTGATTTGGTTTTAATACCTTTAAGAAATCTAAACTCTATGTAATATTATATTAGGGTGAAAAAATTATTTTAAATTTAAATTTTCATATAACAAAATTTGAATTCGAATATTTTTTTTCTATTGGGCTTAAAAGCCCAACCCGATCAACCCAACCCAACCCAACCCGACAAATATTGGGTTAGGTTGGGTTGGGTTAAAATTTACGTTGGGTTGGATTGGGTTGAAAAATTTTCAACCCAACCCAACCCAACCCGAAAACGCCCACCCCTACTTAAGAGATCCAAAGATCTCCTTCACTGGCGGTTGTCTTCATTAAAGGAGATCTTCAGTTCTCCTTCGATGGAGATCTGGATCACCACTGATCTATTATTTTTTTCTTCAAATTACTTAAAAACAAACAAATTGATCTACACCATTCATCATAAATGGACGGTGGAGATCTATTTTTTTTAAAAAAATAATAATAATCTAGAATTTCAAGGGCATTTGGTATTTTTTCAGTCAAACTTAGACAACTGTTAAGTTTGATCAATTTTGACTAACGGGAGAGGAGGTGAGTATTAGTTAACAATAACGTTGTTTCCACATATAAAAGAGCAAACCTCGGGTGATTTTGGTGTAATTAGCTCAATAAACAAATACAGATGACACTCGCTTACTAGGGAAATGCTAACCGGTTGTAAGAGTTAGGCAATTAAATAATATGGTTCAGGTACTATTTAGTATATATATAGTTGTTGGATCAATTTCTAGTCTTTAGGTTTCAATCCAATGGTGTGTAAAAATTAAGGATTTGAAAATAAAAATAAAAATAAACTAACACTCTCTCATATAACTACTAATTAACAACACATTCCCTGTATTGTAGGTAAACCCTAAATAATAATATATTCTTTTTCAAATAATATATAAAAGTTAAGTAAATGAATAAGTATTGTAAATTAAAATATAAAAGCAAAAACAAGGTAATTCAATTTGATAATAATTGTATAATTATCCAAATAGTAATAAACTCAAGTTAACTTTTTTTTTTTTTTTTTTTTTTTTTTTTTTTTAGTATTACAATATTATATAAATTCAATGTTTTTTCTAGGAGGGGATGGACTCGAACCCACAACTTCATAGGGTATGTATGGAGGGTTTACCACCAAACCAACATCGTCTTATCTAATAAACTCATAATGTCAATTATCAAACCCATAATCGGTGATAATTCCGTATTATCAGTTTATCACAACACTCCCATGGAAATATGCCACTTTGTCAGATGTGCTTAAATGCTAGCTCATTACAAATCTCGCCAATAAAATCGGACGGGATAAAATTTGACCAAGAAAAAGAAAAAGGTGCACATTATGTCTAAAACAAAAAATTATTCCCCTCTCTCTCTCTCTTTTTCTCTCGGTCTCTCTCTAAAAATGCTCTATTATCAATCTTAAAGTCTGCGAAACACATGTTATCAATCTTGAAGTCTGCCAAACACATATGCATACCAGTGTCATACACCAATTTCTCAAGAATGCTCCAATTTCTCAAATCTCAATGAGAATATATATATATATATATGTCTAGGGGTAAATAGCTTTTAATCAAGTTAATTACCAATTTTTTTTTATAAGTCAATATTCAAAATTAACCAAATATAACAAGCAATTAATTGACAATTTAAAGGCGGAAAACAATAAATGACATGTCAATTGATTTACTTGAAAAACCCTTCAACTGGACAAAACTCACGGGCTATTGTTTTAATCACACATGATCCTCAAATCCACTATTTGAATGAAAGTTTACAACCTAGGTTGACCTCAAATCAAACCGTTTTTGGTCACTAACCCTTCCACTCTACCCGGCGGGCCTTTAATAGTAATCCTAGACCAAATTGCTTGTGCACTAATCCACTTAGTCACATGGCTTAACACTCAATGAGGAGATAACAACCTATGTGAATATCAAGAGTATTCTAAATGCATTAATGTTAGGTCAACACATTTAATGCTTATCTAAACATGGATGAACAAGTCAAACAATTCTAGATATCATGTTGCTATATGACATACATATAACTTAACTATATAAAATAAATGCAAACCTAGATGCAATAGCTATAACAATACAAAACCCGACAATCAACACAAAAATCTCAACTTGTAGATAAAACTTAATCTTGATGCAAACAAGTCATAAAAAAGATTTCTTGTTAAACAATAACACTAAAATGAATGAAGATGGTGTTCTACTTACCAAGTCATGTGTGTTGATGAAAACCCATGAGAGAATACAACATAGATGATGCTAGATGATGTTGGATTCAAAAATAGATGATAGGTATTTGGGTTTTGGTAAATAAAGATTGAATTTTGAAGGCTTTTCTTGCAAGGCACTCTTAAGCTCTTAAGAATCTCAAATTTCAAGCACTTAAACGAAATGGGGAAGAAGAGAAAGTATATATAGCAGGTCAAAAAGATACGACATCGTTTTGACAAAACAGAGATTGACTGATGTGAGCACCGCTGTGTGAGAACCACTGTGAAAGCCATAGTGGTTTTCACAACGATAGACCACATATGGAACAATATGGTCAAACCGCAGTACTTACCGCTGTGGTTTTCACAGCGATAGACTACATTGAATTGTCTACTAACAGTTTCACCAGAACGTGCAAATTGACGTCTCATAATTCTATTCTTAATATAATGAGATATAATATGTAAAAATATAGTTACCATTTCTTCAACATCCATATTTTTTGTCCCTTTCAATCCCCCAACAGTTCTAAGCTAATGACATAAAATGGAAAAAGTTTTTCTATCCATACGAATGCTCTCTATGCATGCTAAGTCACTCTCATATATCATTCGGTGATAATTTAGTTGACGTATGTGATGCCTATATAATGAAGTTTCACCCCAATTTTTCTTTTTACTTAAGCGTCTCCTACTCATGATAATACATATTAGGAAAATGAGAAACATTCTCATCTTATTTAAGATCTTCGTGTATTGAATCAAATTTGCAACAATTCTTTTCTTTGCAACCAAAGAAAGACGAGCCATATCTGCACGTACAAGTTTCAACCAATGAGCAAACAAAACAAATCCCAACTGAAATACACTATCTTAACCAAGCAAACACATATTTGATAAGCATAAAATTCCACCAAACAAAAACATGGGACAGTTATCACCAGAGCTTGGCCGCTTATCGTACCTAGAAATATTGTAAGGCACAATAGATTATGGAGGCTACCTTTATGCTACAATTTGAATTTGTTGCTCTCATTTTCTAAATATTCTCCTTACTGTCTCCTTTCGTACTAATATGATTTTTCTATCTTTGTTTCTAAAGGGATTTTATGTGGAACAACATAACTGGTTTAATTTTTATATAGATTTTGCTCATCTTTTGACTTTGCAGACATTTGTATAATTCTATTTGCTTGGTTTCTTATTTACTATGTAATGTTGTTTATTTTTAGGCTTCTAAATGGAAAGCTACATTTGAAACCAGAATCTCACGAATAAACTCAAGGGCAAGTATGTTGTTTGCAGTGACTACAACTGAAACTATTATGTCTGAATTTAGTGTCTCGACAGTTTATACATCAAAGCAATGGTACTCTTGTTGTAATAATAACATTAGAGTTTCCTAAAATGATCCCCACCTATGGTCCTCTCATACAAACAATTTATCTTAAACATTGCAAAACACACATCCACCAGAAGCAGAGATGCTTATGAAGGCAAAAGGCCAATTCGATCCCAATGAATGGTTTGGAGAGAACAGAGACAGCATCTTCTTAAAAATGCATAAATAAATAAATAAACAACATACTTCAAGCAGGGTGTTGAACTACTAAAAAGCAAATCAGCAATTTATTGACCTCTATGTTTAATTGGCATCTTCTACGTTGACCTAAGTAGATACCTCATAGAAAAGAAAAAAGAACAAGGAGTGGTCAAAATCTCGATGCTTCCTGTTCATTTAACCGCATACATTACTTAAACAATTTAAAGTTACTTGGACTATAAACTTGGGAGTGAAAATAATCACATCAACAAATTACTTGCAACTACACATATGCAGGATATTGTATAAAATAATAACTGGTGAGGATGACCAAGAGGACAATTTGCATCCTAGTTTCAACAGAAGAGTAGGCTAAATGACAAAGTACAAGCTTGCAGAAATTTGTGACAAACAACATATATATCAGGACCGAAGAGCTCGGTTATCTTCCAAACTTGGACAGAATACAAATTGACCAGAACAATATATCAGGACTGATACGTAATTCTTTTGCGAACTTGAACAAAACAAAGCATTTGTGAGGGTTTTTTCTGATGCTATATGGGCTAAAACTAGTACTAATGTATCTGGTTTCTTTTACCTTTCTTTACTTATGATGGATTGTAATTGAATTTCATTATAAAATTTACCAATGGGTTGGAAATCTCTAACAATAGACAGTGGAAATCTAACAACACCAATGAAGAAAATCAACCCAAAAATAGAATTTTACAAGGATTGTGCATTGAAAAACCCTAGATCAAGCACCTCAATTGAAAAATTAAAATAAAAAACAAAAACAACAACAGAAACCACAAAATCTAACAAAAACCCATCAAAGGAAAAACGTAACAAACCTTTGATTACAGATCTATCGAAGAAGAAAACGGTTCAGATTTCAGAGCAAGTGCGAAAACGAGAGAGATCAATTGTTTAACAGAGAGAGAAGGTTCGACGGAGGGATAAGGTTCGACGGAGAGAGAAGACGGCGAGTTTGACGGAGTCCGGTGGGCTTGATGGATAGGGGGGCAGCGGGCTGTGTGAGGATGAGAACGAGAGATGGGAACCAGAGGTGAGCAACAACGTGATGTCTGCTAGGTTAGAATTCTTTTTCTTTTTTTTTTAATTATATAGTGGGTCCCACGATGGGAATCAGATGGAGGGGCATCTGAAACCCACCTGTTGGGAGGGGAATCACATTACCCCATTGGAGGGTAATGTGATTCCCATGGGATTCACTTTCCCGAGAATCTAAAAACGTAAACCTTCTACCAAACATGGGAATGCTCTGAGATTCCCATTCCCATGCCAAGATACCCCCATACCAAACGGCCCCTAACAGCTAAATTGAAAATGAAAATTTCAGTATCATGCATTGTGTGCTAAATATAATAAAACACCCATCGCATTAATATAAGTTTTCACTATTGTTTTTAGGTCACAACAGATCATTCTTGGGGTCCAAAGATGTGCCTCCAAAGGAGACGGGAAACTAAGATAATTTTACTTCTTACGGGATTCAAGAGATCTCACTTTATCTTGCATGTTATCTTCTTTTTAAAAAGCCCTTAGCCCCGTAAAGAACTTCCTCACTTATAATACAGAACGAAACACAGAAGCTTGGATCGAGTCTTTCACTATGATTATTATTGCGTTTTGAATCCTAGCACATATGATTTTATGCATTAGTTCATTGCAGTCATTTTATATATTTATTTTTCTTACAAACACTAAAAATGAGATTTATAGAATGCTCGGGAAACTCTTAATTGGCATACAAACTGTTGTTACACGATATACCAATACGAAAATCAATAATAAAAAAATGAACCTACTGTAAAATATAAACATCACTGCATACAGACAAGCAAAACTGCTAGACACTACATGAGAAATGTTATACATTGCATTAAAATTAAAGCACTATTAGTATATCAGCTAAACAAGAGGGTTTTAATTACAGTATACTAACCCTAAATCTGTTGCACAGTAAATGCACTACAGGAGAAATCACTTCACCAAACTCTGGCATTCTTGCACGGCAATTGCACCTGTTTTCATAATACTATTTGGCAATTGCACTATCATTTACAAGAATAGCATATTATGGCAGTGATCTAAGAAGATGCTCAAGATAATGCTCTCAATATTATATTACTCACTTTCTACAGAGGTTCAATTGTGCCACTTTTAAGTCTCTCCATGCGAGCTTGAAGCCCAGACAATGCCTTCTCATCCATAGGAAGAACAGTACTCTGCACAGGATTCTCCACACCAGGACTAGAGAGTCCGTGATTTAAATTGTCATTTAAATTTACTAAAGGTCTAGCTCCGGTATCTAGGTTCCCAGCAGCTGCTGCTAGTTGCATGCTCTTCATCCTCTCTCTAATTGCATCTAGTGTCCCACTAGTTACTGCAGTTTCAAAAATACCTCCAACTGTTAGGTATTCTTTACAAGTATGAACAAACAGAAATTGTAAAACAAAAAATTAGAGCATTCAGTGTACCTCCACTCATAAATCTTTCATTTCGTTGGTCCCCCAGTAAATTCTCAGAGGAAAGACCTCTTGTAGTAATGGAGGCTCGGTTTTCTTCAGCATATGATGGTGGTAAACTAAAATTTGTTGCCTCGGATTTTACATTCAGTAATTTTGCATCATTTAAGGCATTAGAATGTACAGGAGAAAGAGGTGCAAATTCGGGGGAAGAGACATTTAACGCTGCTGGAGGAGGGGTTGATATTGGCACACTAGAAGGTGTCCTCCCAGCCGCTGCATTCTTCTCCATCTGAAATAGCAATTACAAAGCATTCATTAGCATACATATCTTAGATGACCCATTTTACCTGGCACTTTTGAACATAAAATAACAGTATATATACCTGGGCTAAACCATCTCTAATGTAGGTGCGAAAAGCCTCACTAGCATTCTGGAGTTGAGAAAATATATCAACCTGAAATAAACATTACAGATAAAGTTCAATTTAAACGGAGAAAAAGGAAGATAAATCAAACAAATGGAAACAATTGTAACCAACTTACCTTGGGGTACAGTTGAGTAATGCGATATAGTTCATATAGACCAATGGTGCATGTTTGTTTGTCACCAATTTTCTTAAATATTGCAGCAAGTTCTTGCTGCAAGCAGAATATATCCGATATATATCATAGAGATAAAATTGGAGGAAAAGAGGAAAGAGATAAAAACAGTACAAAACATTTTACAATGGACAACCACAGATAAATTATAGAAGATTAAACCACAATAAAAAGTAATACCTTCAACTGGGCATCGGCAGAATTAGTGGCAGAAGATGGGTTGTTGGCAGCAGAATCGCCCCAGTGTGTTTGACCAACAGGCCCAGTTGATGTCAACATTCTTGCTGCAGCTAAAGTCTGTCCAAGTAAAAATTTATTACCCAGAAAGAAAAAAGCAGGGAAAAAAAAAGCCCCCTTTATTTTCAACAGAAGAAACCAGATACTGTTTTTACAATTTTATTACCTCGAGATTAAGATCGATGTAGGCAAGTATAATTGGTTGAGGTTTCATGTCTATTGGAACCATTGAAAGGTGACCCTTTATTGCAGCCCCACGAAGCTTAACAAGTTCATGTAGAACAGTTTTCACCATACGCAATGGTTTGTCATCAGCTCCAGCTCTTTGGAATTCACATTACATAAAGCAAAGAGAAATAGAGAAGAAATTATTTAATACACATTACAAATCTAACTGTGCATCAAGCAATGCACGCCAACCCCCATCCTATAAAATCAAAAATGTAAAAATATTCTAACTCACAGGATGAAGTTAAACAAAGTACCTTCTTCTAATTTCTTCCATACCCAATTCCTGCAAGTATACATGAATGCTTTGAAGGATACGATCAAGATCAACATCATAAATAGTGTTTTGAAGAACCTGAACCACAGAAGCAATTATCACATATCTAGACATAACACAAACAAATCAACATTAACAAACACTCATAGATGCAGATGCACCAAGAATGGATGATTACCTTAGTCAATTTGATAAGGCATTTTACAACCAGATCAGAAAACCTCTGGTTTCTGGCAGCAAAGCTTTCATTGGATGCAGACAAAGGCCACCTCGAGGGATCCAATGGACGCAAGAGATTAATTAAGACAACAAAGGATGACGTTCGATCCGCATTATCCTGTGTGAAATATTACTAGTGAATCAAGTAGAAACACATGAGAAAATATGCTAGATGCAATCCTTTAGGGTAAATTTTTACCAGAATCTTGAGCATTAGCACATTTAGAGCTTTCAAAAGTTGGCTGCCATCATCCATATGAGGAACCCGTTCATCCAAAAGCCAAAGTAAGAGCTCAGAAATGAGACTGTCAAGAGTACTCTCCTTGACAGCATAAGCAAGCCTTCTATTTTGAAATGTCTGCAGCCAAGCACAACTATTAGCATGTTATAACAAAATGATACCAAGACTTTCAGTGTCCTCTTTCTTTTTCCTAAAGTATTAGGATAAAAAGAGCTCAAATGAAAAATAATTTTGGTTTGTAATCCTACCTGCATAAGTGTGTTGAGAACATATTTACAGGACCTTGAGGATGCACCAGTTAAACTGAAGTCAAAAGTCTTGGCTACCTATCATATAAAAGACGAAAGAAAAGTAAATAAAATAAAATAATTTCCCAAAATATAAAGGAATTAAATGAAGATATTTAACAATATATCAGAACAAAAGAAAATAGAGAGGAATCATTGTAATTAAAAGGTAACTCCTTTTTACCTTATTTGCTAAGCATGAAACAAGTTTATCTGCATCCTTCACAAGATCATCCATTGTACTGCCTTCCGGATCGCTAGTGGCCTGTGCCAACTCATGGCACACAACTTTCATCCCTTCAACAGACTGCAACAAAATATTTAATCTTCAGAACCTTTTTCTGTTTCATTGAAACTGATGCCAACAATTCTTTGATCAAACCATTGAGCCTTCAGTAGTACTGACGAAAAACTATGAATATTGATGTACTCATTAGATTCAGTAATCTTTTATACATTCTAAAATGAGACTTCTCCACTTTTTACCATTTTAAAGAGAAAATGAATATTTAGTGAAGTCAACCATAACTCTATAAGAATAAAAGACAATTTGGAAACCTGCTCCGGTGAACCAAAAGAAATAATATCTAGGGCTTCATTCCAGTCTGTGGGACCACTAACACCAGCATGAGTATTTGACATTAAATGTCCCACCTCCATCTGAACCTCGGGATGACCATAGTTTCTCCTGGCACTGAAATAATATTAGCATCATAGGCTAGAGATATCTTAAAGAATAGTTACATCATAATGGAAATGAATTATGCAAACAGGAGAAACTCAAAGGTTGGGAAAAACCAATGACCTCATAAATGTAGGGCCAGAAACAGATTGGGAAACTTCCCCACTTTGCTCTGCTACATCAGACCTGGTAACCATATAATATAAAGTTTAAAAGTTAAAACAAGGTAAACATGCAGCATATTAAAACTTATATATAATGATTACAATCAGAATTTACTAAATCAAATGCAGACAATAACAACAATGATCATGATAAAACATTTCCAGTTCATGGACAATTACTTTCTGATGTTCTACTTGGGTCCCTTCAGTATCAGCGATAAATAAAAAAGAGATTGTTTTTGTTTAATTATAAAAACCGCAACAATAAATGTTATAAATAGCATCATATATTTCATTCATCTTTTTTTCTGATTGAAAGTATTTTAAACTATCGAAAGACGAAAATATTTAGGATAGTGATTCCACTAGACAGGCATCAAAACAAGAATATATGAAATACCATTACCTAAGAATAAACCACCAAGTAATGGTACCACATTTCTTTAACTAATCTTCAGTTATAAAACAACTATGGAAAAAGACAAAGGCAAATCAATTGAAACAATTACAAAACTAAATAAATATTAAGCTTCACAAGGCAACAGCAACACAATAACTATAAAGATCAGATGAAATCATGACTGATCAAACGAATTTTGATTTGACAAATAAAACGTGTATGCCTTCACAAAAACTGTGATAGAACTTATGATATATCAACCAGAATACTTCTCTTTATTCCACTCATAATTAATTATACAACAGTAATATTTAAGCATGACATGAATTAGATGACTAACTACTTCAGGTTTTCACATAGCATCATCAATGCAAAAAATCTAGAGGTCATTGATTCAACAATGGCAGTAGTCATCAAGCATAACACAACTGAGCAGCGTAAAACCCATATTTACATTTAATAATCAAGACCAGTCACATGAAAAATCAGAAACTCAAAGGGAAACGCACCCATTTTCCCTGACAGAACGCCTTAAAGCAGCTCTCGCTTCTCCTGGTCGGCCTTCCTTCTTTTTTTCCATCTCTCGAACCTGACATAATACAATGCACTGAATAAAGAGAAACAGACATAGACATAGACACAGATCGCAGCACAAATAGATACCGACCTTCCACTTAAATCTATCATCTAACATGCTTTTCTGGGCATCTGTGAGCTTGCCGACGTATCTCCAAATGTCCTCACCTAGAAGAATAAGAAAGAACTCAACCGTCAACAATTATGGAAGTATTAGGAAAGTGAAAGATATTTTACTTATAACACAGAAAAGAAAACTCTCTTGTGAAAATGTGAATCTCTTTCCAAATAGTGCAATTACCAATAGACACACACACACACACAAACATACAGATAATTAAAAAAAATAAATAAAAAGACAAATAAATAAATAAATAATACAGACAATATTTAAACTCCCCAAAATTTAACATTATGACTTCAGGGAAATCTAAACTATGTGTTGACATACCTAAAATCTTGTAACCAGTAGCAAGTGCATTTAATGCAGCTTTTCTAAGTTCACCATCTCGTTCCGCTGTCAAGCTTGCAACAATTTGCAAAGATTTTAATTGTCCACTGATCTGTTGAAAAAGGAACTATCTAAGTTTCTCCAAATAAACTCAAAAGAGTAAAGAAAGATTAAGTCCTCTTCTAGCACCTCAGCCCCATGATGATCAATCAAGAACCCAACAAGGTCGACACACTCTATCCGAGTACGGTTGTTTTTAGAACGCAAGCCCTCCAAAATGTAAGGAAGTGTTTTTGTCGCAGAATAAAAATGGATGATTTGTTTTGTCAGTTCCCGCATCTTTTCTCTTACTTTCTCAATGTTATGCCCTGACTGCAGTACAAAAACATGATTTGCACATGAGGCCAAGTGGGAAATAATTAAACCCTTGTTAAAAGTTACACAGACAGAATAGATGCATTCAAAATGCTGCAAAAAAAAATACAAACATCATCACACAAGCAACACATGGGAACCCAATGATGCAGCTTCAACTTCAAGCCATGTACTGGAAAGAGAATTTTTTTTTTTTTTTTTTTTTTAAGAAACATAAAACTTTATCCAAAGATGAAAATAGGTACAAAAGTGAACTAGTAGTTTAACAAAACAACAAACTGAACAAAAATCAAAGATACAAGAATTTCAATCAATTAACAACAGCCTTCCAATCAAGCATGGTGAAAAATAAAGAATTGTCTCCATATTCTTCAGAAGTAGATGCCTATAGAGAAGCTAAATAATAAGCTTTTTATCTCATAGTTGTCCTATTAAGCTTAATAAAAAAAAATTCCATTCCTGTCCAACCGAAATAACCCATAAAACAGCGAAAGCCGTTTATGGAAAAGAGAATAACTTATATGCAAACAACACATATGCATCCAAAACTTAAAAACCAAAAAAAAAAATTACCTTTTCTACCAAACATGGAAGAAATACAGCTGCTTCTGATTCAGTCAAATAGTACCCCTCGTCCCTCAATGCATCAAAAAGATCAGGGAGAAAATCCAGCACCTATTTACCCACAGAACAATGCAAAATCATTATATCTTGAAATGCAATATCCTTGCAATGTAACAAAGCAAATGGAGAAAATTTCTAAAGCTGGAAAAGTATAATACCTTCAACAAGCATGTTGTGTTAGATTTACAAAATTGCAATACAAACCACCTTAAAAGTATATCCAAAACTTCAACAATTTCCTTCTGAATAGATGGAAGCGCCTTCTGCAGCATCTCAATCCCATCAACTTGCTTCTTAAAATCTGTGCTTAGTAAACGTCTATGTAAATCCTCTCTGAAATACTTCAACATATCATTCTGCAGCAAAAACACAATCTAGATATATCACCATTCAGTGCTAAAAAAGTAAAACAAAAAATCTTTCTAAGAGTAATTTCTAAAACACCTCAAGATCCTGAATTTGTTCCAACCGCGGTTCTTCAAACTTGAACCTCCGGACAACCATCCTCTCTCTATCCTCCTGTAGATAAAGAAATTCAACTTATCAATTTATTCAACAGTTCATAAAACAACTGCTTCACATGTCAACCAACAATACCTTATTTGAATCCTTGACATTCAATAGAGCCTGTGACTGGACAGTTATATCTTGAACAGACAAATTTGCCTCTGGCCTCGCACCCTTTGTTGGAATCACTCTCTTTTCAAGTCATTAAACAAAGAATAAAAATCCACACTATAATAAAAAAATAAAAATAAAATAAAATAAAAAAAGCATTGTAACTCAACCATGTGAAACATACCGAAGATATGGCCCTATTTCCATGCTTTGACACGCCATTGGAAGCAGATTTTGCAACCTTTGAGATGTTTTTGGATGTTGGTACCATTGAAATAGCTTTTGCAGATTCAAATGATAATAAGAACTCAATTCAGCACATAGCAAAAAAGAAAAGAAAGATGAGAACAACAAGGAAATAAAAGAGTATATAACAATTCACCTTGAGATGCCCCATAAGGTTTCAATCGATCAAGAATAAGAGCTAAAGCTGGCCCATGTATATCTTTAACATTCTTTTCAATCTGAAAAATGATGTATACCAACACAAGAAATTAAGTTCAAATACTAATATTATCTCATCTGAACAAGAAAAGTCACGACAACATTATAGAAAGACATACTATTTCTTGTCCGCTAACTCTTAAGATTTCAGCAATGCATGATTCTGCTGCTTTTCGAACATCTGATGATTTGTCCTAATAAAGATTGCAAGCATTGATGTAGTTCAAAAAGAAAAAAGCAATAATAATATTTGCAACATATGTATCAGGAAAAGATTGGCAAAAGAATATATAGTATTTATCGTTCTCAAAAACATTTACCGTCATGGCAGAGCTAGCAGGTTTCAGCAGATGTACAGCATCAGCAAAACTGTTTAGTCCAGAGAGTTGCCTTGACAACCAATCAAAGAGATCTTTACGTCCTTCTGCGCCAAGCTTAGCATCTGTTAATGCTGATGTAATATATGGGACCTACAACAACAGAATCCACATAAATACCTGATAACAAGATTTTGGAGTTGGTCAAAATAAGGTGTGATAAACAGTTACCATTTTATCAAGATGAACAGCAGCAAGCCAAGAATCTAAAGCTGTCAAAGTGCATTCTCTCATATGCTTCTTATTATCCCCAATACATTTTAAAATATCAGACAAAATTCCCTGCAAGAAACCAGTTGATACTAAGCTTCATAATTCTCAAAGACAACATACATATACACACTTAAAAGATCATTGATTGCATTTGCACAAACCTTGCTCGACTTCTCGACAGTTGGTCCCATTGCAGAAGCAACAGCACCAATGGTAGTCAAAGTTGCCATAACTAAATTCTTGTTGCTGTCATAAAGACGCCCTTTAAGAGCACCAAATAACTCCCCTAACAGTCATATAACATGATGATAATCAACAGATTTTTACAAGGAAAAAGCATCCATGACATGGATGTTTTATTTACAAGCATAGATATATCAATCCAAACACACACAAATAAGATCTCAACAGTTTAAGCACAGAATGCATGACAGTATTGTACCAGTTCCAGTTGGTTGAATGCGTTTATTAGCCTCTTCCAAGATTTTATTAACAGCTTCAATTGACTCCAAGCGCACCTGGAAAAAGAAATATAAGGGAAAAATCAATATAATTCAAGGAAATAGTTGCTTCATCCATTAACAACATTGACAGCTACCACAAAGAAACAAACTATCAAACTAATGTTAGCCACCAAACCTTCCACTCAGGACTTTCCATGCTCTTCAGTAGTGTAGGTGTGAGCTTTCCACTAATATCTTCACGTGGCAGACTATCTAGCCCACCAGCAGCCACAGACGCTGTGGATTCAGATGCTCTAATAGTCTTCTTAGGAGCTGCAGAAGCGCCCTAAACATGATATAAGTATATAACATAGAGGTGAGATTTAAATAAATAAGAGAAATTTTATGCGAGACATTAATCATTAAATTCATAGACCTCATATGGATTCTTTTCGTACTCAGCATCAAGAGCACTCAGCAGTGCAGGTTTTACATCTGCAAGAAACCCTTTAATGTCTGCAAAAAAGAAAATCCTTAAGACTCTTTATAATGGAATTAAGGCAAAGGGGGAATTCCAAAAAAAATTATAAGTTACCTGGACCAACAAATTTATGTAAAGCACCCAAAAGCTTAATGGTAGCATTCCTGGTCGCCGCTGCACTGGACTGAAGTCCAATATCTTTACAAAAATCAATTAAATCCTGCACAAAGATAATTATAATTCTATTAAATTGTCAAAATAAATAACTATAATACAGAAAAGGAGATTTATATATAATTATACAGGAGAGAAGAAAATATTACGGAAAAAATGGATGACCTTAAGTTTCAAATTTGATACACCAAAGTCGTCGATTGCTGAAACCATCCAGATTATTCCCTCACTAAGAACCTTAGGATTTTTATGCTCTTTCATGATCTTGTAAAGCTATAAAACATAACATAGAAATTAAAGCATGAATAGAAGATCAAGTCAAATAAAAAATGTGTTTGTTTCCTAACAAAAAATAGTTAAATTAAAGATGTGAAGTAACCACTACACCCAAGAGTTTAAGTTCGTAATTAATGGCCCATAAAAACAATATTAAACTCTCTAACACAACCTCACATACAGGACCAACAACAGGCTTGTCATGTACTAAAATCCAAACACAACATAAGACAAATTCCGAAACCAAAGAAGAAACACATAAATATAATCACGTTAGAGGACTCGATTTAAGACCTACTTGTAAAACTGCCTTGAATACCATGTTCAGTAATCAGTAGGGTCAAAACCTAAAGTTTTAGCAGGTTATGGACCTAAACAATGATATTAAGCTCGAAAGAAAAACACTAATGAAAGAACTTTATCTCTGCTGCATAAAATACTTATCTACAGAGACAGCATCCACATGATAATTGGTGACAACAGAAAAACAAATTGCAATAGTACTTACTCTTTCAAAAATAAATCCAGGACCCACTGCCTCAGAGAAACTAGTAAGGCACTTCATCGCATGAGCACGGGTCTTGATATCAGCCACCCGTTCACTTAAACCTGTTGATTAGGAGAAATAGAACCAACCAAATATAAGTTAAGAAACATGTAACATAAGTTAAAAGAAAAATATCACATTCCCAATGACTGCCATCAGGTCCATGTTTAGCAAAAGGTCAAACACAAAAGCTCCCAAAATGAGCTATATAACTTGTAATTGAAGAACAAGTATTGAGACAAAACACCCACCCAAAAGGCAAAGAACCACGCATTTCTTCGGAAATTTAGTTGCAGTACAAGCTAGATAAGTGATAACTTCAACAACCTGTTGCTGAACCTGTATTGTTTATTGAATCCCTTAATTTCTTTTCAGTCAAACAATTTAAAACAAAAAAGATGGAAAATCTACTCGAGGACTAGCTAAACCCATACCTGAACATTTTTCTCACTCCAACCAGGAACAGCACAGAGTAAACGAATCAAAATCTCCACTGACTGATTAAGGTCTTGCATAGCTTCAACTTGCTGTTTCAGAGAGGTTATTGCTGCAACAAAAGAACGTTTAGAAGCTACAGATTCAAAACAGAGTTTGATAACTTAAGAAGACCAACAACATAAATGCACCACAAACAATATTATGACATTGCATTAGAAAACATTGACACGTCTTTTACTCATCTGGAAAAGCTATAGATTCAAATGACAAAGAGATAAAACATATAGGTCATCAAAAATTAAAAATCTACAATTAACTAGTTAATTACAGATAAATTAGAATGGCAATTGTCAACGCTATATTCCAGGAAATCAAAATAATGCAAATTGTTCAGAAAAGCGTACCGTTAAAACTCTACCCCTATTTAAAGAAGACCAAAACAAAATTGTCCAAAGTTTCATTTGGTGACAATTTCCTTGTTAACCTGACTACATATTCTCCTGCTGTTTCATGAACATTTCTTATAATGCAAGGGTTCAAATCAGCATAATTAGTGCAAAACAGATGCCCAGACATAAATCTCAATATAACAAAATTAAATAAACTGAAAAGGGTTACTGATGTGTCATCCAATCAAGCTGGTCATTCCTAAACCAAATATCAACAGTGCTTCCAGTTTTTATCCTATTGAGCATATTTTTATCCTATTGAGCTATATGCTCTAGATACCATATAACACAGGTATAGTTACATTACATGTCAAATCAGTTTTGACAATTACTACTTGCATTAAGTAATCCTAATTGGAATGCTTTCACATGGATCGAGATATTGCGATAGCACATGCAAGATTGCAAGCCACCTCTTCTAGTGCCCAATAAAATTGAGCTAGCTATGTGAAGGCTTCAACATGAATTTCTCCAAATCCACAGTATTGCAATATTCTTTATCATATAATTGCCGTATTTTAGAAGAATTTCCGAGAAATGTATTTTAATTGGACAAGAAAGCAAACACCAAGTACTTTACCATTCACATAATCACGACATGATAACAAAAACTCATAGCATGGGTTGGGTTGGTAAAAGATTAAACAGCTAGATGACTTTCAATTTTGAAACCGAGAAGGTAGACAACGATTCTAAATAGCTTAAGAAAATAGACGCCAACAGCAATCTGAGTTGTCTATGAATCCAGCAAAACGATTTAGATAATAATCACCACAAAAGGAGCGAAGAAAGAAAGAAAAAATTAAAAGAATGATAAAAAATTAAAAGACTGATAAACAACCTTCAAGACGTTCTTTCCACACAGTACTCTTCAATTGGCCTACCGTATCTGCCTGTATTTGAGAACTTAATCTGCTTTCAATCTCTTCAAGAGTCATTTCTGCTGGCTGGAATATTAAACAAACCAGAGATATTAAAGATGTCAATATCGTATGTATAATCAGGTCAATGAAAAACCAAAGAGCTTTGACAGATAGGTCAGAGGTTCACCTCAACATCTTCAGGTGCTGCAATTGATTTTACAGTTTCTTGCCGTCCAGTTCCATCTCCTTTTTTGCTGGCACTTGGTTTAACTGATCCCCCTTTTTTGCTACCAGGCTATCAGGAATCAACAGCATGATAGTTAAACAAAATTTAATCTCTCTCTCTCTCTCTCTCACACACACACACACAAGAAAAAGGAAAAAAATAAACAAAAAACAAAACAAAACAGAATAAAGAAACTCACAGCTGCAGGAAGAGGCCTTTTGCCACTAAGCATGCTTGCTGCTGACTTTCTAACAAACGAACCTTCCGAAGTCTGCGTAAATTTGAATATATGGCAATCAACTTGACAGATACATTAATGTTGTGTACAACACACTCCAAAACATTGAATAACATTTATCAACACATTAAAGAAAAGTTTACTAGTAGAAATGGATGTCATCAACATCTAAATATTTGATATAACATCTTATTTTTCATTCATCAGATCAAATTTTGCATGATTCTAAAATCTATAGCATGATGATTGTACCTAGACTTCCACACTTTGAAAACTCAGTTTGTTCTCAAACATCAAATATGACTTAGTTAACAAAGCCCAATCAGATCAATTTCTTATGACTAGAACTTACATAAGACTAAGAGAATCAGGATCAACCACAAAATTCAAGAATCAAGAAAATAATTAATAAAGAAAAACAAAAGGTGTGTTACAACCAATGTCTCGGCATACACATACATAAAAGATGTACAGATCATTTTTCTGCTGCAAGACACATTTAGCACTCCCATTCTACTCTATTGAAATCTCTTTCCCACGAATTTCAGGAATAATCAATCTTTTTGCCCTCTACTATGCCACAAATTATATACCATTTTAGCCGCATTTACTATATTGCCAGCAACATATTCTTAATGCAAGTTCCAAATGTAAGAAAACAACCACAATTTGCATGACATTGAAACATGGAAGAAAAAACAAAGCAAAAATATTAAATTTTGAAACAAGAACAAACCAACCTCCATAGAAGATACACTTCCACTAGAAATTTGAACAGTAGCTGCCATAGCATGACAAAATACAACAAATACCAAAAGAATAAATTTAGAACACTAAATTATGAGCAGTAATTACTTGGAAAAAAGAAAGAATGAAAGAAAGCTACTACAAACCTGAACTAGCAGCAGTGGGCGCACCACCTTCTAAACCTGTAATCATTTCAGAGAGCTTCTTTCTTCTAACATCGTCAAGTTTCTCAAGTGACCTCTCTAGAGGCCTCATGCCAACAGACTAGCAGAGAGAATAAAATATCAATTTAAGAAAGCCTAATAAGAAAAGAAATGAAAAACTATATTCTAAGCAACAGAAGGCTGAATGCAAATATGATTGTAATACCTTAGCTATAGCAGCCAAAGCAGAAAAGGCTGCATCTCTCACATCTGGGGTTCCATCATTGAGGCACTACAAAATTCACTTTGCTTTATTTAGTCGTATAACGTTTTAAGAAAAACGTTACAAAAAAGCAGCATAATATAGTTCCCATGTTCAACTCTATAAATATAAATGACTATCAAAACTACGCTAGAGAAATACTTTATTAAAAGAGAAAGTAAGAAAGTACAAAAGTGAAACAATAGTCCATGAAAACAACAAACTGACAAAAATAAAAAATAAAAATACAAGAAATTCAATCAATTAACTACAACCTTCCAATCAAGCATGATGAAAAAATAGAGAGTTGTCAATGAATTCTTCATGCCTAAAACGAAGCTAAATAATAAGCCTTATCCCATAAATAATTGATGTCCTCTTTAACTTCATCAAAAATTCTTCTATGCCTCTAACCAAATAGCCCATAAAACAGAAAAAATTCAACAATACCGAGGATGAAGGATCATAGCTTTCTTTCCTCTACCAAAGCTTATAAATCTTCCAAAAAGAAAGAGACCACGACTAAGGAGCAACCCACTTCAAAGCCACCACCGAAAATAACTTACCCTGTGACTTTACAGCCCCCAAACAATGGAGAAGATACAATTTTTCTTCAAAATTCTTGCACATGAAACACCAAGAGGGAAAGGGACAAGAAAAAGGGCATCCCTTTTGACTAATATCACATGTATATACTTGTCCATGAGCCATCAACCATAGCAGAAATTTGATTTTAATAGGAGCCTTTGACTTCAAAATTACACAAGCAAGTTCAAACAATAGATGAAACTCACCATTAGCATAAAGGGTTTTCTTCAATGATAAGAAACCAAAATTTTAAGTGAAATAAAGTAAAAATACAAAGTAATGAAAGGAGGAAGTACTCCATTTTGTGCTTATAAATATGACTAAGAAAACGATACAAAAAGAAGAAAACTAGTAACAAGAAGAGCTATTCAAATCTCTAATAAGAGAATATAGACACTACATTAGTCAAAGCCAAGGCCCATCAAGAATGTAAAATTATTTTCAAAAGAAATAGAAGTCATGCAGTTAACATCTGTTGATCCACATCAAGTTCAGATTATAATTACAACCCAAAAAAAATTAACAAAAATGTCATTTTTTATTTCGACTGTTTGTATGCCAGAGAATGGTGAAAACAACAGGATCAATGATGCCAAACTTCAATTGATCAAAATGACAGGTGCTGCAGCTTAAAAAATTGAGGGGAAAAACCTTATCTAAGATGTAAGGTGTATGGAAATAAAGTTTAAGCCTTTAACCTAATAAGACAATGTACAAATCTGACCTTAAGGAATGGATGTACTGACCTCCATACAGATGGGCACATAGTCCTTGTGCCCCTTTAGAACAACAGCCTTATTACTTGTTTCAATACAAAATGTCACCCAATTCAAAGTCAACGAGCGCACGAGCGGAACTTTATTTTTCACTGATGTCTTAACATCTGCAATAAATGGAAGTCAATATAATCACTAAAACTTTCATAATAACCAACTATCAAGTGACGTGTACAGCATTAAAAAGGCAAAATTCATATGCGCAGAAAGAAAAATGTGAGTCAATCAATCAGAAGTGACAATATTTCTAAAGTGCACTCACAGAAAATAAAAGTAACGGAAGTGGCTAGTCCTTGTAAGTATACCAAATTAATAATTAAAATAGAAAGAAACCTGCCTTCAACAACATCAACAAGATTTAAGCACCCAGCTGTGTGCAAAGCTTGGAGAGTTTGTGTAAG
This sequence comes from Acer campestre, assembly GCA_954870605.1. Lineage (NCBI taxonomy): Eukaryota > Viridiplantae > Streptophyta > Magnoliopsida > Sapindales > Sapindaceae > Acer > Acer campestre. The sequence goes on along the minus strand of OX940809.1, from coordinate 24,557,561 downwards.
TGACTCACTCAGCACGGGTTTTTTCTCTTTCAATTTTTCCTACAGAAAAAGGAACTTATTAGACAAACAACAGATTGCACTTAAATAGCCCCTCATTCACACAAGTAAAACCTATATATACAACAATATTTTTAAAATGCAAATGTATACGCAATGTTTTAAAACATGTTTTTAGTATTGAGGCGTTTTTCTCTTTTGAGGCGAGGCGTAAGCCTCAAAACGTAATGAGGCGTAAGCCTCAATAAGGATAGTATAAAAACAGTAAAACACCTAAATCTCATAAATCAACCAATAATTCATAGCATAATATATAAAAAATACCTAAATCTCATAAAACAACCAATAATTCATAACATGATAAAAATAAACAAGTTCATAACTTGATAAATTCAAAGAAGAAGAAGAGTTGGCAGCAGCAAAGTGAAAGAAACATCAAACTTGAGATGAGATAAGTTAGTAAAAACCCTAAACACTTCTTTAAATTTTATTTTACTGATGGGTTTTAAATTTTGGGCTTCAAAACATTTTAAAAACCAAATTGGGCCTTAACAGGCCTTCAAAACAATTTAAAAACCAAATTGGGTCTGATTTGGGCTTCAAAACATTTTAAAACCCAACACAAACATATGTGTGCGCCTCATAACCGTATTGAGGCACCGTTTTGAATCGATCGCCTCATAAGAATGATGCGTAAGCCTCAATGGCTGCTTATGAGGCTACCGCCTCAGTAAGTTTTTCGCCAAAATCGTTAACTCTTTTTAAAACACTGTGTTTACATGTAAATATTTTTTTATTTTTTTTTGAAAAGATTGGTGTAAATATAAAGCTAGAGAAATTTGGTACCCATAATATTACTAATTTTTGCAACACAGATCAACTCTCCTCAAGAAACTAGCAAAAAACTTTAAACTATTGAACTGTGTTATAAAATCCTAAGTCAAATCATGTAGTAAAAACCTATGTCATTTCATAGATAATTCATTTATAAACATCCATAAATTTTTATAATCCAATAATTTCCTTCTATCTATACAAAACTTTACATACAATGTGAAACAATTGAAGAAACAGAAGACATTAAAGGATATGATGAAGAAAAAGTAATAGATTAAAAGAGCAGATTTTTATATGGTAATGGCACAGCCAACAATTCTTAATGAATCCTAATAGCTTTCATGAAAGGAGAAAGCTACAACAGCCATGCAGCAAAAAAGGCAAAACATAAGGGAAAGTACGATAACTATCATTCCCCAGATTTTAGGTTGAAACAAGTTGAGGAAAAAATAGTACTACCTCAAATCAATTAAGAAAGGTACTGATATGGAACATGGAAACAAATGCATGCAAACAGGAGATGTCAAAAGTTTGCTATAAAATGTGACAGATGCACTAGGGTTAAGCTTTTCACATGTATTTATCTGTCCAGGTGCATATTTAAAGACAAACAAAACCTCCTCCACAATCATACCGAGAGTCAACAAAATTAAGGAAGAAACAAGAGATTACTAAGTGGAGACAGAAGCAGTCATTAAACAAATTATATAGAAAAACATAATCTTTCTACATAGACAAGATGCAAAAGTTGATGTAAAAGTAACAATGGCAAAACATAATGGAAAAAATATTACTACCTCATAATGGAAAGTACAATGACAATCATGCAGCAACAAAGGCAAACCTAAGGGAAAGTACAATGACTATCATTCCCCAGATTTTAGGTTGTATCAAGTTGAGGAAAAACTAATACTACCTCAAATCAATTAAGATAGGCACTGATATAGAAAGTGGCAAAAATGCACGCAAACAGGAGATGCCAAAAGTTGCTATAAAACGTGACAGATGCACAAGGGTTAAGTTTTTCACATGTATTTATCTGCCCAAGCGCATATTTAAAGACAAACATAACTTCCTCCACAATCCATACAGGGAGTCAACAAAAATAAGGAAGAAACAAGAGACTACTAGGTGGACATATATACATACATACATATGTACGACGAGAGAAATTGACCAAAATAACTATATATGTACTCACAAGTAAAATTGGCAATAGAAAGCGTGAACCACCAGAAAAATGGGTTCTTAGACCCCGTGAAAGATTGCCAATAGCTTGTATGGCTTCCACTGCAACAGCAATGTTCACATCTGTAATAAGCTGTGCAAAATCACTAGGTCAGAATTTAACTGGAAAATCAACTAACAGTATATGTAGCTCTAACCAAGAGCTAAATTTAAATAAGTAAATAAAAATAAAAAACAGATCTCAAAAACAGCATATGCATATTGGTTTTTTTATTTTATTTTTTTTTGAAAGGATGCATGTTGATAATAAAGGAACTACAACAAATATGATAATATATATATAATGCCATATGTAGATAACAGACATTAGAGATCAATTTTTGAGAATTCAGTGTACATTTATTGCTCTAAGTCAAGACGCAACTTTATAGCATCATCACAACATGACTAATACAACATCTCAAACAATGTTTGAAAAATCGCCATAGGCGGCCGCCTAGACATTAGGCAGCTGGCCGCCGCAATTTTGGCCTAATCGGCCAGCCTAGGCAGAGTGAAAAATCACTAGGCAGCGGCTAGGGTTTTTATTCTTGAAAAAGAAGATGCCCAAAACGTTCGTTACGAAGCCCAAAACGCCATATTGGGCTTCTTTGCGATAGGCGTCGGGCCACTGCCCGACTAGCGCCTAGCGGCCAACTAGAACACTGATCTCAAGCAAACACATCTGAAATTAAGCAATACAAAACTCTGTTACGTCAACAAGTCTTGTGCCTACGAAATGTCAGGACAGTAATTGTATCGAGTCTCTCAGCAGTGATTTTCCCAAAAGTAATTGCATTTTTCAGTTCAATACCATTCAAAGTAAAAAACCGAAAGCCACGCTTAGATTCTCATCAAAGCATCTCTTCCAACTCCATTCCATCTTTGAACTTTCAAGTTCATATGCATATTAACAGATCTTCTATCATTCAAGAAATCAGAATTATAGATGCTCTAAGAAGTGGAAAAAACAAGAATAGTAGTAACTCATTGCTTAAACAGAGAATCTTTGAAATAATTAGGAAAAATATTAGAACAGTCAAAGCAAACTGCCCTCACTGCTCTATCGCCCTATTGGACATAACAAACAACATTACACTACATAAACGATAATAACTAATTTGCTGCAACCGAAAAAATAGATACCTTCTTCAATGTCCTATTAACCTCTGTAAAATCACCAGGCGCTATCCTTTTAGTTGATGCAAGCTTGGTTAGCTCTGCAACAGCCTCCTTCCGTTCTGACCACTTAGTAGCTTTCTAAAGAGACATACACAATGTCAGAATAGTGATTAGCTAACACCAAATCTTACTAAAAATCAACAATAACGAAAATAACAAAACTAACAATAGAATAATGTGACCAAAACTTTATGCCTAACAAAATGCAGAAATGAATTACATGACAACATATAACATGAGAGACCAAAAGAGAGCACTGACCACTCCTTCCCAAAAACCTGACTTCTCTAAAGGAGTCAATATATCAACAGGATCGACAAGTTCGTACTCGTCTATTTCCTGAGGAGCTGACAACAACAAAAAATTATATATTAGGCAAAAGGTAACACTACATTTATAAACAGCAACAATGGAAGTAATCCTCAACGTAGGTGATATACCATCATCAATCGACTCTTCAGCTGCGCCAGGACCCACAATTTCAGAAACAGGTTCTTGTTCTGGCTCCTTATCTTGCTCAGATCTAAAAAAAATGTATATAAATTAATTCCACCTGAGATATAATGAAACTGAACACAGATGTACTCAAAAAAATTTTAAATAAAGTACGATAATAGGATACAAGGACATGTAAAGAAAGAACACGTTAAAAAGCTGTCATCATTCATCAATTAACATTTTGTTTGATGGATGATGATGAATAAAATAGAAGTGTATTAAAATTCCTCAAATGCTGCCTTAAAGAAGTCTTAAACATATTAAACAAACCTTAAAAAGTCCAATCACATTAGTTCAAATTATGGGGAAGTATTAATATACAGAAGAGACAACATGGGAAATAAATAAGATCCCAAACAAGAGTGTAAAGCGTGCACACCAAATATCCAGCAAAGCATCAGCACAGAGAGTTTAAAGGCAACCTAGGAAGTAAGTACATCTAGCTTAATATTATAGTCAGTGACATATTGGTTAGCATCAATTTCAACAGTCATTTGAATATCTTTTGTTACGTTTCAGTCTTTGCCTAATTTCCTTTCCAGTTATTTTGATTATTTAACAAAGAGTAGACATCTTGCTTAATATCATAGTCAGTGACATATTGGTTAGCATCAATTTCAACAGTCATTTGAATATCTTTTGTTACGTTTCAGTCTTTGCCTAATTTCCTTTCCAGTTATTTTGATTCTTTAACAAAGAGTAGACATGCAGCTGTTTTAGGTCCATTTCCTATCTGGTTATTTTGATGAAAGAACAGAATGTACACAACACACACAAACATATACACATGCACATTCACATAGATAGGAAATGTTCCTTCGGAATAAGCATTCACCTTATCTTCCGGACAGGCCTAGCTGTCCCCGTGACATTGGCAAGCTCAGCCTCCAGCTCTTTTTTCTTCAAAGAACCCAAATATTTTATAATTACTTGTAAATAAAAATATGTCACAAAGGCAATAACTTAATAACTTAATAACTTAAACTTGGCATACCATTGTATCCCTCATTTTCTCAAACAATATTGATTTAACAGGGTCTTTTCCAATCCAACGACAAAGCTCAAGAGTCAGTCCTTTAGAAGATGCACGAACATTTTGATCTTGATGGTCAAAGAGTTCGGGAAGCATCTTCAGAATCCTTTTTGGAGGAATAATTTTTGATCCAAATTCACTAATTTTATAGAAAAAGAAAAAAGAAAAAAAAAATAAAGGAATTAGGTTAAGAAATAACATTATAGAATGTAACTTATTCAAAGTTTGCACCAAAGAGATCTCATGCACAAACCTTAAGGCTTGAAACATGACATCTATTGCAGGCACAACAGCTTTTGCAACCTTATTCTTTATTGCTTTCTCCATTGCATCCTACAAATACAATTACCAATACAAGCAAGCAATCAATATTTATATATCATAGCATGCAATGATTACTAAATGAAGAATGAAAGGGCATGCAGAAGAAGCTTACGAGGTAAACATCAACAGCCTCCAATTCCACCCAAAGCATAAAGGCAGCCTGAGCCTTTTCAACTGTTTTCGGTCTGCCCGTAAGGCATTTTCCTACAATCGCATCACAAACTTCTTTCGCATACCTAAACAACAACACATAACACGCTTATGTTACTCAACAATTTGTTAAAAACATAAATAAATAAATAACAAATAGAAAGAGCATTTTCACCTTCCGACATCGGCATCCGCGGCTTTCAAGAAGGCAATCAACGCATCAAGAGCCTTCTCTTGAACCGGCGCATTCGAATCAGCAACTGTCTTCCTAAATAAAGGACCTAAAAACGAGAAAGAAAAAAAAAAAAAAAAAAGCGACGGCGTTTTATTCACATTGGCATTTAGATCCATAGAAAAACCAGATCTGACAAGTTGAAGAAAAAACAAACCAAATTCTCTGAGACGAGAGTCCTTCGGATCAGTAATGGAGTCGCATAGAGCGGCCAAATCAATGTTGGCTTCGTTTCTGACCTTCCAATTTTTGTGTAAAAGTCGATCTTCCCATGCCAATTTCTTCGCCTCTTTCAATATCTTCTCTTCTTCAGACATGATTTTTTTATTTTTTGCACTCCGATCTCGCTTCTCAACACAGCTTTTTTTAATTTCTTCGCTGCCGAGTGCCGGCTCTTTAGAGAAATAACGAGAGAGAGAGAAACCAAATGACAAAACGAGGGTATCATTTCATTATCTAACCCCTCTCTCTCTCTCTCTCTCTCTCTCTCTGGGGGTATTTTGGGTTGTACGTTTTGAATGACTGTCACACCCACGCGTCTCAAGTGACACGTGGTTACACGGACCAATCAGCTGGAGAGGAGTAAGAGATTCAAACTGTGGGCCCCACTTCCGTTAAAGCATTTCAGCATCATGGTGTTGAATAAGTAGGGAATTCTAGTGGCGCGTCTGAGAGATGTAATTGTGGTTGAGCAGTGTAATTTTTGTAGGGCCTAAAAAGGTCCCAAAACAGTGAGAGAACATATAATATTTTATATAAATATCAAAAAAATAATAAAATAAAAATTCCAATAAGTTAAGATTTACCATATGATGATTCTCTGTTGGTTATCTTGATATAAATTTTGAGGAACGAAAAACCATCGGACGGCTATTATTCAAACTGTTGACAGTGCTTGAAATGGAATTGATGATAGGCTATAATATCCTAAACGTCACTTTGCCGGCAGGTTTAATGGTCTAAAGTATTTAAATTTGTTTTGTAATTTTTAGTACAGTGAGGTTATGGCATTTACCTACCCGTAATTCTCGCCCTTAGACCATTATGTCCTCCTCCGCCTATACCATTTGAATTTTTTTGAAAATTCATATAATAATATAACATGTGCATTCAAAATTTTGGAAGCATTTAGTGCATTGTATTATACAGTACTATTATATAGGGTTATTAAAAAGAGAAAAAACCATAAATGGCCATAGTGATTATCAAACTTTCCTTAATAACCACTTTTGAAAAGTTAATTGTTAATAACCATTTTTTAAAAAAAATTTCAGTGTATGTCCATCAATTACCAGAGTGCCCCTGAAATAGATTTTTTTTAAAAAAACCTCAAACTTGAAATCATGGCTAAAATTTGAACTTTGAAACTTGAAATCATGCCTAAAATTAAATGTGAAACTTGAAATTATGTCTAAAATGAAATATGTCAAACTTGAAATTATACCCTTATTCCCCAATTTCCCTTTTCACAAATTAGGTTTTTTAGTTTCAATTTTTTTGGCAGATCAGATCGCCGGCCGTGGAGCCCAGACGACGGTGAAGCCCGCTGGCAGTGAATCCCAGACGACCGGCGCACGGAACAGCAGCGAAGGCGGACGACCGTGAAGCGCGAACGACGGCGTGAAGCCCAGAAACCAAGAGATCGACGACAGCGCTGTGGCTGTCGCGAAGCCAAGCAGCACACCGGCGCTCGGCGGTCTCTCCTTCGTCGGCGGTGAGCTCAGGCGACGCCGTTGACGATGACTTTGAGGGAGAGAGAGAGATCGGGGAGAGAGAGATCGGGGGAGAGAAAGGAGAGGAGAGAGAAAGAAAAGAGAGAAAGAGGAGAGAGACTGTTTAGAGGGTGGTTTTTATATGAGGGGTTTCTAGTAATTTCTCAAAAACATGGTTATTAATAAATAAAAGTTCGTTTGTAGTTAAAAACAAATATTCCCTAATATATGTGGTCAGTTTGTGTAATTTCCACTATTAAAAATCACTGTCTAATTTGAGTTATCAGTGTAAATGCATTCTCATCGGTGTAAATACATTCTCTAATTTCATTATTAGCCATTTCATTCTTAGCCAAAAACCACCGTATAGTTAGTCCAAAAAAAAAAAAAAAAACCACCGTATAGTTTCATTTAATATTCAAATATATATTATGTCGTTAGTTTTCATTTAAAAAATTAAATTTTACATTAAACCATTAAGGCCTCGTTTTAGCATACTGTATTATACTGTATTATTCTTATAATAAATAAAACATATCTACTATGTATTAACTAATAGTCTAATACGACATCCACCGTATTAAACCAATTAAAATATATTAGCTAATACAATACAGTGCAAAACAAATCAAATGTTGTATTGTATTATTCTAATATATTTTAAACTCTTAATACAATACAATGTGAAGCACCAAACGATCCCTAAGGGGTCTTTGTTTTTTCCACTTAGGGCTCGTTTGGCATAGTGGTGTCAAAATGTGTCGGGCTTGGAGGGCCCGGCACGGCCGGCCCGCCCAGACTGGCGGGCCGTTCCTGGCACGGCCTGCTTGTAGTGCAGGCCAAGCCAGGCACGGCCCCCAGACTGGCCCGGGCAGGGTCACATTTTACGGTCTGGCAGGGCGGGCCGGCCCGGAACGGGCTAACAGGCAGGCCGGCGGGCCAAGCCCACCAGGCCGAACGTTTAATTTTATTTTTTTTTACCGTTGAAGTATCTAAATGAAAAAAAATATATATTTGTGGCACGTGCCGACCCGGCCCTGCACATGTGACACGTGCCGGGCCTCTTGTTCATGAAAACGGGCCTCCCCGGCCCGGCACAGCAAGTTCCTGTGCCGTGCCAGGCCGAGCCTGTTTTCATAAACGGGCTCATTTGGCCCGGCACATGTGGGCCGGGCCTGCCCACATTGACACCACTAGTTTGGCATACCATATTGGATTGTATTGGATTGTATTAGACTGTATTATCATTAATACAAACATGTGTTTGATGATACACTGCATTATATCGTATTAGGTTCTTCCTATATGACTTTATAGTATTTTGTTATATTATAAAAAAAATAATATTTTAAAAAAAAATACTTAATAATTAATTTTAAATATCCATACCATGAATAAATCCATAAAATTTTTATATAAAAAATCAATAAATATTTATTTTAATTGAAACAAACAATTTAAATAAAATTTTCCTATGTATTTTGAAATTATAAAAAACATATTAACAACATAATACATATTTTATCAATATTCCATATTTATTGAAAAAAAAAATGAAAAAAAAAATTATTTTTTCTAATACAATACAACCTAATACCACAAAATATAATATATTAGTTAATACGGTGTTTAATGTATTAGGCAATTAAAATGTACTAAAATAATACTATTATACAGTGTTTGCACCGAACACTACATTATATTATTTTAGTACATTTTAATTGTCTAATTCAGTACAATACGGCCAAACAAACGAGGCCTTAAAACCTAATAGGTCTGAATTAAACTCATTAAGTTGTTTTGATTTTTTTTAAGTGGTCAAACAACTTTAAAATATCAAAACACAACTTTAAAAATAATAATAATAAATCCTAACTGTTAACTTAATTACAAATCACTATATTACAATTAAAATATTCTCTTCTAAGTCTATCCTCCCAAAGAAGATATATTTCTAAATTTATTCTAATTTGATATAATGTAGAATTTTTTCTTTTAACATATTTCTTATTTTAAATGGCTTTAGAAAAAAAAAAATTCTAATCACTATTTGGTTTCTGGTGCACATGATCTAGGAAACCAAAAACAAAAAAAAAAACAAAAAAAAAAAAAAAAAAAAAAAAAAAAAAAACAAAAATGGTTTCCTCAATTGTATACATTGGAAATGTGGATCGTTGTATGTATATATTCAGCCAAAGGACACATCAGCAAAATGTGCAGAAAAGGCGGGTCAAAGAATAACCACGTCACTCATGGACCAGTCAACGAAGGGAAATCAGTCAGAAGACGTGCCAGCTGGTGCGCTCATCAGTTCAAAGTAGAAGTGCGCTCGCCACAGTTGGTCGACCAACAAGGAAGCAAGTTGTGTTCGCCAACTTAAAGCGATCGCCAAGAATTATGCGGTCAGGAAAGTAACCTTATTCCAGTATACTTTATACAGCAAGAATTCGACCAGATACAAGGCATGAAGATCAAATCTTATTCCAGATAGGATACAAACCATTGTTAACAAATAAGAGTCCAAACAGGAAACAAACCCTAAAATCACTTACAAACTCTAGATTCCTCATATGAGTTAAGGTAGGAACTCCCCTATTAATACGGCGTAGACATAGGGAACCCTAGAAGAAACCCATATAAATAGACCCATAAATCCCATGAAAAGGAGTTCGAAATCAGAGTGAGAATAAGGCAATTGTGTGAGAGATTTGAGTGTGTAAATTGAGAATAATTCATAGTATAATTCTTCTGCCCCCAAGGGGCGCCGTGGTTTTTTCTCATTTAAGGATTTTCCACGTAAAATTCGTCTTGCATGTATTAATTTATTTCTTTCTTTATTTGTTTAAATTAAGATATAATTGTTGAGTGAGTTAATCCAAAAATCACCGTCAACAATTGGCGCTTGAGGAAGGGGGTTTCAGAATAAAAAACTTCCAGGAATCCTTACAAACAGGCACATCATGAGCAACGACAGCGATAGAGATGAAATCCCCAGCAATGATCAGATTCTTGAGGTGGCGGTGGTACAAGGAGAGGAAATGTTGGCAATAGGGGAGCAGTCAGCAGCAACTCCAGGGACTAGAGTAGCCAATGAGATTTTACAACACTTTCAAACTGCACTAGTGAATTTGGTCAATAAAGCCAACAAAATTGGACTCTCACTTCCTATAGGGTTAGGAGCCCCGTCTTCTTATGAGCTGACAACCAGCACGTCTGGGAATCATCCGCCAAGAAGGTTGCGATCAGAAGTCCATGTTGTAACTCCCAGCATTCAGGCAAAACCAACTATGGAGGAAGCACCTCGAGACCCACCAGAGGCCCTGGAAAAAAGAAGGCAAAAGAGGGGAAAGGGTTTGCTAGACGAGGACTTCCCAGAAAAGCGAGGCCGCGGGCTAAAGCATAGGGAAGTCGCCAATAATGGATCTAACAGAAACCGTTGGAGATGACGATCAATCTCATCAGGAGATAGGAGTCCTCAGCCGAGAAAGGGATTGCGGTCAAAAAGGGCGCGGCAGCAGAGATCCAAAAGTACAGATGATCTAGAAGCTAACGGAAGTATTGACAGTAGAGAAGGTGATTACCGGAGGATGACAATCAAAAGTAGGCTCAACCAAGAGGGGGAACCGACTAGTCACCGAAGAGTCACCCTCCAACAGCTCTCAAAAAAGGTATCAGCAATGGCTAAGCGATATGGACACAATGTTTCTTCAGATGATGAGTCAGACAATCCGTTCATCGACCATATTGCCCTCACCTAATTCCCGGAAAGATTCAGAATGCCAACAATCGAACGATACAAGGAAAACAGGGATATTCGCAGATTCCGTAATGTCATGGCCTAGTATGCATCCAATGATGGCCTATTGTGCCTAACATTCCCGCAAACGTTCGGCGACCTCGCTTCTAGGTGGTTTGGATGCCTACCAGCCAGAAGTATTAACAATTTCTCTAGTTTCAGCAAGGTGTTCATAAGGCAGTTTATGAGAAGCGGGCAGAGAAGAAAGTCACTAGCTTATCTGTCAAACTTGAAACAAGAAAGTAATGAGTCACTTAAGAAATACCTAGCCAGATTCGGGAAGGAGGTCGCCCAAATAGAAGATGCGAGCGACGTAGCTGTCATAGTGGCTTTCACCAACGGACTGCAAAGTGGTCGATTGTCTTTTGACTTACGGAGGGATCGGCCAAAGACATATGAGGAGATGATGGATATAGCTGGAGACTATGCATTAGCAAAAGAAGAAGAAGTAGCGCAAGGGGGTAGTTACGTCCACAGTCACAAACCAGACACAAAGCCCGAATCAAAGGATGACAAGACGAAAGGCCAGTCACGTTTTCGCCAAAGAGAAGAGAAGAGAAGAGAAGAGAAAAAAAAATCAGCCCAGAGAGAGTTGGGGTAGTAATATAACCAGTAGGTTCTGAGGTAGGTATAGTAACTACACTCCTTTAATTGGCGAACAAGAAGACATACTGTCCATAGTAAAAGACAAGGGACTCGCCAAATATCCACAACAACAGTCAGCTAATGCCCAAAGGGATACAACAAAATACTACCGATTTCACAAGGATCACGGGCATGACACTTCCAAATGCTTCCAGTTGTGTGATCACATTGAAAGTCTGATCAGGGAGGGACACCTTAAGGATTTCACCTTAAAGGGAGACTAAAATACCAGTCGCCGTGATAGCCACCAAGGAGGCGGACAAGAAAGAAGGAGCCCAAGAAAGGGCAGCCCTAACACCACAATAAACACTATTTTTGGTGGACCTCACACTGACAGAAGCAATAGAGAGAGGATATCGGAAGTCCGGGAAGTAATGTACGAAAACAGGGACCTGGAAGTGAATTCTGTGTAGAAAAACCACAAGAGAGCAAAAGAAAGGCATGGCCCGATAATCTTCACAGCCGAGGACTCAGAAGGAATTGATGCCAAGCCCAATGACACAATAGTTGTGGGGGTACAAATAGCACACAGGGATGTCCTCCGGATGATGATAGACAACGGAAGCTTCGCTGACATTTTAAGCGTCAGAGTGTACGATGAACTTCGACTAGACAGAAAAGACTTGGAACCATTTCATATGCCCTTGAAAAGATTCGGGGGTGCAGAAGTAAGATACTTGGGAACTATGAAATTACCTGTAAGGTTTGGAACGGCACCTTGTAGGAGGACTATCCTACTAGATTTTATTGTTGTCGACTGAAACAAATTATGGTGTGTTCAATATTAATCTAGAGGGGGGTGAATAGATTTTATCCAATTTTACCAAATTTTCGTTAATGGTCAAGATTACGAAAATACCCTTTACTAGTCAATATACAATAGCAAGTGTAATATGGTGCGGAAATTAAAAGACACTTGATATTTACGTGGAAACCCTCACGGGAAAAACCACGGGCTATGTAAGTGAGCCACACTCGAACCTCGAATCCACTAAATGTGTTAAACGATTACAACCTAATCCCGGAAGTAATCACACACCTACCTAATCCCGGTATAAGTGAACCTAGTCCTAATGCTTGTGATTTATGCAACCTAATCCCGGAAGCAACACAAGACTTAGTTCTCAATGAAGAGAAAACAACCTAAGTGAATATATGAAATACTCAAAATGCAACAAGAGCAAGGCAACTCTATATGCTTACCTAGAATGATGATATATCAATGAAATCAATCCTAGATATCAAAAGCTAAATGACATATCATAAAGCTTAGCTAATCAAGATTCAACAAGACCGAGATAGCTATCACAATACAACACTCAATCATATTCATCACAAACAATCTCTATCTTATATCTAGCATGTGAACATAAATCATACAATAAGATAAAGAGATAACTTGACAAGAAAGAAACTAAACTTAGATGAAGTTAGTCAAAATCTTACCAAGAAAAGATGTGATGATGCAAAACCATACATGGATGAGTCCTAAATGGTCATGAATGATCCTAGATGAACTTTGATGATCAAAGGAATTGGTTTGAGTGTTTAAAGGTGAGTTCTTGATGATTTTTCTCTTGAAAAATGTTCTAAGTGAAAAATATGAGATTTGGAACTCTTAAAAAACGACCTAGAAATGAAAGAGGCATATATATAGTATGCCAAAGTGAAGTGGTGTCGTTTTGAAAAAAATGCAAAAGACCGCTGATTCTACGCCCTTGATTCTGCGGCCTTGACCGCAGAAAACAGGGCGCAGAACTGTAATCAACAGTTTTGCGTCTTGATTTTGCGGCCAGGGGCGCAGAACTCAAGGGCGCAGAAATGCACCTGACATTTTTGCGGCCCCTAAACGCAAAATCAAATGGCGCAGAAAAGAGGACAGAGAGTATGAATTATGTTCCTTATTCTGCGGCCTTATTTCTGCGGCCTTGACCACAGATCAGGGCGCAAATTGCACCTGATGGAGCATCCTAAAATCTAACCATGCTATGCAATTCTAAGCAAGATGCAACCAAATAAACATGCATGAAGAGAGATGAAATAGGCAATAATGCATACACAAAATAAATACACAACACATTCAAGAATGAGAATTATGCAAGTGTTGTGTGTGTGTGCATCTATTTCTCTTCATTGTAAGAAACACTAAGTATTATACCTTTGGAGTGCTTCTTCCCTTGAGGTCTTGAAAAGGGCCTTTGAGCATGATCTTCAATCACCTAACTACCCTTACAATTCAAACCCCCAATATGTGGTTTGTCTACGAAATAAGCCAATCAACAATGGGAATCCTTACATCGACATTTATAATGCCTTACTCGGCCGACCATTCCTAAACAAAACACGGGTAGTTACATCCACCCATGGATTAAAGGTAAAATTACCGACGGAGTTCGGAATTGGGGAGCTCAAGGGGTTGCAGGAAATGGCTCGCTGCGCTAACCTGTCAATCTTCAAAGACAAAGCTAGAGTGGAAACCTTGGGCATATTTCAACTCGATCAAGAAGCACGAGAGGAAAACCCCGGAACATTTGAGCTAGACCAAAGGGATAAAACCAACGGAGAAAAAGAGGAACCAACCAATATCGTCATTCTGGATGAAAAGCTACCCAGTAAAACCGTTAAGGTTGGAGCAAGTTTAACAGAGTAGGTCAAAATAGATGTGGTGAATCTGCTGAAGGAATACAAGGAAATTTTTGCTTGGAGCCACGAAGATATGCCAGGGATCAATGCAAACGTAACCACACACCATCTAGCAGTAAGGGAAGAATGCAAGATGGTGATACAAAAAAAAAAGAAGTTTCAACCTTGAAAGAAGCGCGGCTATAAGGGAAGAAATATTCAAGCTGCTCGCAGCAGGATCGATCAGAGAAGTCAAATATCCTGAGTGGGTGGCGAACGTCGTGCTTGTAAAGAAGAAGAACAATCAGTGGAAAATGTGCGTAGACTTCACTGACCTAAACAAAGTCTGCCCCAAAGACAGCTTCCCATTGCCAAGAATTGACTAGTTGGTTGATGCAATAGCCGGACACGAATTACTAAGCTTTATGGATGCATACTTAGGGTACAATCAGATCAAGATGCATAAACCAGATGAAGACAAAACAACATTCACCATAGACCAAGGGTTGTACTGTTATACTGTTATACTATTATACTGTCATGCCATTCGGCCTGAAAAACGCTAAGGCAACATACCAGCGATTAGTTAACAGAATATTCGCTAGCCAAATAGGGAGAAATATGGAAGTATACGTCGATAACATGCTAACCAAAAGTATCACGGCCGACAGACATGTAGATGATCTGTGGGAAACCTTCGACATATTAACCAAGTTCAGAATGAAGTTGAACCCTTCAAAGTGTGTGTTCGGCGTACCATCTGGTAAGTTTCTCGAGTACCATCTGGTCATTGATTCAGAAAGTTCAGACGAAGAAGGGTCAATAGCCCGATCCGGGAACAAGAAATCCTAGCGCCTAAAAGATCAGATGGCCAAGATGTTAAAGGAGCTAGAGGAATTGAAGAAAGGAAAGCACCAAGGAATCCGGAAAAACCCCCTGGGTGAGATGAATGCACCTTTTTCCAAGAGAATCAGGGAGGCGGGGTTACCTCCCAAATTCAGGATGCCATCTAAGAAGTATTCGGAGACAGAGGACCCTGTCAGTCACCAGGAAAGCTGTCCATCAGATAGAGGTCCAAAACGTGACCCGATCAGCCATGTGCAGAATGTTTCCTTCAACCCTGACCGACTGCGCAAAGACGTGGTTCAGAAAGTTACCACCAGGTAGTGTTGATTCCTTTCTAAGCTCACCATAGCTTTTTGTGCACAGTTTCAGGGGATCAAACCTCGTCACAAGGACCCTATCTTGCTTCAATATGTGGTCCAGGAACGAGGTGAAACATTGAGATCTTATGTGGAAAAATTCCACAAAGAAGTCGTCCAGATGGGAGTATTCGATGAGAAGGAAACCTTAGCCAATTTCTGAAGAAACCTGTAGGCTGGCAGACTATTTCGCTCATTCACTAAGCATCCTCCAGAAACTTACTAGAAGGCCTACAACCGGGTTCTGGAACAGGTGGACATAGAAGAACATCTCTGGATTAAGATCGAGCACGATGAAGCCCGATTGGCACCATGTCATAAGAAGGAGGTTTCGAAGCCCGCACCAGTTAAGAAATTCCAGAATCAGCCTCCAAACAGATCTACCTATCTGCCACCTCCTATTCCCTCATACTAAGAAAGATATCCAGCTAGGAGGTCACCCCATAGGGCGATCCCTCAGAAGGAGGTAACTAGGGTAGCAAGAGAGGAAGATGGGTACAATCACTACACCCCTCTCAATGCTTCGCGAGAAACCATCTACCTAGCCATCCGGGATAATGGCCTACTTAGAAAACTAGGTCCCATGAAAGTCCCAGCTGACAGGAGGAATCAATACAAGTATTGTGATTTCCACGAGGACATAGGGCACAACACTTCTAAATGCTACAGCCTCCACAACTAGATTGAAGGACTGGTAATGGGAGGCCTTTTAATTGAATTTTTACAGCAGATGCGGGATAACATCAAAGAAGGGAAACAGGTACAAAGCGGGATGCAGGAAGCAGCTGAGAGAAGGAGAGATGGTAAGAAGGATTTGATGTAGCAGATCCAGGTGATTCACACCATTAGTGGAGGCCCTACTTTATCCGGAACCTCCAATAATTCAAGAAAGAACTACGCAAGGAAGATTCTCAGGCTCAATACTGGTCATGAGATACTCAAAATCAGTAGTGGATCCCGAGATTTACCCCGCTCTACCAAAATCATTTTCATGGAGGAAGATGTTTACAATACAATTCAACCACATGATGATCCCATGGTAATCTCAGTACAGATCGCCAACTGCCGGGTACACCGCATCCTGATTGATACAGAAAGCAGTGTTGATATTCTGTTCAAGGGAGCTCATGAGCAACTTAATTTGAAGAACTCTTGTTACAATAGCTGCACCTCGCCTTTGTATGGATTCACAGGGGACTCTGTAATGCCAATAGGGTCCAAAATCTTGCCAGTAATAGTCAAAGAATCTCCTCTTCAACAAAACATTATGACAGAGTTCATCGTGGTAGATATCCTGTCTACCTATAATGCAATCCTGGGCAGACCATTCTTGTCAAGGATTAGAGGGGTACTCTCCATCTACCATAACTGTTAACCACCAAAATTGGCGGAAGATCAAAGAAAATTTTCCACCTCAATACAAGGAAGATATGGGAATCCAGACATCATCTGGCTACCCCGAAAAGGGAGGGACCCCTACTGATCCGAGTGTATACCCCATCCAACGGGATCTAACCCAGCCATTCCTTAGCTTCTCATGGACCTCGCGGTATCCCGATACGAGGTTGCACCCCACACCTCGATTCACAGTACGGCTTACAGCCCCCCCAAATCACAGGCATTGCCCCCAGTCGGGCTATTCACAAGTCTAGCAAGGACCCCGACATTGAGTTCTACCAAGTATCCCGCTACTGAACCATCCAGATATCCCCGTACTTCATCACCAAGATACCCCGTTACAGTCTCACCTTATTTCGACCCTCAAGTAGCAGCAGGATACTTAATAGTTCATACCTCCTTATAGATTCAGCCTGCCAAGTAGGAAAATACCAAATAGCAAGACTCTCATTAAAAGCTTCATTGAAATGCCGCCGTTCAGTTAAATTAGAAAGAGGTATACTCCTTCCCGCCAATTGAGAGTTTTATATTAAACAGGTCAACTCTGTTAGAATCCTCATAGAAAGGGAAGACTTGCTTTCGAGATTGATTCCTCATAGGAAGGAAAGACTGGATGTTGCACGCAAAAGCTCCGAGATTATCTCCTAAGAGGAAGGAGGCCCCACAATTGCCAAACCCTAGACCGAAACTACAAGAGTGCATGACAAGTAACGGGACCTATATAAATAACGGGTTTTACACCAGGAAAGGAGGATCACGAACAAAAACCCTACGTTGAGTTCTACTTATCGACACGTACGAGTTCACCACCACCACCATCTCCACCGCTCACTGAATCTCCATACTTTACAGTTAACCTAGGAAAACATAATTCATGCAATTGTAATGAAAAGGGATGATCAATAAAGAGCCTGTTTAGTTTATTTTATTGTGATCCAAATCGTACACGTATTATTGAGGACATAGTTGGTATCAAACTATGTGATACCCCTCCGACCAGGATCAGTCTTGATCTTGGTCCCTTTTGAGTTGTTATTCAGAACTTCACCACAATGACGATTTTTTGGTAACACTTTTGGTGCCATCTGTGGGAATTACATCCCAACCAATATCAAGACAGCATAGTTCTACCTAGAGATCTTCAGAATGAGACTCCGATCCTCCTAGGGACATCCCGATCTATTAGGACCCCAGTCCCTTGCTTCCACTGAAACAACCCAGAGACGGGGTAAAGGCACTAGGAACAAGAATCCGCCACCAGTGCCTCCACCAGCTGCAGGCCCTTTACCTCAGGACCTCGCTAGATGTCTTGGAACAGCATGTTGTAGCATATGTAGTAGCCATTCGACTCCAGATGATAGCCTGGGGGATCCTCTTTGAAATAGCCGGGGTCCTAGGAGACGCTGGCCCAAATACCAGGGTACTAGTGTTTGACCGGTTGGGGCCGCCTCACCTAGTCCGACAAGCGAATCTCACACCTAGACTAGTGAAGTCCGTAATTGAGATTCCCCCTAGAAGAGCCCAGTCTCCACCAAAACCAAGGGCAAAGGAGAAGGATCCATATCCTGATTCCGAAGGAAGCACTAGATCCCGGAAAAGCTCCAAAGAAAGATATCAAAGAGCTAAGTGGAAGGAAGTGGTCATTGATTCAAAAACTTCAGACGAAGAAGGCTTAATAGCCTGATTCGAAACCAAGAAATCCTAGCGCCTAGAGGATCAGATGGCTAAGATGGCCAAGGAGTTGGAGGAATTGAAGAAGGGAAAACATCAAGGAATCCGGACAAACCCCTTGGGTGAGATGAATGCACCTTTTTCCAAGAGAGTCAAAGAGGCGGGGTTACCTCCCAAATTCAGGATGCCTTCTGAGAAGTATTCCGGGACAGAGGACCCATCAACCACTTGGAAAGCTTTGTCCACCAGATGGAGGTCTAAAGCGCAACCTGGCTAGCCATGTGCAGGATGTTTCCCTCGACCTTGACCAACTGCACCAAGACATGGTTCAGAAAGTTACCACCAGGTAGTGTTGATTCCTTTTCTAAGCTTACCACAACTTTTTGTGCGCAGTTTCAAGGGATCAAGCCTTATCCCAAGGACCCTATCTTGCTACAATATGTGGTTCAGGAATGAGGTGAAACTCTGAGATCTTACGTGGAGAAGTTCCATAAGAAGGTCGTTCAAATGGGAGTATTCGACGAGAAGGAAACCTTAGCCAACTTCCGGAGAAACCTTGGGCTGGCAGACTATTTCGTTCTTTTGCAAAGCACCCTCCAGAGACATACCAGGAAGCCTACAACCAGGCTCTGGAATATGTGGATATAGAAGAACAGCTTCGGATTAAAATCGAACACGATAAAGCCCGATTAGCACCGCGCCATAAGAAGGAGGCTCCGAAGCCCGCACCAGCCAAGAAGTTCTAGAATCAGCTTCCAAACCGGTCTACCTACCGACCGACCGCCTCCCATACCTTCGTACCAGGAAAGATATCTGGCTAGGAGATCACCCCCCAGGAGGTCCCCCTAAAGGAGGTGGCTAGGGTAGCAAGAGAGGAAGATGGATACAATCACTACACCCCTCTCATTGCTTCACGGGAAACCATCTACCTCGCCATTCGGGATAAAGGCCTGCTCAGAAAATTGGGTCCCATGAAAGTCCCCGTTGACAGGAGGAATCAATACAAGTATTGCGATTTCCATGAGGACATAGGGCACAATACTTCGGAGTGCTACAGCCTCCGCAACCAAATTGAAGGACTGGTAAGAGGAGGTCTTTTAACTAAATTTTTATAGTAGGTGCGGGACAGTATCAAGGAAGGGAAATAGGTATAAAGCGGGATGCAGAAGGCAGCAGAGAGAAGGAGAGATGGTGAGAAGGATTTGATGTAATAAATCCAGGTGATTCATACCATTAATGGAGGCCCTACTCTAGCTGGAACCTCCAACAATTCAAGAAAGAACCACGCAAGGAAGATTCCCAAGCTCAATGCTGGTCATGAGATACTCAGAGTCAGCAATGGATCCCAAGACCTATCCAACCAGGATACCCCTCCGACCGGGATCAGTCTTGATCTTGGTCCCTTTTGAGTTGTTATTCGGAACTTCACCCCAATGACAATTTTTCAGTAACAACAACGTTTTGAAATTCCCGGTGGGAACAGGAGTAGGAGAAGTTAGAGGGGATCAGCAGACAGCCTGTAACTATTACGCAGTATCCACCAACCCCACCGCATTAGCTAAGCAATGTGCACATGTGACAAGTGGATCAAGTCAGGGAACGTCGGAGCAGGATCACTATGTCTTGGAAGAAGGAGAGGTACCAGACATAATCGTGGAAGAGCCGGAGGAAGAAAAGCGAGGTTAGGCCAGTGGACATCCCGCGGATCAATTAGAAGAAATACCTATCAGGGGCGAAGATCCAACTAAGGCGGTAAAAGTTGGAGGAGAACTGGACCTCGAAATCAAGAAGGACTTGGTAAAGCTCCTTAGAGAGTACAACGACATCTTTGCTTGGAGCCATGAAGAGATGTCTGGCATTCCTCTTAGCCTGGCTACTCATAGGTTGGCAGTAGACGCAACCTTCAAGCCCATAAAACAAAAACGAAGACATTTCAATGCCGAACGGAACGCCGCGGTCCAGGAAGAAGTTGATAAGCTCCTAAAGGCCGAGTTCATCAGGGAATCTCGGTACCCCGAATGGATCGCTAATGTGGTTATGGTAACCAAGTCTAATGGGAAATGGCGAATGTGTGTGGATTACACCGATCTCAACTGAGCTTGCCCCAAGGATAGCTTCTCCCTGCCAAAGATAGATCAGCTCATTGATTCCACCGTAGGAAACAAGCTCCTAAGCTTCATAGATGTTTTTTCTGGGTATAATCAGATTATGATGCACCTTTCTGATTAGGACAAGACCAGCTTTATCACCGGACAGGGCCTCTACTGTTATAAGGTAATGCCTTTCAGACTTAAAAATGCAAGTGCCACGTACCAGCGTATGGTGAACAAATTGTTCAAAGAGCAGATAGGAAGATCCATGGAAGTGTACATAGATAATATGATCACAAAATCTCTAGAGGCTGGACAACACACTAGGGACTTGCACCAAACTTTTCAGGTAATAAGACATAACCAAATGAGACTGAACCCCGCCAAATGTGCCTTCGGGGTAGCAGTAGGAAAATTCCTGGGATTCATGGTGCATGAAAGAGGGATCGAGGCTAATCATAAGAAGATCAAAGCTATCATAGACCTCGAATCCCCAACAACTCTCAAATAGGCACAAGGTTTAACCGGTCGGATAGCAGCATTAAACCGGTTCATATCCCGCTCCACTGATAAATGCCTCCCTTTTTTTAAGACAATCAAGCAGGGGAAGAAGATGAAGTGAGACGAGCAAAGCGAACAGGCTTTCCAAGTTTTGAGAGAATACTTGTCCAGCCCGCCCTTATTGGTGAAACCTACCTCGGGGGAAGAGCTCTTACTCTATTTGACAATTTCAAAAGCTGCCACCAGCGAAGCCTTAGTGAAGGAATGTAGCGACGGGATACAAAGACCAGTTTATTACGTGAGCCGGGCATTCACTAAGTCTGAGGGAAACTACACCCTCCTGGAGAAGCTCGCCTATGCTTTGGTAACTATATCCAGAAAGCTCCGGCCTTACTTTCAAGCTCACACCATTGTGGTAATCACTGACCAACCCTTGCGACAATTCCTCCAAAGGCCAGATGTGTCTGGCAGATTGGTCATATAGGCCTTAGAGCTCACCCAGTTTGACATCAAATATAAGGCAAGAACCATGATCAAAGCTCAAGCCTTAACTGATTTCATAATAGAATTTAGCACGACCTTAGACCCGGATACGACAGCAGACCCGGATCCGAATTTGAATCCGAATCCGAATCCAACTAATCTAGATTAGCATGAAGGTAGCAAGACCTGGGTTATTTACACAGATGGAGCCTCAAATCAGTCTAGGTGCAGAGCCGAGGTCATCGTGATTGACTCGGAAGGGGTTGAATGCAGTCACTGTTTTAGGATTGAATTCAAAGCCACTAATAACGAAGCGGAATATGAAGCCTTGCTAGTAGGAATGAGAGTAGTAGAAGCCTTAAGGGCTGATTTCCTCTTGATCAAAAGTGACTCCCAGTTGGTGGTCAACCAGGTGTTGGGGTTATACCAGGCAAAAGGTGACAACATGGTGGCATATCTGGCTAAAGTCCGACAAGCAATGAAGAAATTCAATGGTGTAAAGATGGAATAAGTACCCCGAGAGAAGAATCACCGAGCAGACGTCCTGGCCAAGATTGCAGTAGGTGAACGGCATGCTTTACCAAGAGGGGTGCCCCTCCAACTGATTCCCCATTCCAGCATAGCTAAGGCTGTAGAAGTCCTCTCAGTCAGCCGCCCCCCATGTTAGATGGATCCAATAGCGAACTACCTTCAAAGCGACACTCTCCCTGTAGATCCGAATCAAGCCCACCGGCTTAAGAGAATTGCTACCCGATATTGCCTGGTAGATAGATACCTCTACCGTAAAGGGAAATCTCTCCCCCTACTCAGATGTCTTTACCCAGATGATGCACGCTGGGCACTCGACGAGGTGCACTCAAGGGACTGTGGTAACCATGCATCAGGCGAAACCCTAGCTTATTAGATAATTAGAATGGGCTACTTCTGGTCAACTATACACCAGGATGCAAAGCAGTTTGCACGATCCTACGAGGCTTGTCAGAAGACAGCAAACCTCCATCATCTCCCACCAAAAAGACTCTCCTCAATCAGTACGCCCTACCCCTTTGCAATCTAGGGACTAGACCTAATCGGGCCACTCCCTACTGCACTCGGCTAGGCCAAACATACAGTGGTGGTAATAGATTACTTTACCCAATGGGTAGAAGACAAGGCCCTTACCTGGATAACTGAAGAAAAAACCACCAGCTTTATCAAGGAGAACATTGTTTGCCATTTTGGTACCCCGATGGCTATCATAACTGATTTAGGTAAGTAGTTTGACAACACCAACTTCAGGGAATTCTGTGAAGGACGGAACATTGATCTCCGTTTTGCATCAGTGGCTCATCCTCAAACCAATAGGTTGGTCGAAGCTACCAACAAAACCATTAAGAAGCCCCTGAAGAAAAAGCTCCAATAAAAGAAAGGATTATGGGTTGAAGAATTACCCAATGTGCTGTGGGCTTACAAGACAACCAGGAGGACTGCAACGGGGGAAAACCCTTATTCATTGGTATTCAAGACTGAGGCAGTCTTGCCCATCGAGCATAAACTTATATCTTTTCGGGTCCAAAATTATGAACCAAAAGATAATGAGGCTAAGTTAAGAGCCAATATGGATCTGCTTGAAGAGAAGCAAAGCAGAACCGCTGAGAAAGTGGCAGTGTACTAAAGTAAGATAGCCCGACACTTCAATAAGAGGGTAAGGATCCAGAATTTCAAAGAAGGAGATTTGGTTTTCAGGACAGTAACTCATAACACACGGAGAAGGTCTGACGGGGTGCTAGCGCCTAACTGGGAAGGCCACTACCTGATTAAAGCAATGCTCCAGGGTAGCGCCTACAAGCTAGAGGACATGGAGGGGTACCCAATGGATCATACATGGAACGTCGATCATTACAGGAAGTTTTACCCTTAGAAATTCAACTTATATCGGTTGGCATACACACCCCGAATTCATATTGTACTGCTTGGGAAATTCAATAAAATCTGTTTTTTTCCCTACATGATTCTCCTATGTTCATTCTGCAATGTTTCCTACATGATTCTCCTATGTTCATTCTACAATATCCCCTACTTGATTCTCCCATGTTCATTCTACAAGTTTTCACCATTACTGAATCGCCTCAAGACCAGGAAATAGCCTTATGGCGCTCCTATTGCCTTGGTCGGGGTATAGCCTCCTCCAAGAAGATTTTGGGTTATCAGACTAAGGACCCGGACTCATGGCCTTAGTTGCCTGCTGTATCCTTAATACCAGGAAATAGCCTTAGGGCGCTCTTATTGCCTTGGTCGGGGTATACCCTCCTCCGAGAAAGATCTAACTTACCAGATTAAGGACCTGGACTCGTGGCCTTAATTGCCCGCCGCATTATTAAGACCAGGAAATAGCCTTATGGTGCTCATGCTGCCTTGGTCAAGGTATACCCTCCACCAAGAAGGCCGGTGCTAAAGTGGCCTAAGTTGCCTACCAGGACAGATTATCAAAAGGATCGGGATACCTTGCCAAGGTATCTGATTCCTTACTTCTCCATTTCTCTAAAAGGCTGGTGCTAAAGTGGCCTAAGTTACCTACTAGGACAGATTATCAAAAGGATCAAGATACCTTGCCAAGGTACCTGATTCCTTACTTCTCCATTTCTCCAGAAGCTGGTGCTAAAGTGTCCTAAGTTGCCTACCAGGACAAATTTTCAAAGAGATCCGGATACCGCGCCAAGATACCCGGAACCTTAGAGTAAAACATATTCGTAGAAGCCCGATTAAGGAATGAGACATGATTACTTGACAGACCCTGCCAGTTTCTTCAATTACGAGATACAAGGGTGTATAATGGCTGGCTATCAAGTATCCTGATCTACCTTGTTAAGGCACAGATGTCCAATCTGGGTCCAACCACTCACAGGCATGTATGTTTTAAAAACTTTTCTAAGTTAGAAAAGCAAGCAAGAAACTGTATGACTCAACAAAAAGGGAATCTATATTGATCAAACGGGGTACCCAACCCCTCTTTTTTCGGGTTACAAAAAATATATATAGTAAAAAGAAAGGGGTACAATAAACTGACAGTTGCTCTTCTTGGCCAGTTGCTTCCGCCCCTACGGCTTCCACTGCAATACTAGTCTGGGCCCCCTTAATTGCCGGAACCTGAGGCTTGGTCGGATCATCTTCATTCGCAGCTGCAGATTCATTCTGGGTCCCTTCAATTATTGGAACCCCGGGTTCAACTGGACCATACCCCTCCTCCACCAAGACAACCTCTGAAGGAGGTAGAGGGTCCTGCACTTGTTCCTCTTGAATAGAAGGAAGATCTTGGATCACCTTCTCAATGCCTTCAGATTGAGTCCCAGCTTGAATACTAGCCCCTTGATCAGGATCAGCAGCGTCCTGTGAAGGAACCTCTTCTTCCTGGTTCCCATCTGCTAGCTGGGTAGCCTTCGCTGTTATCTTATCCCGATCCCAGTTTAAAGCTGCCTGAAGGTTGAAGGGAGGAGGCAAGGCTGTGGCCACCTTGTAGCAAGCTGTGAAGTAGCCATCTTCGAATGAAGAACCCTCCTGGGCCTCTAGGCTTCTTATTGTATCCCGCAGACGCTGGTTCTCATCTTGCAACAGCTTATTCTCTACCTTCAAGCGCTCCCTCTCCTTTCGGCGACGTAAAGACTTGATGGTTTCAGTATCCAAGCAAAGCTCGTAGCGTTTGGCTTCCACCAAGGTAGCCTACCTGTCTTTTTCAGCTTGTGCAGCAGCCAGGACCAAGGGGGCCATATTTTGATGGGCCTGAACTAGCTTCTGCTGGGTATCCTCCAATTTGGCCTGGAGTCCGATGTAGGCTTCCCTCAGGGTCAATAGTTGCCTCTCCAAAGCCAAAGCCAAAGCCAAAGCAAATTTGAAACCCTGTAAAAAAGAAGAAAGAGTCAACACCTGCCAGAAGGAAGGAAGAAAGAGGATAATAGGAGAGAGAATAGAACTCTACCTCAGCTAGGATAGACGCTCCCTTAGCAACTAGGATCTCAGTAGGGAACTTTGCCATATTCATCAAGCTCCCCCTAGGGCAGGAGGCAACAAACTGGGACACCACCTCATCTTAAGTGGCACCCCCCAACCTCGATCCCGAAAGGATGTCAGCAAGTAGGGCAGGAGTAGGGGCAGCTTCCTCCTTCTCTATATTCTTAGTTTGGTCTTTGAAGGATTCTGTTGGAGAATGAAGGATAGGAGAGATCGCCACAGTAGGCGAAGCAGCATTCCGACCCTTCTTTTGAGTTTGTCTTCTAGAACCGCAGGCTTTAGCTGCCCGAGCCAGCATTACCTTAATCGACGGGCGTGCTGGAGTGAAAGTAGGAAGACGAGCAGGAGTTTTGGCAAATGACCTCGTTAAAGTAGGAGGGGTGTAGCAATATTGGCAGAGGATCTTGCTGGAGTAGGAGGAAGATTGAGATCAACTCCAGCCTGTGCAGACCCCGGCACAATTCAGGCAGTAGAAGAAGGGGAAGAAACAAGAGAGGTAGAAGTAGGCTAGACCAAATCCCCCCTCCCAGAGGAAGATGAAGACCCAATCACCATCGGGGAAGCAGATACTACAAAAAGAAAAAGAATATAGTGAGAAAAAAGAGGAGGAAAACATGTGTACACATAGACAAAGAGATAGATGAAATTACTTACCCGAAAGCGCGAGGAAAATCCTTAGATACCTCTCCAGCCGATCTCCTTTGAAGGGGTCCAAAATGGGGTACTTCATGTTTATGTACTCCCTCTTCATAATTCTCCTAAGAATATCTCGGGATTCCGACAAGAGCTCCCCCTTCGCCAACTTATCTTTCGCCATAAATTGGGTGGGGCCGGGGTACTCAAATCCCCCAATGAAGGTTGTCCGCCCTCACTCCCCTTCAACCACCAGCCACTCCTCCTTCCAAGGTGCGGCATACTTCACATTCGCCCCTGGAATGGTAAACTTCATGTCACTGGACGCCCTCAGATAGAATTGACCCCGAGGTACCATGTTCGATATGTTGAAGAGGAAGCGCAGTTCATCCAATCCCGACTCCCTATCTATGTTGTCTTTCTCACATTGCTCCCGTCAGAGCACCAGAAACCCCGTCAAGTGCTTCCAGAAGCCTGGCGAGATCTGGAGTGGAGCCAACTCCAGTGCAACAAGAGCCCGATGAAGAGTAGGGTGTAGAGGTAGCCAGACTCCGCATTCAAAGGCGGCTTTATGAATCAGCAGGCGATCTTAAGGCGGGGTGTATATGTCATAACCCCGATGAGAAAGGGAAAGCGTAATGTACTCCAGGATCTTGTACTCCTCCCTTAGCTTGGCAAGTGTGTCCAGAGTACACACAGGTTCGGGCACTATCCTTCTATCGTGGAAGGAAGCGAAAGAGCCAGTCTGGAGCCCGACTAAGGTAACATCAGGCCCGTCACCCTCCTCGTCGCCACTAACTTTTGCAGCGTCTACCTCGTCGATAATTTGAACAGAGTCATCTGGTTTGTTATGGAAACCCGAACCAATTCGTGGGTTTCGTGTAGAATGATAGCTCTGGGGCCACGGGGTATCACTAGATGCATCGTCACCATTTCAACCCCGTTTCTTCCCTATCGATGTTAAAGAAACCTCCACCGAATCGGCCTTCTCCACGTTGAATAAGGCATCGAGACTTTCGGAGGGATTTGGAGAAGCTAGGTCTGGGTGTAAGGAGGCGGGGTCAGGGAGAGTTTTGTCAGCGGGGTTTTCTTGTGAAGTAACAAGAAGTTTCGAAGGGGATGTCATTGAAACAAAGACGAAGAAGGAAGAAGAAACTCAGAAAATCACTGGAAAAAAGAAGGGAGAAGAAAGAGGCTAGGTTTCTTTTTTATTTTAGAAAATTTGAAAGTGGTGGAGAAGTCACTAACAAAGCCGGTCCATTTATAGTAGAAGGCAAGCGGTTACACACAAGGAAACTGGAATTAATGACCGGCAACGTACTTGAAGGACGTGTTGGAGATGGTTTCGTATTAATCGCACCAAAACGGCTCTTTTTGAAAACGTAGAACCAATCATTAACTAACACGCAGACTGTGCAATTAATACCAGCGTGTCCAAGAAAGATTTTCTCTTCTACAATGGAAACTAGTCAGACAAGGGATATGTAGACAGACAAGGTAGAAAATCCTTCAAGCATAATCGAAATCCTGACTCCGACCCCGACCCCGACAAGGTATCAGTGTCTAAGTCAGGGGGGACTTCTGTTAACCATCAAAATTGGCAGAGGACCAAAGAAGAATTTTTCACCTCGATACAAGGAAGACGTGGGAATCCAAACGCCACCCGGCTACCTCAAGAATGGAGGGATCTCGATTGATCTGAATACATACCCCTTCCAGAGGGATGTAGCCTGGCAGTTCTCTAACCTCTCGTGGACCCCGCAGTATCCCGACGTGAAGTTCCACCTATATCCCGATGCGGAGCTCCACCAAGCACCCCGATTCACAGTCCACCCTACAGTATCCTGACATGAAGTTCCACCCAGTATTCTGATGCGTAGCTCCACCAAGCACACCGGTTCACAGTTCACCCTGTAGTATCCCGACACGAAGTTCCACCTAGTATCCCGATGCGAAGTTCCACCAAGCACCCCGCCGCTATATCGTTCAGATATCTCGCTATTTCATCGGCTAGATATCTTGCTACAGCCTCGGTTGGTATCTCAATCCTCAGGTAGCAGCGGGATACTCAGAAGCTCATACCACCTTCTAGAATCAGCTCGCTAAGCAGGAAGATAGCAGATGAAGAAAATACCAAAGAACAAAGAAGACCAGGATAAAGCTCCACAGAGAAATACTGAAACGATGCTGTTTAGCCAAAGCAAAAGGGGTAGACCTCTTCTCGCCAAACTGAGAGTTCTATTTTTACAAGTCAACTTTGTTAGAATCCTCCTAGGAAGGAAAGATTTGATTCTGGCGATAAAAACTCTGAAATTGTCTCCTAAGAGGGAGGGAGTCCCACAATCGCCAAACCCTAGACCGAAACTATAGGAGTGCATGGCAAGCAACAAGACCTATGTAAACAACATGGTACACACCAGAAAAAAAAAAATCACCACATAAAACCCTACGTTCAGTTCTACTTATCGACACACATGAGTTCGCCACCACCATCTCCATCACCTACTGCAACTCCAAACTCCACCATTAGCCCAAAAAAAAGACACAACTCTTGTACTTGTAACATAAAGTGACAATCAATAAAGATTCTGTGTTGTTTACCATATTTTTATTCAAATCGCACTTGTATTGTTGAGAACATAGTTGGTATTGAACTACGTGATACCCCTCCGACCGGGATTGAACTTGATCTTGGTCCCTTAAAGTTGTTATTTAGAGATTTCACCTCAGTGACGATTTTCCGGTAACACCTTTCTACTCCCATTGACCTTTTTTTCCAAAATTTGTTTGATGTGTCGGTTACTCACCTCCACTTATCCCGAAGTTTGAGGATGGTAAGGGGTTGCCACCTTATGTCTAACCTCATACTTCTTTAATAAGGTTCTAAAAATTATATTACAAAAGTGACTTCCACCATCGCTTATTATCGCCCTAGGAATCCCAAACCTAGCAAAGATATTTTCCTTGATGAACCCAACAACCACATGGCTATCATTTGTCCTTGTAGGGATTGCTTCAACCCACTTAGACACATAGTCTACCGCCACCAAGATGAAATTATAACCCTGGGATGTGACAAATGGCCCCATAAAATCTATCCCCCATGTAAGTGCCTCATTTTTTATTGGCTTATTTCATGACAAACCACATTGGGATTAGTGTATAACGGGTAGCTTGGATTATTGTGATTGGCAAGCTTCCGGACATCCCAACGTGACTTCAAGAGCAAGAGCGAAAGGTAATCACTTGACTTGCCTCTTGAAGAGATCTAGTTGCACACACTCACAACACTCATGCATATTTCTAATACTTGTATGTTGTGTGTTTTTATATTGTGTGCATTCATGTTCTTGAATATCACTTCATGCATGTTTTATTGATTGTATCTTGTTCATTGAAATGCCATGACATGTTAGGCATTAGGATGCATTCAAATGTTTCACTTGCATTGTACACAAAATGGATAACATGGCATTGTCTCCATTTGTGTGGGTCGCCATTTGATGGTGTCACCATGGCGACAGAATGATTTCTTCTTGAAAAATCAATCAGGTGTGAGGTCGCCATGAAAGGTCGCCATGAGACAAATGGCGACATAGAAGCTTTGTGTGTGTTGCGTCAGAGGTCGCCATTTGCAAATGGCAACCGCAAACTGTGACCTAGAAGAAAAGTTGAGGTCGCCACTTGGTCGCCATTTGACAAATGGCGACCGCAAATGGTGACCTTTGATGTTTGTCCATAAAACGACATCATTTTGATTGCATCTCTACATAAATATGTTGTCTTGTCTTCTTAGACATTTGGTGAGCTCAAAATCAAAACTTAGAGAGAGAATCTCAAACCCTAGAGAGAGAAGCTCCTAAGAACTCACCTTTACTCAACCAAACACATTCCCATGAGCATCTAGCATCATCCAAGCATGGGTCTTGTTATTTTCCTTGACTAGGTAATCTCTACATGTTCTAGAATCTCTTGTTTCATCTTTCTAACATGTTTGCCTAGATTTAGCATTTATTTTGTGATTAAATGTTTGACTCTTTAATTAATGTTGCTTATAACATGCTTGAGTCTTAGTTTATTGGTTGAGATGTGTTGTTTGTGATAGCTAGCATTTAGGACCATTTTGCCCTCTAGCTAAGTCTATATGATTTTCATTTAAACATTGATGTGTAGGACTCATTGATTGCATTTGTTTATTGCATTTATAGTCCTAGCCATGTTCATTAACAACATATGTTGATTGGCATTTTGATTGACAATTCCTTGATTGCACTTGTTAATTGCATTTATTGTCATTGCCATGTTTATTGACAACTTGTGTTGAGTTGGCCTTGTTTGTTGACTATTAGATTGTTAGAATCACTTTGCATCTAATTGAGTCCTCATGTATGTGCATGTAGGCTTTGTTAATAACTAGGATGTTGATTTGCATTATAACATCTAGTTAAGCATTTAGTGTAGCCTAGCATTATTTGCATCTTGAATATCATCACATATTCACATAGGTTGTTGATTCTCTTCATGAGTCAAAGTCTTGTGGCTTCTAGGTGAAGTTGCACAAGCAAGGAAAGTCTTGTGGCTACCGGACTGTAGTACTCAAGCAATTGATCGTGTGCCACTATAAAAGGCCCGCCGGGTAGAATAGGAGTTGCTCATGCCAAGAGTAGTGTATCAGGGGATATCACTAGGGATTGAACCAAAAGTGGCGAGTGGTAGTGTCCATAGCCTGAGGTTATCTAGGGTGAGAGTCCGAGAATCACTTGAGGGTGTAAATTCCTTTTCATATAGTGGATTTCGTTGACCGTGTGTGGCGCACATAACAGCCCGTGGTTTTTTCCCCGTGTGGGTTTCCACATAAAAATCAAGTGTTCTTTCATTTCCGCAATTTATACTTGATTTTATTGTTTGTTAAATTGAGTTTATTTTTGAATATTGACTAATCCGAAAATTTGGTAATAACGGATTAACAACCCATTCACCCCCCCATCTAGGTTGTTTAGACATAGGCGGGCAAAATATATTTATATATTTTCACCCCATACATCGAATAATTCAATCACATGCTCACTATTCAATGGCATCTCGTCCCTTTTTCCAATGTTCCCCGACCTTTGACATCTATCACACCTCAAGCAAAACTCATATGCATCTTTTGCCAAAATTGTCCAATAGAACCCACATTAGAGGATCTTCATCATTGTCTTCCTTCCACTATAATGACCTCTACACTCGCATTCATGACAGAATTTTAGTATCTCTCCTTGCTCATTTTTTGGGATGCATATTCTAATAACTTGATCTGGACCACGCTTAAACAGGTACAGCTCATCCCAAAAGTAGAATCGAGTACTAGCAATGAACCTTTTCTTTGCTTGTGGGTTCAATTCCGAAGGAATTACATTTGATGCTAAATAATTCACTTTGTCCGCATACCAGGGGTCTTTATCTTGTACCACCCATAATTGTTCATCGGGGAAACTTTCTCTTAAGGGTAGCACATCCTCCTCTTCAAGGGTTCCTTGGGTCATTCTACTCAAATGATCCGCCACCACGTTCTCACACCCTTTCTTATCTCTAATTTTGAGGTTGAATTCTTGCAAAAGTAGTATCCATCTAATCAACCTAGGCTTTGCATCCTTTTTATGTAATAGATACCGAATGGTGGCATGATCCGTGTATACCACAACTTTAGCACCAACCAAGTATTGCCTAAATTTTTCCAAAGCAAATACTATAGCCAAAAGCTCCTTCTCCGTAGTTGAGTAGTTCAATTGAGCGTCATTAAGAGTTCGTGATGCGTGATAGATGACATGTGGGAGCTTCTCTACACAATGCCCCAAAACTGCTCCTATTGCATAGTCGGAAGCGTCGCACATAAGTTCAAAGGGGAGACTCTATTGTGGTGGCATGATGATATGGGTCATGGTTAGTGTTTCCTTCCAAATCTTAAAAGCAATGGTACACTCTTCATTGAACTTAAATTCCACTTCCTTTCGAAG
The DNA here is from genome assembly GCA_954870605.1 of Acer campestre. Taxonomy (NCBI): domain Eukaryota; kingdom Viridiplantae; phylum Streptophyta; class Magnoliopsida; order Sapindales; family Sapindaceae; genus Acer; species Acer campestre. The sequence goes on along the minus strand of OX940809.1, from coordinate 24,525,345 downwards.
AAGAGTACACAATGGTCTTGAAATCTTTGAGAAATCCTTTATGAACCGCCTATAGAACCCCGCGTGACCAAGGAATGATCTAATATCTTTTACCGTCCTAGGAGGAGGAAAACTCTTCATCACCTCTATTTTCGCCTTATCAACCTCAATACCCTTCTCTGAAATCACATGGCCTAAACTATACCACTTTTTACCATAAAATGACATTTTTCCCAATTAAGCACTAGACTTGTCTCTTCATATCTATGGAGTACCAAGGACAGGTTCTTCAAACACTCATCAAATAAAGCCCCAAATACTGAAAAGTCGTCCATGAAAATCTTTATAATGTCTTCCACCATATCTGAGAAAATTGAGGTCATACACCTTTGAAAAGTGGTCGGCACATTGCATAACCCGAAAGGCATTCTCCTATAAGCATAAGTGCCAAACGGACATGTAAATGTAGTCTTCTCTTGATCTTCATGAGCTATGGCTATTTGGTTGTAACCGGATTATCTATCTAGAAAACAATAATGGCTATATCCTACGAGGCGCTCCAACATTTGGTCGATAAACGGGAGAGGAAAATGGTCTTTCTGAGTGCTTATGTTAAACTTCCTATAGTCGATACACACCCTCCATCCTGTTTGTAACCATTGAGGAATCAACTCATTCTGCTAATTCTTCACTACCGTGATTCCAAATGTTTTTGGCACCATATGTACAGGGCTCACCCACTTGCTATCTGAGATTGGGTAGATGATACCGACATCTAAAAGCTTTAACACCTCCTTTTTGACTACCTCTTGCATAATAGGATTCAACCTACATTGCGCCTCCCTAGTCGGTTTTGTGTCATGTTCCAAAAGGATCTTATGCATAAACAATGTCGGACTAATTCCCTTGATGTAGTCTAAAGTCCATTCTATAGCCTTATTGTATTTTCTCAAGATTTCAAGCAATCTTTGCTCCTCTTTGGTCTAGGTTTACCGTAATAATAACCGGAAAGTTTCCACTATCATCTAGGAATGCATACTTTAGGTTTGAAGGGAGCTCTTTCAATTCAAATTTTTAAGGGGGAAGTTCATCCTTGTTACTCATGTGTTTTTCGACCAAATCCTCTGTTACCGGAAAATCGTTACTGGGGTAAAATTCTAAATAACAACTTTAAAGGGACCAAGATCAAAGTTGATCCCAGTCAGAGGGGTATTATGTAGTTCGATACTGATTATGTTCTTTACAATATAAGTACGATTTGGATAAAAAAAATATGATAGACAAAACATGATCTTTATTGATTGTCACTTTGCATTATAAGTACATAAGTTGTGTTTTTCTAGATTAGTGGTAGAATATGAAGATTCTGTGTGCAATGGAGATGGTGGTGGTGAATTCGTACAAGTCGATAAGTAGAACTCAACGTAGGGTTTTAGTTGATGATTTTCGGATCCTCTTTCTGGTGTATAGCATGTTGTTTATATAGGTCTCGTTTCTTGCCATGCACTCTTATAGTTTCGGTCTAGGGTTTGACAATTGCAGGACCTCCCCCTTTATAGGAGACAATCTCGTAGATTTTATCATCATAATCCAATCTTTCCTTCCTAATAGGAAACGATCTCATAAGAGTTTTCAGTATTGAGTCTTTCCTTCCTAGGTGGATTCTAATAAAGTTGACTTGTTAAAATAAAACTTCTCAGTTGGCGGAAAAGAATACACCTTTTTTCTTTTGACTGGATGGTGGCGTTTCAATAAGTCTCCATGGAGCTTTAATCCTAGTCTTTGTGGCATAAGAGTCTTATTCTTTGGTAATTTCATCATCCGGGATCTTCCTACCTAGCGGGCTGATTCCAGAAGGTGGTATGAACTTCTAAGCATCCAGCTGTTACTTGAGGATCGAGATACCAACCGAGTCTGTAGCGGGGTATCCTGCTGATGAAGTAGGGAGATATCTAGATGGTATATTAGCAGGATGCTTGGTGGAACTCCATGTCGGGGTGCTTGTCGGACTTGTGAATAGCTCGGCTTGGGGCAATGCCTGTGAATTGGGAGGCTGTGTGCTGAACAGTGAATCTAGATACAAGGTGCTAAACTTCGCATCGAGGTATCGCGGGGTCCACGAGAGGCTAGGGAATGGCTAGGCTGGATCCCGTTGGAGGGGGTATGCACTCGGATCAGTCAGGATCCCTCCCTTTTTGGGTTAGTCGGATGGTGTCTGGATTCCCGTGTCTTCCTTGTATCGAGATGAAAAATTCTTCTTTGATCCTCAGCCAATTTTGGCTGTTAACATCCTCATTTGAACTTCCTAAGCCATCCTCTATGCCATCATCTTTAGTGATCAATTCATCCACTCCTTCTTGATAAACATCTTCATATTAGCCTCTTCCTCAATGTCATCCATAATATCCACACTATAACAATCATGCGCTCCAATTGGATAAGCTAAAGACTTAAATACCTTGTATTCCACTACTTCATCAATGACCTTCAAGGTGCACATTTATCATCGCCTTTGCCGTAGCCATGAAAAGACGTCCCAAAAGGATTAAACAGTCTTTTTCATCAGGATCTAACTCCATATCTAGTACTACGAAGTTTGCTGGAATGATTAGCTTATCAACTTGGATAAAGACATCTTCAATTATCCCCCTAGTTCGCCTAGCCGATTGGTCCGCCAAAATAAGAGACATTTTCTTTGGCCCTAGCTCATTCAAACCCAACTTCTTGTAAATTAAGAAGGGCATCAAGTTGATGCTTGCCCCTAGATCAAGCATAGTCCTCACTTGTCCCTCTCCACCAATTGTTATACTAATGATGAAGCTTCCTGGATCTTTAAGCTTCGGAGGAAGTCTCTTTTGAATGACTGCACTTGTGTTCTTATCAAGCCTCTCTTGATTCTTTGGCCTAAACATATACTTCTCCTTATTCAACTCTTTAAAGAACTTTACATATGCTGGCATCCTCTGAATTGCATCTAGAATAGGTAGATTGATAGTCACTTTAGATAGAACATCATAGATATCCTTGAATGATTGTTCCATTTTATTCCTTTTCAACCTCCCCGGATATGGTACCTTAGGAAAGCTGGGGCTAGGAAGTTTGTTGTTACTAGGGTTTGCCTTAGGTGTTTCCATCTCATCCGGAATTTGAATCTTTTCTCCTTCGGTGGTCTCCCTAACCGGCACTCCATTTTCTTCATCATTCCCTTCCATAGGTGAGTTGTTGCTCCCGATAGTGATTCCCTTATTTCTGCCATTTTTCACTATTATACCACTTCTCAAGATAGTTCTGGCACTACCAAGGTTAAGTGAGTCACTTAAGCCTACCGTCTCTCTACTTAACACCTTATCCACAATCCTTCCTATGTGCCCTTCAAGTCTATTTATCAATTTCTCTAGCTTCGAGAACTTATCTTGACTGGCTTCCATAAATCCATTCAATAGCTTCTCATAGGTTGCTTATGTATCTTGAAGGTTCCTCATCATCTCATCCTCTATTCCTTCTTCATGAGATTTCACCTCCTCAGCCTCTCTTATTTGTCTTTCCAATCCCCCTGAGGTTTTTAAGGCAAATGATGCCATTCCTTTATTGAAATTCTCCATTTGTTCAACAAGAGAATCCATTTCCTGAAATTTGAACAACACAACACTACAACATAAAGAATTCCAATGAAACCTAAAATTTGACACTACTAATCAACATAAACAATCAAAACTACTATAAAGAGAAGTCAATCTATGTAACAAACGCTACCATTCCCCAGCAGTAGCGCCAATTTTTGATGAGCCGTCGTGTGCTCACAAAAACAATGTATTTAATTTGATATTTTGAAAACCCTTTTTAAGCCACTTAAAATCCTTTAAGGTATGATTTTATGGCAAGTGGTATGCAAGTTTGTTCCACAGGGATATGGAGTGCTAAGAGTTAGATACATTGACTAATCTTTAAACAAAATAAAATAAAGCATATATTGTGATAGATGTGTGGTTTCATAAACCACCAAAGTTAACTACAAAAATGAACATGCAAAAGTGATATAAAAAATAGAAGACTCAACAACCTTGATAAGATAAATAATGTAAACTATTAATATAGATGCTAGGGAATAGATTGATTAGCAAATGGGTGTGGGTAATGCTTTTTAAGCCGCTTTAATGGACCAATCTCTCTATGTTAACCAATAGAGGTTTAGATTAGTGGGGTTGATATACCCACCACTAAACTATCCTATTCATTGGGTTCTTAATCACACAAGGGTGTCAATCCAAGGATGATTGCATAACATATTACTCTAAACAAGATTGCAATTAACGAGTGGATATACAATTCAATCACATAGTGAATAGAATCTAATGAATAAATGAATAGAACACATAAAGAGATTCATTATAAAGCTAAAGCAAATACCCACAACCAAATGTTCCTCAAATCTATCACCTAGATTAGGGGTTTAGTTATACATAGTAGCAATAAAATGGAAAGCAAGTAATAGATGAGGAAATCACCATTGGGCCTCCTTCTTTAATGCTTGATCCTTCCTTTTATTTTATGTTCCTAATGCAAAGAGTGGGAGAAGAGTATGTGTCTAGATGTGTGGGTGTCTAATGGTGAGTGACAAAGGTATTTGGGTGTCTAATGGTAAGATATGAATGATTTAGGGAAGTAGCCAAGGTTTGGTGTTGAGGTTTGGATGGAAAAAGGTGAGTTTAAGTATAGAAATGGAAGATGATGAAAGATGAACAATGGAGGAGAAAATCTAGATCTAATCTTAGTGAATTGTGCTTTAAATTATGTTAGGATCCTTGCTGAAGACGAAGAGGCTCAGTATATACATTAGCACTTGGACATGTACTGATAACTGCTTGATTCGCTGATGTGGCACGAATGTCGCCATTTTGTTGCTATGGCGACCTTGGGGCGCAAAACGGTTACACCTTCTGAGATGCAGATGTCGCCATGAAAGTCATCTTTTCGCCCTAAAGCAAGTGGCAACCCTGTGCATTTTCCAATGAGGTCGTTATTATCACTCAAGGTCGCCCTAGAGCAAATGGTGACCCTAAGTCATATTTTGGGGTGTCGCCATTTGCAAATGTAGGTTGCCATGGCGACCTCAAGTGGTGACACACCTAATGCTTTGCAATTTCCTTTGTCGCCATGGCGACCATGTGGCAACCCTGAGAGCGAACCTCTAATGCTTTGAATAATTCCTCTGTCGCCATGGCGACCTCCTCTTGCTCAAATAGCAAGAATGCCCTATTTCATCTATTTGTGAGTCTTTTTGCACCCAAGTCCTCATCTTCTTCCTAAATGCTCTTGAAACCTAAGAAAACCTGAAACACTCGATTTTACAATGTTAAACACGGGAACTGCCCGAGAATCAAGCATAAAGAGACGAGAATGAGGGCCAAAATCATACCAATTTTGGCTTGATCACCCATTACAAAATCATCCATAATGTGGTATGTTATGAAATAAGCCAATCATAAAATAGAGGTTTTTACAAATCCGAGTGTTTATAACTAGTGAGTTGTTGGGTCTAACATCTACACTGTATGAGTCGCCCTTAGTAAATATTATTGGGTCCCAACCTTCCTTGATTCTTTTCGAATCAGGCTCAATGGAATTTACGTCGAGGTCTCTCCTCGCCTCCATTGCTTCTCAGATTTCCTATGCCCTTTCCCTGTTGCTTTTTCCAGTTGATAGCCCACCAAAGATGGTGTTTATCGCCCCCTCATCCTCAGCTTTCTTCAGGCTTAGCTTCCTTTCCTGGCTCTCTTGCCTGTTATCTCGATGACCATCCGCTTTCTCGGTCTTCTTCAAGATGATATCTTTCAAGTGTCCCTCTCAGATAAGGTTCTCAATGTGGTATTTGAGCTAGAAACATTAAGAGGTTTCATGCCCATTCTCCTTATGGAAACGGCAATACTTCGTAGTATCCCTACAAGTAAAGTGTGATTGCCTGGGAGGCTCATTTGACATGTTCTTTTCTTCCAAGATCGCAAGGACTTCCTCCTGCTTTTTTTTCAATGGAGTGTAGTTTGTGTACTTCCCCTAGAACCTTTCCCTTACTTGATCAATTTTTGGATCATAGTTCCGATGACCATCCCGACCATCCTAGACCTTGTTCTTCTGTTTATCTCCTTTCTGGTTTTGAGTCCTAGGCACATTATCCTTAGCTTTAGGTTCATCGGGACGTCCACATACACAAAGTACTTGCCTGTTGCAATCTCTTCTTCCTCGACCAGTGCGTACCCCTCTACCATGCCCATCATATCCGCATATTTAGTTAGGCGAGCTCTCCTTAGATCGAAAGACAGCTAGGCATTCTGCAAGTTATTGATGAATGCTGCGATGATGGTTTCATCATTTACACTTCTAATCTCTGACACTTCCTAGCCGAATCTTCCCAGATACTTCTTGAGTGTTTGATCCTTCCCTTGTTTGAGCTGGGAGAGGTGGGCCACCGATTTCTTTTTGTATACGTTCCCAAGGAATTGCCTCGAGAACGTCCTGCTCAACTCGCTGAAACTTCTTATGCTTGCGTGGGTAATCTCCCAAACCACCGAGAGCCCAAGTCCTCGAGTGTCTGAGGAAAATTAAAGCATAACAGGGCATCATTCTGAACGTACTAGGTCATGGCGCTTTTATACCGCCTGATATGTGTAAGGACCTGAATTTACATTGCGCACTGGAAAATAGGTTTTAAAAAATTTAATGCAACTTGTAAACCGTATATAATATATAAGCACATATAAAGAGAATTAGGTCATACCCTTGTAGACCAACTCCTTCGTTTCTTTAAGCTTTATTCCATTTGAACCACCATGTCTTACTTGTTATATCCCGTGATCCGATAACTGCGTGTGGGCGCGTCACAATCTTCAAGGAACTTGAATGGAGGTAGAAGAAAGTAACACAAAACAACCCTTGTTTTATTGTAGAAGAATTTCGGCCATCCTATTTGTGAAGAACAAGAAGCCAAAAAAAAAAAAATTATAATAATCTTTCTTTTTATTTTTCTTAGTTGGCCGCACCCCTTTTTTTTCCTTTCTTTTCTTGTTGCGTGAATGTTAGTTCAAGTGAATCAATTGCACATACTTTTTTTTATAAATTTTTTTTTGATTCAAAAGAACTCATAACATTACATAAAATTCCTACTTAACAAAGTTCTAAAATCCAGCCAACTAAATTCCCTACAAGACGAGAAAGCTGAAAAAGCAAGTTTAAGAACTAAGGAATTTCTAGATTTAGAAACAGCTAAGCACTTAATAATGCATACATCTGATATCAAAACTTTAATATCATTGACAATATATTTATATTCCCCTTCGAAAGGCTTGGAATCATTTAGAATGGACACCACTAAAGGAGAGATCACCTCAGCCAAATCAACATGCAGATTATAAAACTGAGCCATCAACAATCCTTCCCTAAGCGCAATCAACTCACCAATTTTTGCATTAAAATTTCCTAGCAACTGGTTAGAACGAACAGCCACTGTCAAACCCTTCTCATCTCTAATAACTGCACCAATACCCACAGACAAACCATTCTTACTCAAAGCAGCAGCCGAATTCAACTTGAGAAGAGTAGGAGGAGAGGCAAGCCAATCAGATCCACCCCTGATCTGAGCAAACGAAAACTGAACAGAGACAGCCCTTTTTGACCTCTAAAATCCTGTCAAGAGAACCAGTGCACCTGATATCACCAATGCCGAAGGCTTACACTTCCCTTCCATATAATGTTTATTTCTGTTATCCCATATAGCCCAAGTTGAAATACAAAACCTGCCCAAATCATCATCCGAAAGAAAAGAAGAGACAAACATAAACACATCAATTGCTGGCAGCTGATTCACCACTGCAAATGGACAAACCAAACTAGAAAAACTCCAGCATTTTTTAGCTTCTTTGAACCAGAAAATAGCATGCTCAGATGATTCAACAGGGCTACCACATCTAATACACCTAGGAGACTCAATAACTTTTCTTTTCCAGAGATTTTGTAAAGAGGGAAAAGCATTCCAGCAAGCACGCCAAACAAAAATTTTCACTTTCGGAGGCAAATTTAAACCCCACATCTTTAACCACCACCTCTGAGACAGCTGAGAATTAGACCTAGATTCACCAACCGTATTAGAAATTGCTAGCTTATAACCACTTTGAACTGAATACTCTTCATTATTATCAAAGTGCCAAGCCAAATAATCTTCTCCTCCTTACCAACTGATAGGTATTGACAGCACCATCTCTTTATCCCCTGTCAACAGACATCTGTCTAATTTCTCCAAATCCCGCCAACGAGAACTGCTACTCAGTAAATCAGCCACCCACAAATCATTTCCAAGATCTGGCGTTAAAGTCTTAAAAGTAGTGGGACGCGGAATCCACCTATCTTTAAAAACTCTAATTTTTTTCCCATCACCAACCACCCATTTAAGCCCCTTAGACAGCAATTCTTTCCCCCATAAAATACTACGCCAAATATGAGAAATCTCATTCTTAGCAGTCACTTGCAAGAAATCCTCATTTTGAAAATGTTTCGCCTTCATCAGCCTTGCCACCAAAGAGTCAGGATTCTTCAAAATTCTCCAAGCTTGTTTTGTTAACAAAGCTTAATTAAAAGAAAATAAATCTTTAAAATTCAATCCCCCTTGACTCTTAGAAGTACAAATAGACTTCCATTTGATCCAACTAATCTTTGTTTTACCATCTTTGGATCCCCACCAAAACTTAGAAAACATTACACTCATCTCCTTACATAAACTCACCGGAAGCTTAAAAATACTCATCGCATAATTTGGGATCGCTTGAGCCATAGCCCTTAACAACACCTCCTTGCCTCCAAAAGAAAAATAATTATCCTTCCAACCTCTTAACTTCTTCCATACCATTTCCATAATACCATTAAACAAAATTCTTTTATTTATGCCCACCAAAGTAGGGAGGCCTAAATACTTATCTTGATTAATACCTTCCTCAATACCAAGCAAATTATAGATATCCTTTTTAACACAAGCAACCACATTATCACTAAATGTTACCTTGCTTTTCTATAGATTAATTTGCTGCCCTGAACCACTAGCATACACATTCAGAATCTCTCTAATACTAGCACTACAAGCACTGGAAGCCCTACTAAAAGAATGCTATCATCAGTAAAAAAACATATGGCTAATAAGTGGACCTCCCCTACCACATCTAACACCCAGCCCCCTCCCATTATTTTCTGCATGCTTAATCAGTCCCGAAAATGCCTCAGCACAAAGAATAAAAAGATAGGGGGATAGTGGACACCCCTGTCTAAGACCTCTTGAAGGTTTCACCCCACACACCAACTTACCATTAAACAAAAAATTAAGATTTGTAGTGCCAATACACTCCAAAATCAGCTCAATCAAACTGGACGGAAAATTCATTTTCCTCATAACTGCTTCTAAAAATTTCCATTCTATTTTATCATAAGCTTTACACATATCCAATTTGATTGCCATCCACCCCTTCTTACCACTCTTCTTCTTAGAAATCGTATGAAGAGTCTCAAAAGCTATGATAACATTATCAAAAATATTTCTACCAGGAACAAAGACAGACTGATTTGTTGAAATAATATCTTGTAAAAAAGGCTTGAGTCTAAAAGCAACAGCCATAGTTATTGTCTTATAAACTACACTACACAAAGCAATAGGCCTAAAATCTTTAATATCAGTAGGATTATAGATCTTCGGAATAAGAACAACAGTAGTACTATTAAAATCCCTAATAGAAGCATATCCATTCAGAATACTTAAACAAACTCTAGTAAAATCCTCCCTTAAAATATGCCAAAATTTCTGAAAAAATATTGCATGAAACCCATCCGGGCCGGGAGATTTAGTAGGGCTAAGGTCAAAGATTGCTAACCTGACTTCTTCCTCAGAAAACGACATGTTCAGCTCTTCTCTCTGCAGCTGGTCTAACCCTGAGCTAATCCCCTCTGAAGCTTTATTGATTACTGCAGGACTGGGATCAGAAGACTGGAAGAGATTCTAAAAAAATTCTTGGACCACACTCGCCATCCCTTCTTCTGTAACTACCCGCCGGCCATCTTTATTATATAAACAATGAATAGAGTTTTTCTTCTTCCTAGCTGTAGCCTTGGCATGGAAGAACCATGTATTTTTATCTACTGACTCCAACCAATCTGCCCTAGAACGTTGTTTCCAAAACAATTCTTCACTATCTAAGAGGTCTTCCACAGAGATTTCAAGCTCCTTTATAAGGTTCATAACACCTTCTTTCTCACTAGACTTATATAACATCTCAATCTCCCTGTTTTTTCCTGCTATCTGATTGCTAAGATTTCTGAACCTATTCTTACTCTAGCTTGTTAAACTAGAGGCACACTGCTAAAGCTTGACAATAAACTCATGAACCGAATTGGATGGACCTCCAACTTTCCAAACTTCCCCTATAACTCTATCAATATCCTCCTTTTTCAACCAAAAAGGATCAAAACGAAACCCCTGAAAACTCCTGCTCAATTGCCGTCTACTCTTATCAAAACTCAAAAGAATAGGCCTGTGATCTGAAGAATTAAACCCAAATGTTCCACCAACACAAAACCAAACCTATCCCTCCATAAATTATTGGCAAAAAAATCTATCAATCCTTTCCTAGATATTAAACCTCTCATCCCTTCTATTATTCCACGTATATTGAGGCCCAGAGTATCCCAAATCAATTAAATCGCACCTATCTACTGCCTTTCTAAACTTAACCAAACCAGAAATAGATTTCTCAGAGCCCCCCACTTTCTCATTCATGCACAACAATTCATTAAAATCTCCTCCACAGACCCACGGCAACCTATCAACCTCACTCAATCGACCCATCAAATCCCAGGAAATCCCTCTCTTACTTTGTGAAGGATCTCCATACATTCCAGAAAACCTTCACAAAAACCCATCCTCCATTGTAATCCTAGCATCAATATGCCCAACCGAAAAAGAATTAATTGAAACCTGTAATTCTTTTTTCCACAAAAACATCAAACCTCCACTACTTCCATTACAATCCACCCAAAAAACTTCATAATTCCCAAAATATTCTCTAACTTTCACTGCCTTAAACCCTGAAAGTTTTGTTTCTGACAAAAAAAACAAAATCCAGAGAATACTTCTTCATCAACCTTTTCAAGGCCGAAAACACTTGGGGATTCCCCAAACCCCGAACGTTCCAACTAATGCTAATCATCGAATCTGGTGGGCCTGTGCACTAGACTCCGCCAAATTTTTGCAATCCTTTAAAGTGACTGGAATTCTCATTTTCTTACTACTACCACTTTCCACAGCAGAACCTATACTTAACTTCTGTTTACCAAATTTCACCTCCCATCTCTTTAAAGAACTTCAAAGAGCTCCTTTTTGATTTGTAGAAATCTGAGAAGAATTTTTATACTTTCCCAACCCAAACCTATTCCCTGCTAAAATAAAATTTGACTTACTTGTTGAAGAAGAATCAACACCTTCTAAGCCCTTCTTCCCCTTCGTACTTACCGTCTGTAAATTGCGAAACAAACTTGCTTGATTTCTCACATTAACTTCAGACTTTGAAGCTCTCGCCATTCTTTTCCAATTTCTGGCATTTGACTTCATAGGGACTGACCCTTCATCTAGCTGTGAACACACCGCCAATATCATGTCTTATTTAGTTCCCTCTTCTACATTTGGGCTCTGCTTATTAACTTCAGACCCAAACCTTTCCTTCACCAAATCCACTGGGCCTTCCTCAACTGGGCCTTCCTGCCTTAGCCCACTCTTATTAGACAACCCGGATCCATTACCATTAGCCAAGATATTTATTGAGGACAAAATTTCTGCTTCCTTTGAATCCCTCATAGAGTCGGTTTGCTTAGTCTCCTGGGAAATAACCAAACCAGAATTTACTATCAGCTCATCGCCTTCCTTCTCCCCTCGCCTGAATGACCCATCCCTCAGATTCTGCAAATCAACTTCTTTCCCTTCTCGCCTCTCCTCCAATCGATTCTTATTCTTCAGATTTCCTTCTATTTGCTGATCTATTCTCAACTTTTGACGATAAAAACCAGAAGCTCTCATCCAGGACCCAAACTTCATCGAAACCCCATTCAAAGCTTCAATCTTAGCCTCTTCATCTGAACAATCCTTACTGACATGCCCAATTCTACCACAAACATAACAAAATTCTGGGAGCCTCTCATACTTCAAACTAACCATAACAATCTCTTTAAATTTATCCAATTTCACTCTAAGCCAACGTTTCAGAGGCTTAGAAATATCAATTAATACTTTGACCTTCATAAATTTGCCCCAACAATCCTTAGATTCAGACGGAATATCAATCACTTTTCCTATCTGCTCAGCCATCCACTTAGTTGTTCTCGAATTCATACATATTATTGGCACATCATGAATCTGAATCCACATCTCCACCTGATTGAAACTCAGCTGGGAAATACTTCCCATCCCTTCTGGCTTTTCTAACATAATTAGACTCTTATCAAAATACCATGGCCCTCTTTGCCATATCCTTATCCTTTCCTCCTGGTTACGAAAATGAAACATAAAAATGTTTACCCCCACTGATTCAATCTCAACCCTACCAAACGGACTCCACAGCTGCTCAATCAAATGTATAAAAGCCTCCCAATTCACCTTTTTCCCTGAAAGAATTTTCCCTATCAGACAAAGATCCACTTCCACCTCTCCTTCTCGACGATCTCCCTCAGACCACTCATATATTGCTCCATCTTCATCCGCTAATGAAAGATTCTCATATAACTTTACAATTTCCACCTCTGCCATCACTTAATATCCAAATCTACAGAAACCCACTTTGAAAATTGACTTCTACTTCAGACCGAAAACACCTGACCTAAAAGGACTCTTCTACTTTTACACCCTTTTTTTTCTTTTAGAACAGAGACAAAAAGAGACAAAAAGACTTTTTAACTACTAAAAGTAAATCAATATTTTTTTTAATTAATTAATCACTTTTAAGTCTATTTTATCTAGTTAAATAAATATATCTTTATATGTTTTAAAAACTAGATCATTATCTTTTTCAAATATATCTTTATATATTCAAAAAGATAATTAGTATTTAAGTTTCCTAGGTAGAGTAGGATTCTAACTCCCACATAACCCTAATTAACGTAAACTTAAACACTAGACTTAGGGGTCGTTTATTTTTTCCACTTAAAATTTAATAAGTCTGAATTGAACTCATTAAGTTGTTTTTTTTTTTTTTTTAAGTGGTCAAAAAACTTAAAAACATCATCAAAAAAAAAAAAAAAAAAAAAAAAAAAACACTTAAAATAAAAAGTAAGAAATCCTGACTTTTAACTTAATTTCAAATCATTGAATTACAATTAAAATATTAACTTCCAAGTCTATCCTCCCAAAAAAGATATATTTCCAAATTTATTCTAATTTGATATGGTGTAGAATTCTTTATTTTAACATATTTCTTATTTTAAACGGGTTTTAGGTATAAAAAACAAACCCCCTAATCACTTCTTCATACTGAAATTTTCTTGGGATTGAACAACTGAATTTCTCTATCTCCTACCAAATCCCAGTAAGAACTTTGTATTTTTTTTTATCTAACTATTCATCTAGTGCTCAATAAATTTGTCTTATCATATTGAGTAGATTCCGTGGCTTGATATGTTATAGAATAATTATATATATATATATATGCAATATAATTCAAGAACCTATTTCAAAAAAAAAAAATAAAAAAAATTAACAACTGTTTTTTTATTTGGCTTCTGGTGCATATTGAACTTGAATTTTTTTTTTTTTAACAATAAATTGAACTTGAACTTTATTTGTAGAACATACAAAATTATATTCTTTGATAATTTTTTTTGTTTTGTTAAATTGAACTTTGTTTGTAGAAGAACATATCAAATCTTATAAAAAATGGTGCATATTAAATTACATTTTTTAATTAGTATGGGTATAAATGTAAAATTACTTATTTTCAAACAATTTTATTTTTAAAAAACAAACATGTTGACAGTACAATGTGAGAAAAAAAAAACATGTCATTCAAGTTCAGATTTCAGTCCCCATTCAGACTTCAGAAAAATTCAGGACTATTCAGTTTTCAGACAAAAAAATAAACGACTCCTTAGCTAAGAATAAAATAATCTAATAATTTTATGTCTCAGTTATGACTTGAACCTACAACCTCCATTTAATAATTAATTAAAAATTCATAATTATTAATTCATTAATTAAATAATTTAATTATTAATACATTAATTAAATAATCTCATTATTCAATTATTCCTTGAATAAATACGTGTTATTTTCGTAACACTATTAATTAGACAATCCAATTAATTAACCGTGACCTTTGCTACCTTTAATCAATTGGGCTAGCAAGTAGACCTAATGGACCCATAGTTTTGAGCTACAATAATACTTAGATATATTTAATTAAACTCTTTAATTAATATTTCATGATTATTAACCTCAGAGTTATTCCACTAAAAATCTGAGCCTGCACTCCTACAATTGTAGATGTATTACACAAGCCGAAATTACAATTGTCTATCAATATAGCTATTGCATACGGTATGATCTTCCACAAATAGTTCATAATTAGAGCTAGGTTATAAAGTCCGTTATACCTTTTCAATTATATTTTTTCCTTTAAGTACCATTGATTCTCTAATGAACAATAAATCATAACTTCCTTACGAAAGAATGAGAGCGCTCATATTGTTCAAGCCCCAAATCAACCCTGAAGAGATGAAATTCCCTTAAAACAATAGTATATAATATACCTAGGGGGGGGTGAATAGGTATAGGCCCAAATTCTTTCAATATTCAAAAATTGTGGAATATAAGAATGATATGAACACTTGATATGATTGAACAATTGTATAGTATGAATCAATACATGTGAACATCAATATACAAATGAATCAATACATGTGAACATATGGAAGATAAAGAAACTTAAAGCGAAAATGAGACACAATGTTTTTACGTGGTAAAACCTCAAAAAGGAAACATCCACGGGTTGATACCACAACCACCAGCAAAACAAATCCATTGTATGAAAATGACTTACACACTCAAAGTTATCAATACTATGATATCCATTTCAAGCTATCACCTCCTAATCAACCCGCAGGCTAGTGATTCAGTAAACCTACTTTCTATCTAAGGTGTGTCCTACACCTCTAGAAAGCAACTTCCTATCCAAGGCTCACAAGCCTCTAGGAAGATTTCCTTACTTAGCAATCTAGATCAAGTGATCCTAGTCAAGCTCTCCTAGCTCAACTATCTGAAGTACTAAACTCATTGCTAAGACTTTTGTTTGGCTATCCGAAACTCATTCCTAGCCAAGTCTTCTTGCTCAATACAAAGCTTCACTCACTTTGAAAGAGACTTCAACCTATCACAAAGGCAATGATCTAAGTGATGCAAATGATGAAAATCACAATCAAATAAAGCTAGATGATCAATCAAGCTATATGTACATGCTTAGAGACATTCTAGGATATTCTATCAACAAAAAATCACAAATGTACCTAGAAATCAAAGCATGTGAATCAATAAGAAAAAGATATGAGTATTCAATATATCACACAAGAATCTTAGTTCTTAGATCATGAAATTAAACCTAGACAATATCATGAGGCACAACATATATGTCATATCTAGAATCAATTTCAATTTCAATCAAGTTTAGCTAAATATGTTCAAATGAAATCACAAAGCTAAAACTCAATCAATCAATTAATCATACAAACCTAGCATGTGAACTAACATCATTCTTAATACATTTCATTAATCAAATATGAAGATTAAAAGAGATGATCAAAAATGAAAGTAAGAAGAAAATGTTTCACTTATAAAAATGAACCTTGGACTGAAATAGGCTCACAGAGAAAAATCACAAAGTCACTTGACTCTAAAAATTCTTAGGTTTTGTAGCTCTCATCAAGACCAAAATTTTGGCTTTTGGATCAAGTGATTTGGAGTTGAGATGAGAAAGTTATGATTGAAACAAAATACCAAAAATTCAAGAAGAAATTCTGCACATTTCTCTTTTTCACTTTTCTTCAAGTTTATCAAAAAGATGTTCATATGAAATCACAAAGGATAAACTCGAAAATCAATCAAAAAAGTCTAAAAATGGAATCAAAGACATTCTAAGCATTTTTCATCAATCAATAAAGTAGATCCATGAAGTTGATCATAAGAAAAATGTAGAGAAGATGATTACCATACACAAAGATGAACCATGAACTGAAATTAGATTAATACATTAAACCTGGACATCTTTTGACTCTAAAAATGATTAGGACTTGTTCCTCTCTTCAATAACAACATTTTTTTGTTTTTGAATCACTTGATTCAGAGTTGAAATGAGAGAGATATGATCAAAATAAGAAATCAAAAGTTGTGAAGAATTCTACAGAATTTTCGAATATAAATAAAGGGAAAAGAGATGGAGAAGAGAGGGATTCGGTGGCCAATCAAAAAGAGCCACGTCACCAGCCACGTGTGGTCTGCATGTGGCACACGTGGGTAGAGAGGGACTCTAGCCATGTGGCACACGTGGCCCACAAGTGATCCTCCTTGCTTGACCTTTGGCCGAGCAAGCTCCCTCACGCTCATCTCGCATTCTTCAGCCGTATTCGGGCATCCGAACTCCGAATTCGAATCCATTTTTGGATTATGAACCATGACTCCCTCACACACAGTGAAGACTACTTTGCAAAAAGGTTGAGAATTTATCTCGGAAAGCGACGACAAAGACAACTCAACGAATGAGAACGCAAAGTAGCGTAGCTACATCGTTTGGACTCGAAATCTAATGAATGAGTAACTGAAATGACCGGGACTCAATAAGGAATCATATGAGATTATGTTCAAGTCCAAAATACAAGAAACACAAACAAATAAATACAATTTTACACAAGCATGCCATATCCAAGCGACAGTCATAAAACATGCAATTCTACAATGTTTATTAATATGAGAATAATGCATGTGCATACTCAAATGAGTGTGAATGTGTTATATCAAATGTTTGAACAACGATGTAGGGACACACATGTATGAATTTTGTGTGTGTGCACGCTTACGCCTTACAAGAGGAAGAAGAATCTTGATACCTTAACATCCAAGTGCATGTTTTTCCTCTTAAAGACGATATTTGCATGAGATGTTGCTTCTTCACCTTTGAAGCTTCTTTCTTCCAAGAACCACCTAAGTAACTGTAGGGAAAAATATACGTACCCGCAGCGGAAGCGAGACAAAAAAAATGTTTGGGTAGCTTTTAAAATTTTTCCAATTATGAACCTTAAACCCTTTTGATTAATCAAACATATATATATATAAGAAAGGAATAAAATATATTAATACCTCTTGTAGCGTGATCCGATTGACTTGCGTCGATGGTAATCCGCAAGATCTTCAATCCTAGCACGAACGTGGATCACCTAGGAGCGTGGTCTCCCTTTCTTTGAATTGCAAACCTGTGATTGGATTCAACAAACTTTTCTTGATCCGTTAGTCCCAAAAACAATCTAAAAGAACCTAAGATTATTCCGGTCACTTTTGAGTTCTCAATCTAATGATCGAAACTCGCGTGAACCTTAATCGATATAGTATTCACAAGCTCATAGATGAATAAGCAACTAGAATACAATCAAAGAATAATCTATGTTCTTTTTGTTCTTAGTAGAATAATAGATTTCTAGCTATGAGTTTAGAAGAAGAAGAAGAAGAAAAATTCTGCACATTAGCACTAGGGGGTGGCCGAAATCTATATGTGGTCTTATATAGGTGGCCGAATTTTTCTCTTCCTTTTTGCCCTAGGGTGGCCGAAATCTCTACCAAATCAAATTAGGGTTGCCGCAATTTCACTCCTAAAATATTGGAGATTTAGTTGCACCCTAATTCCTATTTAGTTTAAGATTTCCAAACCCTAATCCAACTCAATAATCTTTTATTCCTTATTGGACTAAAATAAAAAGACTTCCTATTTGATTAAATAAATAAAATTAATTATTTATTTTCCTTGTCAAACAAGTCTTTCTATTTAATTATACAACTACCAATAGTATACAAATAGGAATCATATTTCCTATTTAGAAAAGATTTGTTACTTTAATTAAACAATTAATTAATAAATTAATTAATTCTTATTTAATTAAATAATGAAACAAAATAATATTAAATGCCATTATAGCATGTTGCCGCCCCATATGTGTATTGGGCCAAATATTATTTTTCTTATTTCATTAAATCCATAGGACTTTAAATAAAAAGCTCACATGTGAACTAGACTCATTCTTACTAAAAGAAACAAGCCCACATGTTATCCATTAATATATAAATATAATTGTGCAGCCCATTACATAAATAATGTGCAAATTATATTCTTAATATATTAAATTGCAATTCTAGATGGACCCTAAATTGGTCCGGTAGAATATTTCAAGTGATCCATGCAAGTCCGTGTGGATTGGGGATCTTGGCGGGCTATCTAAATTTAAGCTCCAATAGACATAACCTAATCACAATCAACAAATGATTCACTTAGGTCCGATCCATTAATTTTAGCTCATTCCACTAAAGAGCTAAAATTGAACTCTTAAATAAAGACAGAAAAGGAAGATGCTTCCTCATTCATACCCTAGACAATCATATTGGAGATAGTGTATCCTCGTGATTAATATCAGTAATCGCCAAGAGTTCATAGACCGCCTATAACTCTCCAAGTTACCATATTTACTCATATGACCACATTTTGAACTTGGATATTTTGACTTGTCCAGAAGCCATGTTTTCAATAGACACTATTGAAAACTCAACGTTGAGATTTAATATCCAATTACCTCAAAACATCCATATGATGATATTATTCTCTCATTTAACAAATGGAGTCACGATGTCCATATCTATAAATGAAGTCCTCTATCGATTAACAAATGAATATCACCAAACTATCGAGGATAGACTATGCGATATAATCGTACTCATTGATAGCTCAAATGATATCACCTGCAACCATAAGTCCATCATTTATCTCAGGATTAAGATAGACTCTCCGATTGTCCTGATAATGAAATTACTTTTATCTACTGACGGTTATAGATAAAGTATTTCATTGTGATCCTGTTCAATGCACCCAGTGCACTAGATCCTTTTGCTCGAAGACACTCCGATGATTTTAGACTCATCATATCTCATTTGATCCCACTCAAATGCTAGCAAAAGAATTCTACAACTTTAACAAGATAAATGTGCCCAACCTTTAACTTAAGTTGTGAACGATATTCAAGACTAACTAAAGAATTGTGTCTACCACACTAAAGAATTGTGTCTACCACATACATATCCAGATGTATGAACAATTCTTCTTTTCTCATAGTCTTTAGACCTTATGATTATTTACTTTAACAATTATTAAACTATAAATGCTATAAGATTTGTTTAAACCAGAAATCACTTTATTAATATGAATAAGATTGTTAATTACACTATTACACTCTTGCTATTGAGCATAATCCTAACAATCTCCCACTTGCGCTATAGCAAATGTGTCATATCTCTCAAGCCCATATTCTCTAGGTGCCCATCGAAACTCTTCTGAGGTAGAGCCTTTGTGAAGGGATCTGCTAGATTTTCCGCTGACGCGATTTTGGTAATCGTCACATCACCTCTTTGAACAATCTCCCTTAAAAGATGATATTTCCTTTCTATGTGTTTACCTCTCTTGTGACTTCTAGGTTCTTTCGAATTAGCCACTACTCCACTGTTGTCACAGTAGATAGTGATCTGCTTATTCGCACTAGGAACCACTTCCAAGTCAATCAAGAATTGACGGAGCCAAACAGCCTCTTTGGCAGCCTCGCATGCAGCAACATACTCAGCTTCCATGGTGGAATCAGCAATACAAGATTGCTTGATACTCCTCCATATAAATGCTCCTCCTCCAATAGTAAACACAACCCCTGATGTGGATTTTCTGGAGTCAGAATCTGATTGAAAATCAGAATCTGTATACCCAACGGGAATCAAATCCCTTCCAGAGTATACAAGCATATTATCTCTCGTTCTCTTGAGATACTTGACAATATGCTTGACTGCCGTCCAGTGATCAGGACCAGGCTTCGATTGAAACCTGCTAACTATGCCAACAGCAAAACAAATATCTGGTCTAGTGCAGAGCATTGCATACATGAGACTTCCAACTGCCGAGGCATATGGAACTCTACTCATGAACTGCTCTTCATGCTCATTCTTAGGAACTTGTTCCTTAGAAAGCTTGATTCCATGTCTGAAAGGTAACATACCTTTCTTGGAATCCTGCATGGAAAACCTAGACAAGATTTTGTCTATGTATGAAGCTTGGGATAATGCAATCGTTCTATTCTTTCTATCCCTTATAACTTGGATACCTAGAATAAAACTTGCTTCTCCTAAGTCCTTCATATCAAATTGTTTTGCTAACCATTCTTTTACTGATGTCAATACACCTACATCGTTTCCGATGAGTAGTATATCATCAACATAAAGAATCAGGAAAACCAACTTGTCGCCCTTAATCCTCTTGTATACACAAGGTTCGTCAAGATTCTGAATAAATCCAAAACCTTTGACTGCTTGATCGAACCTTATGTTCCAGGATCTGGATGCTTGCTTTAATCCATATATGGATTTCTGCAACTTGCATACCTTTTCCATTTGGCCCTTTTCAATGAATCCCTCTGGTTGCATCATGTAGATGCTTTCATCAAGACTTCCATTAAGGAAAGCTGTCTTGACGTCCATTTGCCAAATCTCTAGATCTAAAGATGCTGCAATGGATAAGAGTATCCTAATGGATTTAAGCATGGCCACAGGAGAGAAGGTTTCCTCGTAATCGATACCTTCTTTCTATGTATACCCTTTAGCTACCAGTCTAGCTTTAAAGGTTTCCACTTTTCCATCCATACCTCTTTTCCTCTTGTATACCCACTTGCACCCAATGGGTTTTATCCCTTTAGGCAAGTCTACAAGGGACCAGACTTTGTTATTGAACATAGATTCAATCTCAGATTGCATTGCCTTTTGCCAATGGCGACTATCAACATCCTCCATAGCTTCCTTGTACGTATAGGGATCATCGTCGTCCGGGAGATTCTCTACAGATTCTCCCAGACCGATGTATCTTTCGGGTTGTGTTCTAACCCTCCCACTACGACGAGGAATGGTAGGTTGTTGACCTTGTGTTGGATCGGAATTTACAATTGGGTTAGGTTGTGTAACCTCTCGTGGAATTGTATCTCCTGACATCTCATTCAGGACAATTCTACTTTTAGGCACAAAATCATTCATATAGTCCTTATCCAGAAATTTAGCATTTGTCGAAACAAATACTTTAAGATCTGAAGGACTATAAAAATAATATCCTTTAGTTTCTTTCGGATACCCTACAAATATACATGTTTCTGAACGGGACTCCATCTTTTCTGTCTTTCCTTTTAACACGTGCGCAGGACATCCAAATATCCTTAAGTGTTGTAAACTAGGCTTGCGCCCAGTCCACAACTCATGCGGTGTTTTAGGAACAGACTTAGATGGTACACGGTTTAGAATGTATATTGCAGTTTGTAAAGCATATCCCCAGAAAGAAATAGGAAGTGTTGAATAACTCAATATAGACCTAACCATATCCAAAAGAGTTCTATTTCTCCTTTCTGCTACCCCATTTTGTTGAGGTGTACCAGGTGCAGAAAACTGAGAAACTATCCCATTATCAATAAGATATTGCTGAAACTCACCAGATAGATATTCTCCACCACGATCAGATCTCAAGATTTTTATGTGTTTCTCAAGCTGATTTTCCACTTCAGCTTTAAATGCTTTGAACATGTCAAAAGCATCCGACTTATGTCGCATGAGATACACATATCCAAATCTTGAGTAATCATCTGTGAAAGTGATTAAGTACTCATATCCACCTCTAGCTTGAATGCTCATAGGTCCACATACATCAGTGTGTATCAATCCTAAACATTCAGTGGCTCTGGCACCTTTGGCAGAGAACGTCCTTTTGGTCATTTTACCTTCCAAACAAGATTCACAAGTTGGTAGATCATCAACCTTTAAGTCACTTAAAGGTCCGTCACTTACCAATCTTTTAATCCTATTAAGGTTAATATGACCTAAGCGTAAATGCCAAAGGTAGGTTTCATCTTTTGATAATTTAACTCTTTTATGATCAGGTTCCGTTATTTCTGTGTCTAACGAGTGAGAGATATTTCTATGCAAGAAGTATAGACCGTTTTCCAATGTACCTTTGCAAATAACTTTGTCATTCTTACTAATAATAAAAACTTTATTAAAAGTAACCGAATATCCAAATTTATTCAAACAAGAAACTGAAATTAAATTCCTCTTGAATTGAGGTACATAATAAACGTCTATCAAATCTAAATGCCTTCTAGAATCCAAACAAACTCTAATATCTCCCACTGCACTTGCAGACACTAACGTTCCGTTGCCCAAGCGCAAATTGATCTCATTCTTATTCAGCCTTCTCCTTTCTTGGAACCCCTGCAAGGAATAACAAACATGATTAGTGGCTCCTGAGTCTATGATCCAAGAATCTGTAGAATCAGCCAAAAAACATGTTTCAAGATAATTCAAATTACCTTCTTCCTTCTTGTTCTGGGACTTTGGGCAATTTCTCTTCCAATGTCCCTTTTCACCACAAAGGAAGCATTTCCCTTTGATCTTGGTTACTTTCTTGGTGTCCTTCTTGGTAGGCCCAAGTTGCTTTTTCTTCTGTTGTTTCTTGACCTTTTGACGGGCCTTAACAGTAGCAACTTTACCAACCACATGAATCTCTTGACCTTTGCCTTTCACAAGGATCTTTTCAGCACTTTGAACATCTTGCATCAGGCTCTGTAAGGTGTATTCCTTTTTGTTCAAAGTGTAGTCCAATTTGAACTGATCAAAGGAATCTGACAATGAATTGACAACCATATCAATCTTTGTCTCACCATCTATCTCAGCGCCATGCAGTTCAGCAATGTTGAGATGTGCTATGACTTTCATCATGTGATCCTTCACAGCCTGTCCAGGTTTCATCCTAAGATTCATAAAAGCAGTCACTGCCTCTCTCTTAGTCGTCCTGGACTTCATAGCAAACATCTCCTCTAGAGACATCATTATATCAGCAGCAGACTCCATTCCTTCATGCTGCTGTTGCAACACGTCGGAGATAGTGGCCATAATATAACATTTGGCCATATCATCTGAAGTCTTCAACTGCTCATACTCATCTCTTTGCACTATGCTTGATTCAATATTAGGAGCAGGTGGTTTAGGAGTAGTTAGAACAAACTTATGTTTTTCACTTTGCAGCAACAACCCAATTTTCCTTTTCCATGTTACATAGTTATCTCCAGTTAAGGTGTTATCTTTAAGGATGTTCATAAGTGATGGGGTCATGATTTCTGAATGAAAACAAAACATATATAAGTAAATAATCATTATAAAGCACTTTTAAATATTTATCTTGAATTAAATGAATAACTCAATCATAAAAATTCAACGGTGATCTAACACCCATAAATGTTACGCCTCCTTTGGGAGTTCGCACCATTTACTAGTTAGACTAGGTCCCACCTAATTGTTAACATAACAACCAGCGTTTTCAATTTTAGCCTTGCAATTTTACTGACAAGAACTCTTTGGAGGATATCAATAAAATTACATTGAGTGTGTTACCAAGATATCGACCCTCAATTTTCTCTCACGAAAATCCCTCCTTTGGGAGTAGATCTCGTTGAGTCCATTGTCTAGTCTATCCTTGTAAGGAAGTATATTGCTTAATTCCATTCATGGATGTCCCTTTGGGGAATTACCATAAAATAATTAAGCTCAACTAATCTTGGAAGCCATAGGTGTTACAAAAACACCTTCTCCCACTCAATTATTTAAGGCGTGTGATTAAATCCCATAGAATGATTTACCAAGTTATCTAGATGCCAATTTAGATACCTAAATCATTCAATGCATGTTCATACCAAAAGAGATATATGAGTGGCGCTCCTATTCTATATGTCATGTTATCATACAACAACAAAAATTGTAATATTTAACCATAAATTAAATAGCAACAATTTTGGCCCATCCTAGAAAAACAAATAAATTACATTGATATAGGAATACAAGATCTTCGAGTGGCCCATCACCATAAGCCCATCCTCCAGCCTCCCTCCACGGGATTGCACGGCCCACAACCCCACGTAAGGGGCTGCCATGCGCAGCCCATGGGCCTTGCATGGCTGCCGTGCGCAGCCCTCTTGGTGGCAAGGCTGCCGTGTGCAGCCCACTGTATTTCGGGCATGCCATGCGCAGCCCAATCCACTCCTAGGGTGCGCACGGTGCTCGTTCTCGGTTCCGGTTGCTTCGTTTCTTCGATACTTCGATGTAGAACGTGTTACAATTTAATTTAATCAAATAAAATTACTGCAGAATTTTTTTATTTTTTTTATTCATGACAGTAAAAAAAAATACTGCACATTATAATAAATAATACATTAAAAACTGCAGCAATTTTTTAATACAAAAAAAAAATCCTAGCAACTACCAAGAAGGAATTATGGCGATGATAGACCACCCTTCTTGTTACAATTCCGAAACCAAAAATACATTGAAAATCTAGAGCCAAAATCGAGCAATAACAATCCACATAAAAACATATATTAATCCATACATCACATGTAATAATATATGCGAATACCTAGAGTGCCATCTCTTTCTAAAACATGCATAATCACAATAAAAAGAAATCGATCCACGTATATATACATTAATTAATTAAAAGGGTTCAACCAGGCTCTGATACCAATTGTAGGGAAAAATATACGTACCCGCAGCGGAAGCGAGACAAAAAAAATGTTTGGGTAGCTTTTAAAATTTTTCCAATTATGAACCTTAAACCCTTTTGATTAATCAAACATATATATATAAGAAAGGAATAAAATATATTAATACCTCTTGTAGCGTGATCCGATTGACTTGCGTCGATGGTAATCCGCAAGATCTTCAATCCTAGCACGAACATGGATCACCTAGGAGCGTGGTCTCCCTTTCTTTGAATTGCAAACCTGTGATTGGATTCAACAAACTTTTCTTGATCCGTTAGTCCCAAAAACAATCTAAAAGAACCTAAGATTATTCCGGTCACTTTTGAGTTCTCAATCCAATGATCGAAACTCGCGTGAACCTTAATCGATATAGTATTCACAAGCTCATAGATGAATAAGCAACTAGAATACAATCAAAGAATAATCTATGTTCTTTTTGTTCTTAGTAGAATAATAGATTTCTAGCTATGAGTTTAGAAGAAGAAGAAGAAGAAAAATTCTGCACATTAGCACTAGGGGGTGGCCGAAATCTATATGTGGTCTTATATAGGTGGCCGAATTTTTCTCTTCCTTTTTGCCCTAGGGTGGCCGAAATCTCTACCAAATCAAATTAGGGTTGCCGCAATTTCACTCCTAAAATATTGGAGATTTAGTTGCACCCTAATTCCTATTTAGTTTAAGATTTCCAAACCCTAATCCAACTCAATAATCTTTTATTCCTTATTGGACTAAAATAAAAAGACTTCCTATTTGATTAAATAAATAAAATTAATTATTTATTTTCCTTGTCAAACAAGTCTTTCTATTTAATTATACTACTACCAATAGTATACAAATAGGAATCATATTTCCTATTTAGAAAAGATTTGTTACTTTAATTAAACAATTAATTAATAAATTAATTAATTCTTATTTAATTAAATAATGAAACAAAATAATATTAAATGCCATTATAGCATGTTGCCGCCCCATATGTGTATTGGGCCAAATATTATTTTTCTTATTTCATTAAATCCATAGGACTTTAAATAAAAAGCTCACATGTGAACTAGACTCATTCTTACTAAAAGAAACAAGCCCACATGTTATCCATTAATATATAAATATAATTGTGCAGCCCATTACATAAATAATGTGCAAATTATATTCTTAATATATTAAATTGCAATTCTAGATGGACCCTAAATTGGTCCGGTAGAATATTTCAAGTGATCCATGCAAGTCCGTGTGGATTGGGGATCTTGGCGGGCTATCTAAATTTAAGCTCCAATAGACATAACCTAATCACAATCAACAAATGATTCACTTAGGTCCGATCCATTAATTTTAGCTCATTCCACTAAAGAGCTAAAATTGAACTCTTAAATAAAGACAGAAAAGGAAGATGCTTCCTCATTCATACCCTAGACAATCATATTGGAGATAGTGTATCCTCGTGATTAATATCAGTAATCGCCAAGAGTTCATAGACCGCCTATAACTCTCCAAGTTACCATATTTACTCATATGACCACATTTTGAACTTGGATATTTTGACTTGTCCAGAAGCCATGTTTTCAATAGACACTATTGAAAACTCAACGTTGAGATTTAATATCCAATTACCTCAAAACATCCATATGATGATATTATTCTCTCATTTAACAAATGGAGTCACGATGTCCATATCTATAAATGAAGTCCTCTATCGATTAACAAATGAATATCACCAAACTATCGAGGATAGACTATGCGATATAATCGTACTCATTGATAGCTCAAATGATATCACCTGCAACCATAAGTCCATCATTTATCTCAGGATTAAGATAGACTCTCCGATTGTCCTGATAATGAAATTACTTTTATCTACTGACGGTTATAGATAAAGTATTTCATTGTGATCCTGTTCAATGCACCCAGTGCACTAGATCCTTTTGCTCGAAGACACTCCGATGATTTTAGACTCATCATATCTCATTTGATCCCACTCAAATGCTAGCAAAAGAATTCTACAACTTTAACAAGATAAAGGTGCCCAACCTTTAACTTAAGTTGTGAACGATATTCAAGACTAACTAAAGAATTGTGTTTACCACATACATATCCAGATGTATGAACAATTCTTCTTTTCTCATAGTCTTTAGACCTTATGATTATTTACTTTAACAATTATTAAACTATAAATGCTATAAGATTTGTTTAAACCAGAAATCACTTTATTAATATGAATAAGATTGTAAATTACACTATTACACTCTTGCTATTGAGCATAATCCTAACAGTAACAACTAATACAAATATAGAGAGTTTTACAATGGAATCAAGCCAATACAAATCAAGGATCTTACAAGAGAACTACTATCCACTTCTTATAAGAAAGAATGGATTCCACTATTGTATGCAGGCCTTCCCAGCCACAAGCCAAACCGTGATTCCAACATACTAAGTTATTGACTAGAAATGCATCTCCGATCTCACCCATGGTATATCAAAAACCACAATCTAACCTAAAGGAATCGATAAGACACTAAGGATTAAGATCACCCATATATAGCCATCATTTGTCGATATATATATATATGAATCTCATCATGTAACAGATCTTTGTGAGAGATTCATATAGATCGTGGTTTAGTCCTATATAATCACATCATATAAGATACCTCCATTCTCATATCACTATATGAATAGTCTAGGATTAGACCACCGTACACTATAGAATGGACTGCATCTATAGATTAATCACAAATAAAGTACCCAGCTCTATTTGTTATCTACGGACTCTTTAAATTGCACATCTCAAACTGAATTCCTCTATATATGACACTCATATGCTTAGTTAGAGATTACATCCGGCAATCTTGGATATTAAGTACATATGATATAAATGTATGAGACAGATTTATAGAATGAATAAACTACTTCTTTTATTAATGTTTCATTCACGTTTACAAATTACATGCTTTTGGGCATAAATCCCAACAACATGCTTATTTGGGTCCGTGTCCTTCATGAACTGTTCCACGTGCGGCATCGTAAATCATTTTGGGAAGGGCATCCGGAGGATGTTATTGATGAAAGGGCTATCTGATTCATCATCTGATAATTTGTTGCGTCCATAATGCCTAATCAGGGCATCCATCTACCGCTTGTTATTCTCAACTTCTCGAGTCAAACTCTGTATGAGTATGTCTCTTTCACCTTTTGGCTCTCCATCAAGATTGAAACTTTGGCTAATTGTCAAACCTGGCTTGGGTCTTTCTGAGTCTTGCTCCCGGTTTTGTCAGTTGAGTTCGTGCAGTCTAACTGTTCCCCTCTGAAGTCTCCGACGACAGTGTCGATCACTATCTTTAGATGACATCGAGTGATTCCTTCGACGAGTGCGCTTACAGGGTCGGTTATGATCATGGTCGAGCCGCATCTTCCGTAGGGGTACCTATCTTTTTTAAACCCTCCACTGTTCTGGATTCGTTCCCCAGATAAATCTTCGGGCTTGTCAGTGGGGTTTTGGCTCACTCTTGGTACATCTGACGTTGGACCGATCATAATAGAACGCAACCTGCCCTGCTAATGGTCCGGGGCGTGTAGGTTGTAGGGTGAAGTTAGCCTTTTAATGTTGGAAAGGGTAACTTCATGCTTAGCCGCGTCAGACACAAGTTGCTACTGGGATTCCTAAAAACGTTGGACGATCTTCTCATTGGTCGAAGGAAACCGTTGGATACCATCTACAACCGTCAATTGGTTTCCGGCCGTCAAAGTGGCGTATATAGAACTTATAGTATTGAGAGCAGTATCAACCCTCGTGCCACTTGGAAAGTTTTGGTTACTTTTGGAACTGCTACCTTCTCCATCATCAGCTATTGTTTCACAAGGGATCTCCGAGTTTAGCTCTAAACCCCCCTCTTTCTAGCGCCAATTATTAACGGTAATTTCTTGGTGGTCAACCGGTCAACGATTATGGTTAATGAAACATGCACATTAAGCGTAATGAAAGTAAGAATAATAAAAAGAACAAAGTACGTGGTAAAACTTCGGTAATCGGAGAAACGACCACGGGTCATTGTGTTAGCAACTAAAAAGCAAATCCAATATTTTGTAAGTTAATGATGCACACATTGGTTTCTCTCTCGACACCCCCTTACAATGTTTTTTACAGGTGTATTTATACATGGTTCCGTTAGGGTTTTAAACCGTGATGTACAAGTAGAAGATTACAGAGTTAGATTTATGATTCTCTTCCTATTTGGTGTCGTCACATGTTAAATGGAGTTGATTTTAAATTTGTTTAGGACTCCTAATGTATCGAAAAAGATCTGCTTGTTTCCTTGTTGGACTCCTCCTGGTGGTTATATACCAGTTGATTTATGACTACTTATTACAACTGTATTGCCTTGTGTATGGAGGGAACCCTAATATGGGTTTTTCCTGTTTGTGCCAAGTAGAGCCGACCAGACAAGGTTTTTTACTCTACATGGCTAGTCTCATCTAGTATTTCATTAAGGCTCGGGTTGTGATAGATGGCCCGTCAACGTGCTTTTGACTGATCTCTTGATTTTTGTTTATATGGCATGATTGGTTCCACGCTGCCTAGTGACGTGTCTTCTTGGCAAGTATTATGTACAACAACTGGGATCTGACCAAAGGCAAGAAGAGCATTCATTACTGAGGTTAGGGTTCCGGGATGCACCGTCGAGGCTATGGCAATGCTATTAGAAGGTGTAGTCATGTTGTAGGCCAGTAGGCTCTGATACCAACTAAGAATTGCATATCTAAGAGATATTTTGGAAATACTGTACTCAGCTCAAATCGAGTCTGAGGAATCCATTCAATATATATAAAGAAACGTTTTACAAATTATAAATGGGCAGTTGTCCAAGGAGGCAATACAACTGAAAAACTTATGACTCATCCTTAGAAAGGACAGTTGTCGAGAGTATTTTTGTTTCGTTAAATGTTTCTTTTTCGCTTTTTGTTGAGGCTTGCGTGCCTCTCTCTTTTGTTGTTGGATTTGCGTACCCTAAAGGTTTTTCATCATATGATGTTTTGTGATGAATTGTCAATTCAATTTTAAATAATATATATATTAAAAGAACTAAAAAATTATAAAAGTACAAGTACTTATTTATTTTCCTATAGAACAAACTTTTCAACTAAAGGGCATAACTGTCTTTTCCATGGTCAAACTAACGAAATTCTAACGTTGTTATATTTCAGGGGAGGTTTTTGAATAAACGCAACTTTCTCTCCCAATCCAACAATAGTTAATATTACAGGGTAGGTTGTTGAATTTAACCCTAAATTAAATTGAAAGTTAAACCTAGACAATATAGGAACCGACTCTGGCACTACAAGTAGCAGAGAAATCAAAGATGTTTAACAGTTGAAGTTTCTTTCCCTGGTCTCTCCGGCCTTGGTTAGTTAATTAGGGATAATGATTTCGATTCGTCGAGCAGTGGCGGTAATTGCCTCAAGAAATCGCACCATTTTGCATCCAAACACTCGTATTGAGCAATCTTACTTGAGTACGAAAGCGGCAGCGAAGAAAGTGGTTGATTGGCCGAAGCCGACTGAAATTCCGTATCAGGTTAAGGTTTCCAATTCGGTGAACCTGACTGGTTACGTTGACACGCCTGTTCAATTTAAGGCTAATTATGAAGGCAAGGATTGGGCTGCTACTATCATCAATCAGATCCCTTGCTCTCATTCTCCGCCTCTTTGGTATTTATTTTCACTTTTAGGTTAAGGTTGTGGTGCTGTGTAGAATTTGATTAATTAAAATTATTTTATTTATTTAACAGGATTCCAGTAATATTTCAAGGTGATTTAGCTCACACTGTTGCTTGCCATCTCAAACCAAATGATCATGTACATATAACTGGTCAATTGATTATAGATTCACCTACTGATAATGCAACTCAGGACAACGCCAATGTCCAGGTAACATTTTTATTACCAAATATTCTTCTAAGGATTTCAACCAAATTACTCATTTATGCTCTAGTCTTTAACTCTCATTTCAATGCTTAGCTTGAATTATTAATTATGTCTGCATAAGTTCTATATGAACAAGTTCTCTTAATTACTCTATTCTATTTCATATCAATTTTGACAACATATAAGGAATCTATCGAATGAGGTTCTAGTGTGGTGCCCATTGGATGTAAACATGATTTTGAAGATCTTCATTACTAGTTTTTGGTTGAATTGGCTTTTAGTTTGGACTGTTGGCTTAAGAGTTATTGTTATCTTATTACAAGTCTGAAGTCCCTAGGATACTGTTGTGATTTAGTTGAGTCTTGAATAATCATGGAAAGTACTGATAATTTATATTTATATATATATATACATATATATATACATATATATATATATATCATAGAGATGTAAAAAACATTAACATACACATTATTAAAATTTTAAAAAAATTATTTGCATTATTGTTTCAATTTTAGTTTTATAGTGTAAAAATTTAAGAAAATTTTAAAAATAAAACTTCAATATATTTTGGATGCTGTTTCCTGCTTTTATAGTTTAGGACAGCTTGCTTTCTACACTTGTAAATCTTTTTTGTCAATATATTTGTCTGTTAAAAAATAAATAAATCCTCAAGAAGAACAAGAAAGACTGTTCAGTCTAAGCTCTGAACAAAAAAGACAGCCCAAAATATTCAATTGGAGTGGCTGAATTACCAAGAACAAAAGAAATACCCTGAAGAAACTGGAGCAGATTTTGGATGCTTCTGATTGTAGAGTATAGTTTCTCAGAAATCATTTTAAGTTAAAAAGAGAAGAAAATGAGAACATAAAGAAGAGAAGCTTCTGATTGTAGAGTATGGTTTCTCAGAAATCATTTTGAAGTTATAAAGAGAAGAAAATGAGAAAATAAAGAAGAGAATCTTTTCGTCAGTGCGGTGTAGAGGCTGTGATCAGAAACCCTAAAGAAAGAGAAAAAAAAATTCTTTTATTGTGGGATTGTTTTTTTTTTTTTTCCAGTAATATATTAAGAAGGGAATGGAGATACAGAGAAGTAAAGCTGTCCACAAAGAAGGTGAATAAGCTAATTACAAATAGATAGTCACATGAATATAACTTAAGAATTGAAAGTAATGTAAATAGATAAAAAGCAGTCCTCAATATAAAAACAATAAAAGCCCTCAAGACCAATCTGGAAAACAAAAACAAGAATTAAGGAAAGAAAAGACTCTTTGTTACTTCACCACAGATTTCTTAATGTGTTTAATAAATAAGAGTTGAAAATTTCATAACTCTGAAATTCTGAAGTGTCGGGCTTCTTTTTCTCAATATGCATGTGCTATTCCTATTTTGTTTTTAGGCCTTGTTATTTCTAGGACCAAAGTATGAAGGTCTATCTATAACTTGGTTAGATCTTTTGAAATTTGAAAGCGTCAAATTATTGTGTTGGATCAGTGGCTATCGAAAAGTGTGAACCCAACAAATTTCTTCATAATTTGTGGTATAAAAAAAATGACTTGGCACAACAAAATTAATGTAATAATGATAATGATTAATGTTGAGATGGTGAAGGATAGTTTATTTGTGAAAAAGGACTAAAGGAGTACAAGAATACTAAAATATATAGTTGTTACTTTTTTGCTTTTTTTAGATGGGAGTCTGAAACAATTAAAATTGTGGAGATTGAAGGAGTTCCATAGTTAACTAAGACGAACAGGAAAATATTTTTTCTAGTTTTAACAATAATAAGCAAAAGTAAAAGTTGTAGTTAACTTCAGTTACAAGTTGTTAGTTAGAGAAGTATCTGTTTTATATGTTAACAGAAGTTTTTTAAAGTTCTGTCTTTTTCCATTCTTCTTTCTTTTCTTTTCTTTTTTTTTTCTTTTTTTTTTTTTGGCTGCTTCCTTTGATTTTCAAGATGTTTATGAAACATAATTGCTTGTGAGCCAACTGAAACAACACTGCAAACCTCAAGCTGTAATTTGTCCTCGGAGAAGTTGCCTTTAGTCTTTTTCTCTTTACACCTGAGTTTTGTCTTTATCTATTCTTTGATCGGTATATTGAGGTGAGAATTTAATATTTATTATCTGCATTAACCTATTATGAGGTTTGATCATGTTAGGTTATGGTGCACAGTATCAACTTTATTGAGCAATATTCTCAAACAAAAAAACAAGAAGGGATAGCTGTAAATGATTCGGGTAAATTGGTACATCTTGTTTTTATTCATATGTTGTATGTTTGTCACCTTATGCAGATAAAGTGAGGTTTGAGATTTTATTCATATTGTTGCACATGCTTTTAATTTGTATGGGTACAGGTAAGGACGTGTAAGGTAATCCATAATGTTAAAGCCAATGCTTTTGCCAAATCTTTAATAATAGGCATGGAGAATAAATGTATGTAAAACAATTTACAAATGAAATACATAAACCTTTTTTTTTTGGTAAACTTTGGAAGTATTCTTAACTTAAATAGAGAAATGCCTTATTGGAAAATACCAGATGTCATTATCCTTTGTTAGTCCTGGTTAAGAAGATCTTGGGAGGGTTGATATAGTACAAGTCTTAGCCTTCTGTTGCTTTTTATTTGTAGTTTTAGCATTGTTGGTTTTGTTTATGACAGTTTTTGTGTATTGACTTTTGGTCAATCCTCTCTTTCTTTTATCCTCTTAGAATTACTTGTCTGAATCCTTTTTCCCTTTTCATTCCACCTTCAAATGAGATGGATTTGCAATTCTGTAAGATGATTGAAATTCATTTTTATTTTATTTTTATATTGGAACAATTGATAGGTTTAAACCCAAAATATCTCTTCTGCATCGTCAACATGCTTCTAGTAGTCACAGTTTGTTTTTGCTAACAGCTAGTCAAAACTCAATAGTTAAGGAATTTCATATTGTTTATGTGCGCCTTCAATCTAGTTTTAATTGAACATTTGAACTATTGTTCCATTCAATCTAAAGAAGATTATTGAAATGGGAAAGTGGTTGGTTTGGTATTGCAATTTATAAGTTTCAATAAAAGGGAATTATTTAATTTTTGTTTATAATTAGTCTCATTTGAGAGATTTCTTGAAATTCATAATGGAATAAGAGTCTGTGTAATTTGTTCTGCTTAAATAAGCTGTAATAGAGGACTGCAGAAGATGAAATATTAATACAGCAATTTAATTGCTATATACAAAGTTTAAATGACCTTGGCAAGTGATATAAAAGGGGAAAAGGGAAACAGAGAAAGAACAATTATTACATTTTTGGGCATAAAATTTAATCTCAAAACTCTTTGAAAGTTGGGGGAAATAATTATTGCACCAGTTTAAATTTTGTTTCATGTTATTATTGCTTGGTTTTTTTGACTATTATGGCATGTTCTTGAGTTCAGTTAGCACGAAGAGAGATGGGGATTCTGCCTTCTGTTCCTGGCGTAACCTTCTTGAGAATCGAAAAGAGTGGTGGGATTGCCGTAGTAATAAGCTTTCAAGATTGGTGATGACCTGTCCCTTTGGATATACATTTCATTAATATTAGTTAAATTTCTGATCTCTAGTTTGCATTAACAGTTAAGTCCAAAACACCCTGATTTTAAACGCAAGGATGGTACTGTTGCTCTCTGGCTTAAAGATGCACCAAAGCGAATTTTGTCTAAACTTGAAGGAGTGGAGTTTGATGTTCAGACTATTAAATCAAAATATCCAAAGCAACGTAAAGGTATCAATTTTTCTACACCGACTATACTTTTTATACATGCTTTAGTCCACAACTAAATTTTAAAGAGCTTAAATAAATTGATTGTAGCTGCAAATAATTAAAGTCCACATCCAAATTCTATGACCTGGTACGAATTTAAACTAAACTATTTGGAAATTGTTTTGATTTCATTTTTGTTTTACTTTGTCATACAGCCTGGTGTATCACTTTATTTATTTATTATAGAATTCTCTACTTCTCTGACATCCTGTAATCAAAATAGGATTTAGTTTTGGGATGATTTACATTCAGTTCTTATGTGGTTCGTGTTCCATTGCCATCCTTTTTAATAAAGTTAGTGCAAGCAAAATATCTGATCCCAGTAACTATATATTTTGCAATAGTGATGCTTTATTTGGCACACAGAATGAATTTCTTGTAAAGATTGAGTACTTACATTGATGCTGGAAACAACATTATGACAAATGTTGATTCCATCCTTTTTAATGAGGGTTTGGGTCAGGGCTGTAAAAGCAGTTGCATTTGGCCAACCCAACACAAATGAACATATCACTAAGTTCAAAATTAAATTGCTTTTAGAAAATTATAGCTTTATGGGAAATCAATCATCTTATTTAACAGCATAGACTCATAGAGTTGTAGCAATAAGGTTGAATTTGTTTTCTTTGGTTGGCATTGTATGAGCTGATAGAATTTCATAAGTCTCAACTGTATGACATTAAAATATATGGCTGCAAGTTTAACAAAC
This sequence comes from Acer campestre, assembly GCA_954870605.1. Lineage (NCBI taxonomy): Eukaryota > Viridiplantae > Streptophyta > Magnoliopsida > Sapindales > Sapindaceae > Acer > Acer campestre. Next base: position 24,490,034 of record OX940809.1, on the reverse strand, counting down.
CAACGATCACATTTTCAAAACAAATTGTTGAATTGGTGAAATGTAGAAACCCTATTTCAAATTTTAACGATTTGACTTCTTTGCATATGCTTTCTCAGTTTCTCTTACCTTCACCAAAATCACCTAAGAGAAGAAATTGTAATGGTACAACAAGCTATATCCATATATAGGAACACTGCTATGATTTACTCACTAGTTAGTTCAGTGGCAAGATAGGGGTAGCCATGGTCCCCTGCCTTCTCCAAGATGTTTAATGTTTCCAGATAAAAACTATATTTCTCCTAAATACATTTTTATTTTGTCTATTGATTTAGTCGTGAAGGACACTGTTAATTTAGTCACATGAACATATTAATGCTACTGGTATGATCACGCAGTTTGTGCCTTACCTACTTTTTATTTATTTTTTATAAACTAAGAATATTATATTAAAGAAGGATAACAAATAGGTATAAATATAATAAGCTCAATTGTCGGTTTGAGGGGATTGAATATATGCAGACAGAAACGATCTAGTATTTTTCCCACAATTGAGGTTCACTGTAGTTGTCTGTCAATAAAAATTAGCAAATTTAGAAAACATTGGTTAACTTGGGAGTGTAGTTTTGCTTGTTTGACTTTGTAAATGGACATTTATGACCTTCTCTATACTGTTGGATATTTAGGGGATGAATCCTGGAAGGACTTGGTGGAAAACCCTGACAAGTGGTGGGACAATAGATTGAATAAGGTGATTTTGTAGACTTTATAGTTGTCATCTGTCTTGCAGTCTCTCTATCTTCTCATGTTTCTTCTATTTGCAGGTGAATGAAAAATCTCCCGACTTTAAGCACAAAGAAACTCATGAAGGACTATGGCTCAACGATTCACCAACTTGGGTGCAATCGAAGTTGCCTTCTCCAAAGAGTAAACCGGTGCCTGCTCCAAAGACTAAACAGAATGTAGTGACTGGTAATAAGAGAGATACCCTGTTGTCTTGAGCTATGATAGGGTAGGATGTTTAATGTTCCCTGATAAAAACTATATTTCCCCTGAATACATTTTTATTTAGTCTATTGATTTAGTCCCATAGGACACTGTTAAGCGAGTAACATGAACATATTAATGCTACCGGTAGATCTTGCAGTTTGTGCTTGACCTACTTTTTATTTATTTATTTAATTTTTAAACTAAGAATATTATACTAATGAAGGATAACAAATAGGTATAATAAGCTAAATTGTCGGTTTTAGGGGACTGAATATGTGGAGACAGAACGTTCTTGTATTTTTCCCACAATTGAGGATCACTGTAAATGTCTGTCAATAAAAATTAGCAAATTTAGAAAACATCAAATTAACTTGGGAGTGTAGTTTTCCTTTTTTTTTTTTTTTTTTTTTTTTTTTTTTTCCCCTTTTTAATTTAACATTTGTGGCCTTCTCTATACTGGATGTTTAGGGGATGAATCCTGGAAGGACTTGGTGGAAAACCCAGACAAGTGGTGGGACAATAGATTGAATAAGGTGATTTTGTGGACTTTATTTATAGTTGTCATCTGTATTGCTCTCTCTCTCTCTCTCTCCCATGTTTCTTCTATTTGCAGATAAAAGAAAAATCTCCCGACTTTAAGCACAAAGAAACTGGTCAAGGACTGTGGCTCAACAGTTCACCAACTTGGGTGCTATCGAAGTTGCCTTCTCCAAAGGGTAAAAAGAATATAGTGACCGGCAAGAGAGATACCCTGTTGTCTTGAGCCATGCTAGGGCAGGATATTGTTTTTGTAAACATCCTTCGGTTTAATGTATTTCTTTTATCAAAATCGTTTAGGAAATTAAGTACAGCCTTGATGGAATCCTGATCAGTGATGATGATATGTCACTAGAAAATGCGTTTTAATGCTTTAAGTTTCTCAATGAGTTGCTGTTCGTAGAAGCAACGTGATTAAAGAAAATATTAGAGCTTGAAACTGAAGCAATTTTTAGTGATGTAATATGAAAGCTCAATTGAGTTGGCCAAGGTTATTTCATGATTTAGGGCTTGTTTACTAATGGGAACGAGGGGAATCAGAATCAAGTTCCACTGGAAAGGGAATGGATGTGAATCGGAATTAAGTTACTAAATGTCATTACTCTGTTTAGTAACTTTTTAAGAATTAGAAATGGAATCAAATTTATATTAAGCTTACAAAAATACCCTTATATACAAAAAAATAGCTTGTGTATATATATATATATATGTGGAAGATGTAGAGTATAGCTAATAAGTAATAAATAAATAAATAAATAAGAAGGTTTGTTTTTAAAGAAAAAATTTGAAAAAAATAAATAAATTCAAAGCAAAGCAACATGACTTCCAGAGTAGCGTTTTTTTCCGTACTTATTTTAATTTTATTTTTGTAATTTCTGTGATTTCATCAAGGGCTTTTTATGAGAGACTCACTATGTATACTATGGGTAAATTGTACAAACATCCTCTTGAGTTAGGTGTAATTGCACTTAAATATAAATTTTGCTTATAATTGTACAAACATTCCCTTATGTTAGTGAGAGGTTATTAAAAGTTAACGGCAGAAGGGTAAAATGGTCCATTGTGTATGTGTAAGATTGAAATGATTTTTTTCATATTTTTTTATGCATCGAAAAATGTTAATCAGATTTTTTAATAATAAAATATTAAATATATTTATTTCAAAAACATATTAAAATATTAAAAAATGAGAGCTTCTCCTTGCAATCCACAAATTATCTATTCACACTCCAATTTAATTTTTTTTATTAATGACAATTTTAACCTAAATTAAAATTACTAAAAAGGACAAAAAAAAAAAATTAAAGACATTCCAAACTAATTAAATTATTAAAAATATATATTCTCTCTCCTAAATCATTATATTTAATATTACGTATTAAGCTCTTTCTCTTATATCTGTTATTACCATATTAAACACTCTCTCCTACTTTATCTCTCTCCATTTTTTCAAACAAAAAAAAAAAAATCATATTTTCATACTTTTTGATTAATAGTTAAAGAAAAAAAAAACTTATGAATATTTTAGTTTTTTACTAACAGTAATATATATATAAATTTATTCTTTTTTTTTTTTTTAAATATATAAATACATATGGTTCCTAAAAATCAAGTTTATTAGTAAGTTTTTTTTTTTTTTTCTTAACTGTTAGTTTTGTTTGAGAAAGAATGGAGATAGGAAATTAGAGATATGTATTGGAGGGGAGAGAGTTTAATATGGTAATTAAAAATTTAGGAGAGAGTATTTAATATGTAATAATTAATACAATGATTTAAGAGAAATAATTTCCTTTTTTAATAATTTAATTCAAAAAAGATAAAATGGATAATTTTGTAACAAAATGAAGTGTCTTTAGAATTTTTTTAAATTTAAATTTTGAAGATGGAGTGTTTTTAGAAAAGAAGTGTAAAAAGAAACAATTGGATTGTCAAAAGAAGCTCTCTTAAAAAATATATAAAAAAGATAATTGAGGACCAAATCTGGTCCTTGTGGCCCTCCATTTTTTAGATGGAGCATCGTTCCATTTCACAAATGGAGAAAGGGAGGCTCGCATGCCTCCTCCCACTGCCAGAATAGGATCACGAGCCTCCCTATTCCAATGGTAGGAGGAGGTTCATGCGAGCCACCTCTTTGTTTCGGTGACGGGAAGAGGCTCAAGAGAGCCTTGTCACTGTTTCAGTGTTGCAAAGTGTCTCACACGCCTTACGTGTTTTGATATTGCTTTCGGTTCCAACGGTTGTGTTTCTAACGGCGGTGGCTATGGCGGCAAGCCATGGTAGGTGTTGGGTAGTATATGGGTTAAATTTTCGAGTTTAATGTTAATTATTTTGTCGATTTTAGTGGTTGAGGAGTTTGATTTGAATTGGTTTTTTGTGTTGTGGATTTTGATTTCAGTTTGTATTTGTATTGGATTTCAATTTCAGTTGAACTTGCAGGAGATCAGCAAGCTATTGGGAACAATTGCAAGTGGAGGTAGTTTGTCTAACCTTCGTCAGAATCTGTAACAAAAAAAGATGGGAAAGGGAGGGATGATGTTGGATCTGCTTCAAGAATATTAGTTGTTTATTATGCAAATTCAGCTTTTGAATAGAATTAATTGTGTTTTTTTATATATTTGGGAAAGTTATAGTTCTTGTAAGCCTTGATTATGGGAATTTTGGCTGAATATAGAGAGAATAATCTCCATCAGATCCTTGTGTGCGAATTTTTTTTATTTTATTATTATTATATATATATATTATTTGATTAAAGAAATGGTTTATTTGTTTTGTTTTGGACTAATTGCACAAACACCTCTTAGTTTAGATATAATTGCATCTTGATGGAACTTTTTATAAAAATTGTAAAAACCTCCTACGTCGTTACTCTCTTGCCGTCTGTAGTTAATGGTTCAAGGGTAAACTTATTATTTTAAAGGTCAGAAAAAAGAATCACATGTCACTTCTATGTGAAGTCAGACAAAAAAATAAAATTAAAAATAAAATATGTTATTAACTTCCATGTGAAGCCAGATATAAAAGAAAGAATAATGATTGGATACTGATTAGTTAGCATTAAATACAGACCTCATTAATGGGAGTGTAGCACGTGGTCTAATTTGTGAGATAAATGTAAAAAGTCAAAGAAAAAAGGTCACGTGCTACACTCCCATTGGTGAGATCAATATTTTGGGTACTGTCCGAAAGGTTTATATATATATATATGATATTATGATCAGATAATTTACTGGTTTATTATCTATTAACGTAATTAATTAATTAAAAATTCTACGCCATAACCTCCGCCATCATGACCACCCCCACCTCTACCGTCTCCGCCTCCGCTTCGGCCATAACCTCCACCACCAATAACCATTAGATTAGATGACGAATTCGACCTCTCACCTTTGTCGAGATCGAATCGAGGACCGATGGATGAAGAAATCCTCGCCACCGCCGTATGGGTTATGAAATTGAAACCCTTCTAGTCCGAGAACAACTTCACCTTCTTAGTAACCCTCCCTCTGCTCTCACTCATCTTTTCTTCTTCCTTATTTACTGACCTAAAAAACACCAAAAACCCTAACCAGAGGCTCCCATAGCTCATCAATTCTGGCAACCTTTCTTGCTCCATTTTAGTTTTTTGTTAAATTCTTTTTTATTTTCTAAGATATGGGAACCTTTCTTGCTCCATTTTAGTTTTGTTAATTTTTATTATTATTATTTTAAGATCTGGTCGAGAGCCTCTCTTGCTCCCATATTAGTTTTGTTAATTTTTTTTTTTCAAATAATCAAAACTACTTATGATTTTAAATTTTTAATAGTACTTAATAGCATTATTATTGATATTTTCTATTATTTAATCTTAATTGTTTTACCGATTTATATTTAATAAGTACTTTTTATTTTTATTTTTTTAAAAAAAAATTTAATTTTTCTTTTAAAAAAGTACTTTTTATTTTAGTTTTTTTTAAAATATAGATTTTAATTTAAGTTTTTTTATATATATATAAATTTTAATTTTAGTTGATAATTTATTTTATTGTTTATCTTAAATAACTGATTATTTTAAGGTAATATCATAAGAGTAAACTTAACTCACTTAGGGGCATTGTAGACCATTCACACAAATTGGTCAGTCAATGGTTAGTTATAACGGAAGTCAACTAACGGTAGTGGAGGTTTCTGTAATTTTAAGTAAAAGTTCCATCTAATTGCAATTAGGTCTAAACTCAGGGGTGTTTCGCAATTAATCCTTTTGTTTTCAATTTTTTTTTTTTTAAAAAAAAAATGGCCACTAAATTGGGAATTGGTTTTAAAATGGTCATTTTTGACAAAAAGTGTGATACTAATGGTCATTATATCCAATTACATTCAATGAGTGGCATCTTGGTAAATAAATGGATAACATTAATTTATTTTAGATGTTTTTTAGAAATCAACTTTTTCTTTTGTTTTTTGAAACGAATAATTATATTTAATGTATGTATATATGTATAGCATATCTTATATATATATATATATAGAGAGAGAGAGAGAGTAATTTTCCAATAAGGACTTTTACAATGTATACTTTAAGCACCTTTGATGAAATTGTATGTAATCAAATGTTTTTTGAAGAGATTTTTTGTATGCATCCTAAGAAAATTAAAATACACATTTAGTAAAAATTTGGAAATTTTTTTTTTTATTTGAGAACTATTTTTCTTATATTTCCCTATTTTAAAATGTTTTATCTTAAAAAAATCGGAAAAAATTATTTCTCGCACCCGAAACTTTTTTAATTTTTTTCTATAAATGTATTTCAATGTTTTCACCATCCATACAAAAAATCAAATCAAGATTCAATATAATGAAATAATGAAATTGCATGTAATCAAATGTTATTCGATGAGATTTTCTGTATGCATCCTAAAAAAATTAAAATGTACATTTGGTAAAAATTTGGAATTTTTTTTTTATTTGAGAACTATTTTATCTTATATTTTCCTATTTTAAAATGTTTTATCTTAAAAAAAATCGGAAAAATTAGTTCTTGCATCCAAAACTTTTTTAATTTTTTTTTCCATAAATGTATTTCAATGTTTTCACCATCCATAAAAAAAATTAAATCAAGATTCAATATATTCCATGCGATTTCATCAAAGGAATGCTTATAGAAATATTGGCACTGCAAAAGAGTTGTGGATTGCTTTGAACAACAAATACTGCATCGAAGAGGCAAGTAATCAAAAAAAATTCTCATTGGTAATTTTATGGATTATAAAATGTCTAATAGTAAGTCAATTATGACACAAGTCCATGAATTATTAAATCTAATAATTGATCTCAAAGTTGCTGGAGTTAATCTTGATGAATCATTTTTGGTGGGGGTTATAATTTCTAAACTCCCATCATCTTGGAATGGTTACAAGAAGAAACTCAAACATGATGAAAAGAAGCACACTTTGGAATCAATTCAATGCCATCTTTGTATTGAGGAGGATTCTAGGATTCGCGAATCAAAGGATAAGCAAACTAATTTAATGTCTAAGGCCAATGTTGTTGAAGATGGAAAATCAAATAATTATCTTGGGCCTAAGAATACTAATCAGTTTAAGAATCATCATCAAAACAAGAAGAAGAATCAAAAAAAGATTAAGGGAAATTGTTACTACTGTCAAAAACCCGGTCATATGGCACGAGATTGTCGCAAAAGAAAGAAAAATAATCAAAATCAAGGGAATCAAGTAAACATGACTTATGATAAATATGCCAATTATGTTGATAATGAAGGCGGATGCAGCTAAAGTAGCAGAATGACTTAAGAATCTTTTAGTAGATATTTCTCTTTGGAAAAAGCCATCTCCCGCAGTCATAATAAATTGTGACAATAAGGTAACCATTTACATGGTTGAGAATAAGACCTATAATGGAAAATCTAGACATGTGAGTCTAAGGCATTACTCTTTAAGACAATTACTCAAGTCTGGAGTAATTACAGTTGACTATGTTGAGTCAAACAAAAACTTGGCTGATCCTTTAACAAAAGGAGTTGGAAATGAGATGATCTATAAGACATCTAAAAGAATGGGGCTAAGGTCTATGAATGACATCGATCATGTTTGATGGGAACCCAACTTATGTTTTGAAATAGATAGACAAAGTTCAATGTGGTACAAACAAGTCAAATATGTGATCATGGTACACTAGAGAATTTTAATTACCTTATTTCTTAATCTAGTGGTGTTTGCTGCATGAAAAGAGGTTGGATTAAGTCCATAATAAATTGAAAAGAGTAACTCGCAGAATTACTCAGTAAATTTACCTTGTGAGTAATGGAAGTCAGGCCGCTTTCTAGGAAAACAAGACCGTTTCCAAGAGCGCTCATGGGATTAGGATTTTATGCACATGACCATAACGTGCAGAGCAATCAGAATACTCTACTATTTAAAGTCAGTATGTGCGATGAATCTGGCGGATCTTTAAGTGTTCTAGGTTCAAGATACGTTCACCTCAGCGCCTTCATCATGCTTTGAATTATTTGTACTAAGTGTAACTTCAAGTCCAAAAGACACTTATCATTTATGTACTTGACTTGTACGATGATGCCTTGTATTTTCTCTGTAATCCATCTTGTTCATTTAATAAAATTATTATTATTATTATTTTAATCTTTTGAAAATTGGTGGGGATTGTTGGAGTTTTCAATTATTTGAAAACAAAAGGTTGTAATTATTCATGAAAAAACACGACTCTTTATAAGATACGCAATTTTTAATTATGAAGCAACACAAATCTTTAATGTGTAGAGACACAACTTGTTTCAAATGATACAACTATTTACAAAAGAATTATAAATATGTTGATATAGTTTGTTTTTTGCATCAGAACAAAATTACAATTCTCTGCAGTTTTCTAAACCTTATTCTCTTCTTCTATTCTTTTAGGCATCATTAAGAATTTAATTAGAGTGTTTTAAGTGATTGATTTTTGTCGTACATAACTTGAAATCAACAATTAGATTATTAGGCTTCATTGAATCCTAACGGTAAAATTCTCATACCTATTGTGTACTCGCTGTTTTACGAGAAAGGGGAGAATTATTGTCTGAAAGAATCGAATTCCGAGCCTTGAAGTCTTGATAATCTATTTCATTTACTTAATATTTTTCTCTACATCGATTCTCTCTTTCAAGCCCCATATTTCCAACAGTGGCGGTAATTACTGAACCACAATGGATGGTATTATTTATCTATTTTTAATGACCATTAGTTGTAATGATTCTAATATAATGAGAATATTAGGCCATTTATAATGTATTTGTAATTTTATATATGCATATATAGTAACTTTCAAGTGAGAAATTCCTCATTTTAATTTCGGTTCACATCTTGATGAAATCACATTAATTCGTATGAATTTTGATATGAATTTTTGTGTGGATGGTAACTTCATTGAAATATACATATAAATAAAATTTGGGAGTTTTTCAAGCACTAGAACTAGTTTTTTGAATTTTCCTATAAATCTCCTATTTTTCTGATGCCATTATATTTAACAAAATCATGATAAATAGTTCTAGTGTTTGAAAAATTTTCAAATTTTATTTATAGATATATTTCAATGAATTTATCATCCACATAAAAATTCATATCAAAATTCATACAAATCGATGTGATTTCATCAAGGTGTGGACTGAAATTAAAGTAAGAGATCCCTCACTTGAAAGTTACTTTATATATATATATATATATAGGCTGCCCTTGGGTGCAACATAAAATTTTTTGTCTGTGATCATGTCTTCTTTGGTACAACCACATCAACTAATATGTGATTGAATGTTCTAACATGAGATCACAATAATTTAATTTTGTGATCACATGCAATTCATATGCGATAACATTATATATATTTGTGATCACATGCAATCATATGTGATCATATATATATATATATATATATAAAGATTTTCTATTATCAGTTCATCCATCCTGACAATAAATATATCAGGACGAAGAATGTGGACCATTAGATTTATATACTTTGACTCAAAGTATATGCACTTGTAAAAACTTCTCCATAATCTGTGGTCCACATTCTTCGTCATGATATTATATATATATATATATATTTATATATATAAATATATATATGTTCAATAAAAGTTGAAAGGAATAACATATTCTTGCAAAGAAAAAAAAAAGCCAAAATCTCTATTAATTAACGACAAACTTTCAACGATTGCATCATTTTTTACCCATATAGGTTTTGATAAAGGCTCAGAGAATCATCATATCTATGATTTGATTTCATTTCATTTCAAAACAATAAGATAATTACTCGTATTTATCTAAAGGTGGTGATAGGTCCATTATGTTTACAGATAGTATTAATGTTACACTATCTAAAATTTTGCTCAAATTATCAGCATCCATTGTGATTTGGTTGTAAATGACACTCATTGAACTTAGACAATATCTTAAGTTCGTTTTACCACACCATAGAATATATATATATATATATGTATGTATTCAGTCTTTTTACTGTCAGCTCATCCTGATATAAAATATATCAGGATGAAAAATGTGGACCATAGATTATGAAAAAGTTTTGATAAGTGCATACATTTTGAGTCAAAGTTTGTAAATCTAATGGTCAACATTCTTCGTTTTGATATATTTTATATCAGAATGAATTGACAATAGAAAAACTATATATATATTATTTATTTATTTATTGCCCAGATTCATTGTGAATAGATATTTGGAGGATTGTCTAATTAAGAATAATGAATCTATATCACCTCTACTCAACTTACACTATGGCGCGTTTACTAATCAATGACGTGTTTACTAATCAGGAATCTTTCTTGGGAAAGAGAATTAAGTTCCTGATTAGAATTGAGTTCCTAATTTTTGAATTCCTGTGTTTACTTAATTTGTAGGGAATTAAGTTCTATGAATCCTACACATATATAGTAATTAAATTCTTGAATGAAAGGGAACTTAATTCCCCCTCTCACCCTGGGAATCAAGTTCCCTTCTTTGGAATCAAGTTCCCTTGCCTGATTGAAGAGGGGAATTCATGTCTTCAGTAAAAAGCAAAAAAAAAAAAAAAAACTTTGCTGCGTATGAATCACTATATATATATATATAATTTTTCACATGAGTGCACACTCATGTATTTTATATAAGTGCACTCATGTATTTTATATAAGTGCATTGAATGTGAGCCATTAAATTTATATTCTTTGACTTAGTGTGTATGCACTTGTCAAAGTTTCTCAAAGTTCAATGACTTACATTCAATGCACTCATATGAACAGCACTATATATATATATATATACACACACATGCTATTGGGAGACTTCAATTATTTATTTATTTATATATATATTTTTTTTGCTGAAGTTGTTTTCATAATTATGTATATATATACACACACATGCTATTGGGAGACTTCAATTTTTTATTTATTTATATTTTTTTTTGCTGAAGTTGTTTTCATAATTATGTATCCAATGTTCAAATTTTACTATATAGTTATGAGCAATATAAAAATTATTTTTTCATGGTAAAAAAATATTTCAACATGTTATATAAACAAGGGTGTTTTTGTAATCAACTTTATATCATTATGATTCCTTATTTGTTAACACTAGAAAATGAATAAATTTGATTTCATTTCAGATTTCTAAATTGTTACACATAATAGGTGTAAATTTGATTCCATAATAGGGTAAATTGCACAAAAATCCCCTACCGTTAATAGTCAACAGTTAAAGTTAACCGTTGACTCTCTTCTCCATGCAAAAAGTCCAAAATGACCCTAGTTTATATTTTTGTATTTATTTTATTATTTTTAACTATTTTATTATTTTTAAATATTTTATTTATTTAATAAAATGTTAATTAAAAAAACCCATACTTTTTTCTCTGATAATAGATTCTTCATCGATGTCAAAAAAAAAAAAAAAAAAAAAAAATTCATCATTCTCAGATTTTTTTTTTTTTTGGATAATTATCCTGGTGGCCATCAATTTGATGACACACTATCAAAATGGCCACTAGATTGGAAATTGGTTTCAAAATGACAATTTTTAACGAAAAGTGTGACATTAATGACCGTTCCATCCAATGAGTGGCATTTTAGTAAATAAAGGAATGATATTAATTTATTTTAGATGTTTTTTGGAAATTAAAATTTTCTTTTGTTTTTTGAAACGAATAATTATATTTAGTGTGTGTATATATATAATATATTTCCACACACCAAATATAATTATTTGTTTCAAAAAGCAAAATAAATTGTTTAGATCAATACATGTGTCTCTTCTTTATTTTTTAGATTTTTTTAGATTTTGTAGCCTTAATCTTTTCAATATATATATATAGAGAGAGAGAGAGTAATTTTCCAATAAACTGTATGTCCCAGAGCATTAAGGATGTATCCCTTACATAAATAATCTTCCTCCTTACGCTTCTTTCAATTTTCCTTCAGTTCCTTCGAATCATCAGCCTTTTCTTCTGATATTGTTTCCAAATCATCTCCTAGTATGTAAGTCAGATGAAATGTTGTTAAGAAAAATTTCACCTTTTCTTGCCAATGAGTAAAATTTTCTCCATCAAATCGTTCAAGACGAATAAGATCTTGATTCATCACTTGAATAGATTGTGCAACAGTTGATTCCTCTATCAAAAAAAATTATTGTCTGAAAATTGTTGGATATATGGGGTCTGAAAGAGAGAATCAATGTAAAAAAAAAAAAGTTAAGTAAATGAAATAGATTATCAAGACTTCAAGGCTCGGAATTCGATTCTTTCAGATAATAATTCTCCCCTTTCTCGTAATACAGTGAGTACACAATAGGTATGAGAATTTTGTCGTCAGGATTCAATAAAGCCTAATAATCTAATTGTTGATTTCAAGTTATGTACGACAAGAATCAACCACTTAGAACACTCTAATTAAATTCTTGACGATGCCTAAAAGAATAGAAGAAGAGAAGAAGATTTAGAAAACTGCAGAGAATTGTATTTTTGTTCTGATGCAAAAAAAAACTATATCAGCATATTTATAATGCTTTTGTAAATAGTTGTATCCTTTGAAACAAGTTGTGTCTCTACACATTAAAGATTTGTGTTGCTTCAAAATTAAGAATTGCATCTCTTATAAAGTGTCGTGTTTCTTCGCAAATAATTACGACCTTTTGTTTTCAAATAATTGAAAATTCCAACAGCCACAGTTGTTGTAGAAAATCCGTAAACACAAACACGTAAATCTAAATTAACACACAAACAAATGAAAGCAATAAAAGAAGGGGGAAAAAAACGGCATGAGAAATTTTAGAATGGAACGAGGAATTCTTGGCCAAGTGTATCGCACTCTGAAAACCTATAAGGAAACCATTTTCTCCTCGCACAAGAATTTTCTGATTTGCGTGAGAATCGACGTCACCGCGGTTTGTAGCCCACGCCCTGCACCATGGTAAACCTCTATGATGCCCTGCTCAGAATACCATGGTACACATCTCCTTTCTCCAGCTGCGGTCTACACTGTATCGAAACTTCTGTGAACTTGCACGTTTGGCATCGCAGTCTTTTCCAGATTTCGTTTCTCGTGCCTATTTCAAGCTTCACAATACCAACAACTGCAAGTGATATATAAAAATATGGTTTTCATTTTTTGAAACAACATGATTTTTTTAAAAAAATAAACATAGATCTTTTATACTAATAGTGTGTTTACTAATCAGGAAAGGAGGAAATTAGAATCAAGTTCCACTAGAAAAGGAATAGAGGAGAATCAGAATTAAGTTACTAAATTTCATTCCAATGTTTACTAAAAATTTAGGAATCAGAAATGGAATCAAATTTATTATCTTTCTATTGTTTACTTCAACTAAGGAATCGGAATGATATACAAGTGATTACAATAATACCCTTTTGTGTAAATAGTATGTTGAAATAACTCAACATATATAACCACTAGCTCACACAGTACTTGATTAATTATTAACTGTATAAATGAAAAAATAAAAAATAAAGTCACTGTAGTATATATATATATGCAATACATGCTTTATGAAAAAGAAAAAAAAGAGAAAAAAAAAAAAAACCTTAAACAAAAGAAGTATATATAAAATTAAAGTCACTACAGTACATATATATATATATATAGTACATGCTTTACGAAAAAGAAAAAAAAAAACAGCGTATATATATAAATAGGGTGAACTTCATAAGTAGCCAAAAAATTAGTAAGTTTATAGTTTTTGTCCAAAATTATTATTTTTATTGTTTTTGTCAAAATATCCACTTTTTGGACAAGATTGCCCTTCTTTATAATTTTTTTTTCCTCTTTCTCTCTCTCCTTTTCTCATGCCACCTTCTTCTTCTTCTTTCTCTCCTTCTCTCTTTCTCTCCCCCTCTCTCCTCAGTCTTCTCACTTTCTCTCCTCCTTCTCCTTCTTCTCTTTCTCTTTCTCCTTTTTTTCGAGATTTTTTCCAAGCCCAGATTTTTTTTACAAAAAAAAATCAGTTTTTTATTTATTTATTATTATTTTGAAATTTTCCAGATTTTTTTTTTAATTTCAGTTTTTTTTTTTTGAAATATTTTTCAGATTTTCTTAAAAAATGTTTGGATTTGAGTTTGGGTTATGGTTGTGCTTAAAAAAATTCAGATTTGTGGTTGTATTTAAGTTTTGGTTGTGGTTGTTTTTATGAATTGTGAGAGTTGTGTTAAAAAAAAAAAAAAAAAAAATAGATTTTTCGGATTTGATATTTTTCAAAAAAAAATTCAGATTTTATTTTGTTTAAACACGCCAGGTCACGAATTAAATATACCAGGCAAACGAATTAAACACACCAGACAAAATGAATTAAACACATCAGGGAAAAAACAATTAAACACACCATGGTAAAACGAATTAAACACATCAGACCATCAATTAAACACACCAGGCAAAACTCATTAAACACACCAAGGTAAAACGAATTAAACACACTAGGCAAAATGAATTAAATACACCAGACCATCAATTAAACACACTAGGCCACCATTAAACACACAAGACAAAACGAATTAAATACACAAAGGCAAAAATAATTAAACACACCAGGGCAAAACGAATTAAACACCCGGTGTGTTTAATTGATAGCCTGGTGTGTTTAATCCGTTTTGCCCTGGTGTGTTTAATTGTATTTTCCTTGGTGTTTTTAATGAGTTTTGCCTAGTGTATTTAATTGATGACCAAGTGTGTTTAATTGATGGTCTGGTGTGTTTAATTCGTTTTGTCTGGTGTGTTTAATTCGTATTACTCTGGTGTGTTTAATTCATTTGCCCCGGTGTATTTAATTTGTTTGCCTGGTGTGTTTAATTCGTTTTGCCCTGGTGTGTTTAATTCATTTTACCCTAGAGTGTTTAATTTGTTTGTCTGGTGTGTTTAATTCGTTTTGCCCTGGTGTGTTTAATTCATTTTACCCTGGTGCGTTTAATTCATTTGGCCTGGTATGTTTAATTCGTTTTGCCTAGTGTGTTTAATTCGTTGTCTGGTGTGTTTAATTGGTTTACACCTAGTGTGTTTAATTGGTCTGGTGTATTTAATTGATTACAACTGGTGTGTTTAATTGAACAAAATCTGAAGAAAAAAAAATTAACAAACATGATCTGGATTTTTTTTTAAAAAAAAATCTGGAATTTTTAAACAAAACAAGATCTGAAATTTTTTTTAAAAGATCTGGAAAAAAATTTAAACATTCAAATCCAACTAACACTTAAATCCAAACATTCACAATTAGAACCACCCTTAAAATCAACTACATTCACAACTACAACCACATTCACAATTTCAAATGCAAACCTTTTTTAAATCTGAAAATTTTTCAGAAAAAAAAAAAAAAAAAAAAACTGAATTTTTTAAAATAATCTGGAAAAAAAAAATTAAAAAACATAATCTTAAATTTTTTGGAAAAATCCGGAATTTTTTCAACCAAAAAAAAAACTGATTTTTTTTTAAAAAAAATCTAGAAATAATTTTAAATAAAAACAAAATCTGAAAAAAATTTCAAAAAAAAAATCTAGAAAAAATGTGGAGAGAGAAAGAGAAGAGAGGAGAGAAAGAGAAGAAGGAGGAGGGAAGATCGGACGACCGATGATCAAACGTCGGTCGTCCGATCTGAAAATTTTTTATTTAAAAAAAATCTGTTTTATTTTTTAAATTTGGAAAAATAAAAAAGAGAAAGAGGAAGAGGAGGAGAAGAAGGAGGAGGAGGAGGAGGTGTGAATGAAGAAGAAAAGAGGAGGAGAGAGGAGGAGAGAAAGAAGAAGAAGAAGAAGAAGAAGAAGGAGGCGTGAATGGAGAGAGAAAGGAGAGAGAAAGGAGAGAGAAGAGGGAGGCGTGAAATGAGTGAGAGAAAGGAGGGAGAAGAGATTAAGAAAAAAAAAGGGCAATTATGTTCTCACAACTCATTTAATGACAAAACCAATAAAAATTATAATTATTGACAAAAACAATAAGTCCCCATAATATTTTGCTAAAAACCCCTATTTCCTCATATAAATATATATGAATATGTAACACTGCTTTAGTAAAAAGAATATATATATGAATATGCAATACATGCTTCAAGTAAAAAGAAAAAAAAATACATGAATATTATAAGTGAGGATATGAAAGACAGTTTATATATATATATATATAAAATTTTATAAGTGAGGATATTTTAGTAAAAATATATGAATTCCCTTTTCATTCAGGAAAGGAAACTTGATTCTTAGGGTGGGTGGGGGAAATCAAATTCCTTTTCCATAAGTAACTTAATTACTGATTTGATGGTGAAGTCCACATAACTTAATTCCCTAAAAATTTAGTAAACACCAGAATTTATAAATCAGTAACTTAATTATCTTTCCTGCATTTGATTGCCGATTAGTAAACACGCCCTAAATAAAATAACGAGATTGAAAAATATGTATATATGTATATATCATCATCACTTGTAGTTATTATTCACCGCGATAATTGTTAGGTGCATGCGTCTTCAACATCTCGCCCGTATTCATGATTCAACATCTCGCACTTATTCATGATTCCTCTACTGATCCTAATTTGCCAGCTTAATTTTTCACTTTCTGTTCTCTCAAAAGTTTTCATCACTTAGACACAACGACATTTATTAAATATGATCAAAACCTCCTTAATTTGGTCGAATAATTTTTGATAATTTAAAATTGTAAAATAAAATGATCAATCCGTAAGTATAAAGATTAAGGCATGAGAAAAATAAATCATAGAGAGAGAAACACAAATGGATGAGAGAGACAATAAAATGAGGAGAGAGACGGCTAACTCATACACACATATATATATATATATATTTATATATGGTTCTGTTCTGGTCAGTGTGCACAGATGTAACTACATTAGTACCAATGGATGTGGACCACTGATTATGGAAAAGTTTTAACAAGTTCATACACCTTGAGTCAAAGTATGTAAATCTAATTATCCATATCCAACGCACTAATGAAGTTATATCAGTGCGTACTGACTTGAACATTTATATATAGAGAGTTCCTTGCATGTGGGTCATTAGATTTAAATGCTTTGACTTTGTTGTATTTGCATGCACTTGTCAAATTATCTTTTAAATCCAATGACCCACATGCAAGAAACTAATATATTTTATATCAATTCGAACTGACAATAGAAAAATTATATATATATATATATATACACACACACACATATATACATACGGTGAATGCATACTAATATATTTATATATGTGCAATATATGTGAGCTGTTAATTAAGCATAAGTTAATGTTGATTAAGTCAAAGTAATTGAATCTAATGGTCCACATGCATTGCAGTATTATAAATATATCAGTGTGCAATAAGGTGAACACCAACGATATATATAGTAGAACCTTCATAACTTAATACTCGACAAATTAATAATCTCTATAATATAATAATTTCTTTTGGTCCTGATTTGGGTCAATGGGATAAATTAATAATTTTGATAAATTGATAAGATAATACTTTTCAGAAAACCCTTATATAAATCTTTGGTCCTATTCGTATCATAAATTAATAACTTGCTGAAATTACAAATATAATTTAC
This sequence comes from Acer campestre, assembly GCA_954870605.1. Classification (NCBI taxonomy): domain Eukaryota; kingdom Viridiplantae; phylum Streptophyta; class Magnoliopsida; order Sapindales; family Sapindaceae; genus Acer; species Acer campestre. The sequence goes on along the minus strand of OX940809.1, from coordinate 24,472,438 downwards.
TATCATATTTTCTTGAAATATGACTCTATTGTTGTTTGTTCTTAAAATTCAAATCTAATTGAATCATTTCTAATATTTCTTAATGCACTTAAAAGTTTGAAGTTGAATTCTCAAAGTGCAACAAAAAATTATGAAGTTTTGTTGATGTTTTGAATTACTTTTTTTTATTGATTTAATATATTTTTAGCTGATTGATGATATTTAATTAATTAAATTAATTGAATCTTTAGTTGATTATTTGTATATACATTGAATTATAAATGCACTCTATAAATCAATAAATTATAAATTTATCGATTAATTAATAACTTTATTAATTAATCAATTTTGAAGGGCCAACATTATTAATTTATAGAGGTTTTACTATATATATATAATTATTTTTTTGGTACAATATATATAATTATTTTTTTGTGTGGAGGGAAAGGGATTAAAATTACCAGATGGCAACTATGTTTTTTCTTTTAGGGTGAATTGCACTAACTCTCCTAAGTTTAGGAAAAATTGAGCATATATTCAACTTTTCCTTCTATTACACAAACCTTCGTTGGAAAATGTTGATTGCCATTAGAAATACCGTTTGAATAACGCCATCGTATGAAAAGTACAAAATTCCATGTAATTGTAAATTAGGCTAATGACTTTAGGAAATAATTATTTTACCCCAAATATTTATATAATTATAAATTGACCCTGAATCAATTCACATTCTTCTTCCTCTATTGTCGCTGCCGCTGGTGTTATGGCGACGGTGAAACTAGTGTGAGGAGCTAGGCTCACGACCTTCTCCAAGATCAAAGAGAAGAATGTAAACCTACTCCATGAAAATGGAGGCGCGTGATTCATCGCACCTCCATTTGAGGAGGTCGTGGTAAAGGAGGCGTCTCTGCCTCCTCTCTCTAGGAGGAGGTTCGCCGCCTAGTCCCATAGAGACAACAAACCTCATCCTTAAGGAGGAAATAGTGAAGCCTTGCACGAATCTCCTCCAACTAGTTACGTTGTCACCGCGGCACCGGCAACGGCAACATAGAATGATGAAACTTTTAATGGTTGTGGTTGTTTTTGTAATTTTCTAAACATTTGGGTTATGGTATAATTATAAAAACGTGGATTTGTAATTTTCTAAACTTTTGGGTGGATCTATAATTATAAAACATATGGGTACTTTTTAATTATTTTTTATACGTAAAATAACGTAAAATGACTATTTTACTCCTGGTTTGTTAAGTTGAATTAGTAAACATTTTCATCTCTGTAATACTATCTTGTTCGCTGTTTTGGTGTCCTTTGGGTATATTCTCTTTCAGTGGGGTCTCTAGTTTTGAGTGGTGGTGTTGTATTCTTCTTCTGTTTAATGGAGTCAAAGGAAATAGAACGTTTGTGTGCCTCTATGTCCCTTATTGAGCGGGAAGGTCTTGTTCAAGTGCTCAAGAGTAACCTTAAGGTGGCAGCTATTAATAGGCTATCTAGTTGTATTATTGGAAAAATTCTCACTAGGAAACTGGTGAATAGAGAAGCATTCATAAGAGTTATTAGGAAGATTTGGCAGGTGCGAATGGGGGTGGAGATTGAGTCATTGACGGGAAATATTTTCTCATTTCATTTTAAGGATATGGAGGATCGAAGAAGAGTACTTTCTGGAGCTCCTTGAACTTTTGATAATGCTCTCCTTGTGCTTGAAGAACTGGATGGAAAAGGTACGATTGAAACTTTGGTTTTCAATAGGTGTGATTTTTGGGTTCAAATTTATCAAGTGCCGCTACTCTGTACTACAAGAGAAATAGGGTGGTTCTTAAGGGAGATGATTGGAGAAGTGATAGAAGTAGATGGTGGTCTGGCAGGGGACTATGTTGGTAAGTTTATGAGAGTTCATGTCCGCATTGATATAGATAAGCTTTTAAGAAGATGTTTACGTATGGATATAATGGGAGATGGGGCTGAAACCAGGGGCGGACCCATGCTTAGCCCAGGTGGGGCCCGTGCCCTACCTGACTTTTTGAAAAAAAATCGCAAGTTAGAAATATGTACAGTGTACTGATTGGGCCATGTGTTGTACAACTCATCTTTATGTGCTGTACAATCAGTAAACTATATGACTAAGAAAAGTTTTTTTTTTTTTTTTGTTTAATGAAAGTGACGTTTGACGTCTGTGTGCCTGTACCTTATATTGCTATTTTATTTTTATTAAAATTCCAGTTTTACCCCTCACTTTAAAATAAGTATGAAAATAAATCCTTTTCAGTTTGGTATTTCCCACTTTTCTTTTCTTTTCTTTATTTAATATTCTTCCTATATTTCTGACTTCGTTTTCCTGTAATACATTGTTTCCTTCTCTAATTCGAAATTCGTTATATTTTCTTTTTTCATCTATAAATACTTTAAATTTTTGTTTTCAGCTATATTAAAACAATTCATTCTCTCTTTTTATAGTCATCCCCAACATCACGTTTGTACTCAATTTCTCAACTCCAGATTAGTTAATTCAATTTCTATTTTATATTAAATTATTTATTATTTTTTTAAGCTCTTCTTATTTTAAATAGTTTTAGTTTGGTTACTTTGGTATACATCCCATCAATAAACCCTAAAACCTCAATTTTTAATTTATTGTATTATAATTGTTCATTTAATAACATGATTCAATTATTTTGATCCATAGTATTTTTATTTTATTTTATAATCTTATGTTTTTATTATAAATTACATTGTGATTATTTTCTGTGTATAAACATTATTTTTTGTTTTATTTAGATTTATTTTTTTTTCTTTCTATTTGTATTGATGATTATTTTGAAAAAAAAATATTATGAAACAGTTATGGAGAAGTATTTGAAAAAACCATCGACACTTGAGATGGGATCTTCTTCAAAAAAACATTGTGTTGAAATCAATCTGGCTGATCTCCCTGCTGATCCGGCGCTTCGAACTAGAATATGGGATTATCATCCTAATGTTCGTGAACAAGTTCGTAGAGAATATGCATTAAAGGGTCCTTGTCAACCTCGAGAACATAATTTTCGTTTATTACCTTGTGGAGACAAGTTAAGACGATTTAATCGTGCTTGGTTCGATAGATATTCTACTTGGTTGGAGTATAGTATAAAAAAGGAAGTAGCATATTGTCTATGTTGTTATCTTTTTAAACCGGATAATGGGAAACAAGGAGGCGGTGACTCTTTTGTTGGTGAAGGGTTTACAAATTGGAAGAACCAAGCTTCGTCATTCGAAAAACATGATAACTCTACAGCCCATCAGCAAGCATCAAGAAAATGTCTAGATCTATTGAACCAGAATCAACATATTGAGACAATTATCAACAAACAGACAGATCAAGCTCGAATTGAATATCGAACTCGTTTAGGTGCTTCAATTGATTGTAGCTGGTTTCTTTTACGGCAAGGGCTTCCATTTCGAGGACATGACGAATCAGAAAAATCTAGCAACAAAGGAAATTTTCTTGAGCTTTTACACTGGCTATGTGGTCATAATGAAAACATAAAAGCTGTGACACTCAAAAGTGCACCTGAAAATTTGAAAATGATAGCACCCAAGATTCAGAGAGATATAGTAAGTGCTATTTCAATTGAAATTATTAATACAATTATAAGAGATATTGGTGATTCATTATTTTCAATTCTTGTTGATGAATCTCGTGACATATCTTCAAAATAGCAAATGGCTATTGTATTGCGATATGTGGATAAAAATGGCAGTGTAATTGAGCGTTTCGTAGGCATTGAACATGTTACGGATACTTCTGCTCTCTCACTTAAAGCGGCTATTGATGGGTTTTTTTCTAGACATGGATTAAGTATTTCTAAATTGCGAGGACAAGGCTATGATGGAGCAAGTAATATGAGAGGTGAGTTCAATGGTCTTAAAGCACTTATTTTAAAAGAGAATGAGAGTGCTTTTTATGTGCATTGTTTTGCTCATCAACTACAATTAGCTCTTGTAGCTGTAGCAAAAAATCATACAGATATTACTGGTATTTTTTATTGGATTACTTATGTGGTGAATGTTATTGGATCTTCTGCTAAACGCCATGATATTCTTCGAGAAAAACAAGCAGCTAAGGTTTTTGAAGCATTAGAAAATAATGAGATTTCAAGTGGTCAGGGTTTAAATCAAGAAACTAGTATTCAAAGAGCAAGTGATACACGTTGGGATTCACATTACAATACTATACTCCGAATGATTTCCATGTTCTCATCTATTGTGGAAGTACTTGAGATGTTAATAGAGAATGGATCGAATCAAGAGCAAAAATATGAAGCAAAGATTTTATTGAATTCGATAGAAACATTTGATTTTATTTTTGGTCTGTATTTGATGAAAACAATATTGGGAGTCACAAATGAGTTATCACAAACATTACAGAAGAAAGATCAAGATATTGTGAATGCCATGAACTTGGTAAAAACAAGTAAGGAACGACTTCAAACAATGAGAGATGATGGCTGGGATTCTTGTCTAAATCAAGTTTCTTCTTTTTGTGTAAAGCATAGAATCAGAGTTATTAACATGGATGATATGTTTATACCTCAAGGTAGATCAAGGCGTAAAACTCAAGAGATCAAAAATATGCATCATTATCGAGTTGACTTATTTTGTGCTGTGATAGATATGCAACTTCAAGAGTTAAATAGTAGTTTTTCAGAGACAAATACTGAGTTACTTCTTTGTGTTGCATGTCTTAGTCCAATGGATCAATTTTATGCATTCGACAAACATAAGTTGATTCGACTTGCTCATTTTTATCCGAGAGACTATTCTCCTATTAAGCTCTTGGCACTTGAAGATCAACTTGAGAATTATATTGCAGACATGCGCTCTAGTATTGAATTTTCAGAATTAAATGGTCTTACTGAACTAGCACAAAAAATGGTTGAGAGAAAAAAAGATAAGGTTTTTCCATTAGTGTACTTGCTCTTGACATTGACATTACTACTACCAGTTGCAACTGCTACTGTAGAAAGAGTGTTTTCTGCTATGAATATTGTGAAGACTGACCTACGTAATCGAATGGGAGATGAGTGGTTGAATGATAGCTTGCTCGCATATGTGGAGAAAGATATTTTCAACACAATTGATAGTGAGACTATCATGCAACGATTTCAAAATATGAAGCCCCGTCGAGGAAAATTGTAACTTTGCATAGTTTGTGTATTTTTTATGTTATTTTTTTAATGTTGCTTTTCTTTTTTTTATTTATTTCTTTTTTGAGAGTAAGACAATTCATCTTGATTATATTTCTATTTGTTTTATATAAGCTAAATTTTATTATGTCATCATTAATTTTTTTTTTTTTTATATATAATAATACTCATTTTATTTTGGTCTTAATTTTTCAATTTTTTATTACTTTGTTCAAGTGCCCCACCTGGTTAATATTCCTGGTTCCGCCACTGGCTGAAACCATTATGTTACTCAGGTATGAGAGGTTGCCTAATATTTGTTTCAAGTGCGGTCGAATTGGCCACATTACGAATGATTGTGTGGAGGTGGAGGAAATTCCAATGGTGGAAGGGGTGGAGAAACCGATTTTTGATGCCTGGATGAAAGCGTCTGGTTCTCTCCAGAGGGGTAATTTCCGGGATCATAGAGGACCGACTTTCTTGTCTAAGTACTCAAGTGGTAGTCATAGTAAAGCAGGAACTAGTGGTATGGTGATGAAACCTGCTGTAATGTCAACTGAAGTCCAGTATCAGAAGGATATAGATATTGAGGAAAAGGTGGGGGGGATAATGCAATGAATGAGGTAGTGAAGAATTTAGAGAGCAGGGATTCAAGGAATTCGGCGGGAATTAATGCCATTAATGAGGAAGAATTGATTGAAAGTGTAGGGCTGATGGCTATTGATGAGGGGAATTCAGTGAATCAAGTGGAGGATGAGAGTCCGGTTGAAGAAAGGGAATTTTGGTGTGATCATATAGAGGGGAGATTATCCAATTTATATGGATTGATAGATTCAGAGGCCCATGTGGAGATCTCTATGGGTCAGTTGATGGATAAAAGCCTAATACATAAGTCACCACATAGGCCTAATTTTGAGAGCTTGAATAGTGGAGGCTTTAAAGCCCAACCGGCCTTATCCAAAGAAAGCAGAGTTAATTTGGTGAAAAGTATTTGGGTTAGGAAATTTAGGGATGATAAAATTAGGAATTCTGAGGAGTGTGGTGGAAGAGTTTATGGGAAGAGGGGGAGGGATTTAGCAATTACTAATGATGGGTTTCAAGAAGGATTAACAGTGAAGAAATGTAAGGTTGGTCTGACATCAGAGGCTGAGCTCATATCAAATGAAGAAGTAATTTTGGATTTTGACTTGGCGAGGAAAGATGAAGCTTCGTTTGGTCAATTTGACAGGATTGCAAAAGAAGAACAAGCTGATGGTATGGTTACCAGGGAAGAGGTTTCAGCCACAGTGGGTATGGCCGACAGGTCTCTACCGGTCCACTGAACTCAATGAATATCTTTGTATGGAACGCTCGAGGACTGGGGAGTCCAATGGCGTACAACATCTTGCAAACGTATATGCAGGATTTCAAGCCGGAAGTGATGTTTATTATGGATACAAAGTGTGATCATAAGAAATTAGAAGTTTGGCGGGTCAAATTAGGATTTGAAGGTAAATTAATGGTGAATAGTGTTGGAAGATCAGGAGGATTATATTTGTATTGGACAAGTAAAGTGATGGTGGATCTCTTAACTTTCTCTCAGGCTCATATAGATGTGAGGATTTGGCAAAGTGGGTGTGCAGATTGGAGGTTTACTGGTTTTTACGGGCATCCGGAGTTAGCTCAGATAAAGCATTCTTGGACACTTCTTTGTCGTCTTGCAGGTATGAGGAATCTTCATTGGGTATGTATGGGTGATTATAATGAGGTTCATTATGATTTAGAGAAAATGGGAGGAGTAAGGAAGCAGTGGAGGCAGATGACAGATTTCCATGAAGCTATAGAGTATAGTGGTTTGGAAGATATGGGGTTTTTTGGTCCGATTTTCACTTGGTGCAATAAAAGGGAGGGAGATGCCATGATTCTTGAACACCTTGATAGAGGATTGTGCAATAAAGATTGGAAAATCTTGTTCCCAAATTCTAAAATTCGGCATTTACAATTTTGGGGATCAGATCATCGCCCTCTGCTATTAGAGGTTAGAAGGAATGACAGATATATTGATAGTAGGGGTAGTAATAGGAGAAGTAGAATGTTCTTTTTTGAAGAATGCTGGGTGGAGGAAGTTGAGTGCACTGACATTGTGAATTCGGTATGGGATCATCAATAAGGGAATGGTAAGATTCTGGAGGTGTTGAGTAAAATTAGAACGTGTGGTAATCTTCTGGAGACTTGGAATGTTAGGAAAAGGAAAGAGATGAGAAATAATATTTTTGTTAAAAGAGAGACGCTAAAGGAGTTGTGTAAAGTTTTTAAGCCAAATTATTGGAGGGTGATTCATAATTTGGAACAACAGTTGGACAATGTTTTGAGTATTAAGGAAAGATATTGGCATCAGCGGGATCGTATTGATTGGTTAAAAAAGGGGGATCGTAATTCACGGTTTTTCCACACTAAGGCATCTGCAAGGAGAATTCGTAATAGAATTTGTGGTTTGTTTAATGCAGATGGAGTGTGGGTGGAATCTAAAAATGAGATTGAGTCGGTCATTTCTCAGTATTTTAAAAATATATTTACTAGTAGTAATCCGACACAAGATGATTTTGATCAAGTTACAAATGGGGATCATGTTGTGCTTGACAGCCAAAAGATTAGTTATCTTGATGGTGTGTTTTTGGGGGAAGAAATTAGAGTAGTTGTTTTTGAGATGAGTCTGATGAAGGCCCCTAGGAAAGATGGTCTACCTACTCTATTTTTTCAGAAATACTGGGGAATTTTAGGGCCTGATATTACTTCAGCTTGTTTGGGTGTTTTGAATGATGGAGATTCAATGGAAAGCATCAATAGTGCCATCATTTCGTTGATTCCGAAGTGTCAATCCCGGACTTCTACGGCTGATTTTAGGCCAATTAGCCTTTGCAATGTTATCTATAAGATCATTGCAAGGGTTATGACTAATAGGCTGAGAAATGTGCTTGGAGGAGTAATATCAGAATCTCAATGCGCTTTTATTCCGGGTCGGTTGATATCAGATAATACGATCGTAGGTTTCGAATGTCTCCATAGGTTAAAAGGAGGAAGAGAAAGATGGGGTCTATGGCTATTAAGTTAGACATGTCAAAGGCTTATGATCAGGTGGAATGGAATTTCATAGGATTTATGATGATTAAGCTTGGATTTTCTGATAAATGGGTTCAGTTGGTTGTCAAGTGCATTACGTCGGTTTCATATTCCTTTATGTTAAACGGTGAAGTGTGTGATAACTTCAAACCTTCCAGGGTTATTAGACAGGATGATCCACTGTCCCCCTTTCTATTTTTAATTTGTGCTGAAGGTTTTTCCACGCTGGTTGAGAAAGCTATCGACAAAGGTGAACTGTCTGATTTTCAGTGCAGTAAAAGGGGACCTACAGTTTCGCACTTATTTTTCGCAAATGATAGTCTGCTGTTCTTAAAAGCTGATGAGGAGAATTGTTTAGTGTTAAAGGGGATACTAGATGTTTACGCCAAGGCCTCTGGGCAAGTTATCAACTACAAAAAATCTGAGATGTGTGTTAGTCCCTCAATGACAGCTGCAAAAGGTGTGAGGTTGGCCAGAATTGTTGGTGTGAACGTGGTCAGTTGCTTGGATAAGTATTTAGGCTTACCTTGCTTCACTGGTAGAAGCAAAAGGAAGCTTTTTGTAGATATTGTGGATCGGGTGTGGAGTAAGATAAAAGGGTGGGGTGAAAGGTTTTTGTCGGTTAGGGGAAAAGAAATTCTTATTAAAGCAGTGTTACAGTCTATTTCGACTTATGCCATGAGTATGTTCAGACTTTCGAAGGGTTTAATTGATGAAATCCATCGGATTTGTACTCGCTTTTGGTGGGGTAGTAATGGTGATAAAAGGAAAATTCACTGGTGTAAGTGGTCACATCTTTGCAAGTCCAAGAGAGAGGGTGGTTTAGGCTTTCGTGATTTAGAAGCTTTTAACAAAGCGTTATTAGCAAAACAGTGCTAGAGGATCTATAGGAATCCAGATTCGCTAGCTGCCCGCATTCTTAAAGGCTGTTATTTCCCCTCCAGTTCATTTTTAAAAGCTACAAAAAAGATTTTGGCGTCTTTTGTCTGGAATAGTATGTGTTGGGGAAGAGGGTTGCTTGAAGTTGGCTTAAGATGGAGAGTGGGAGGAGGAAAGGATATCAAAATTTATAAGGATAAGTGGGTGTCGAAGCTGTCAATTTTCAGAATTGAGTCCCCTCCCTTACTTGGTAGGGAAGCTACGGTGGACCAATTGATGGTCCCGTCGGGAGGTTGGGATATTTCCCTCATTACTGGTTATTTTGGTAATGGAGATGGCAAAGCTATTTTGCAAATTCCATTGGGTAGTGAGAGGGCTATTGACAAGGTGATTTGGCATTATGATGACAGAGGTTTATACACTGTAAAGAGTGGTTATTGGATTGGAAAATCAGTTGAGGACAGGGCATGCATGTCTGATGTTTCTCGGATGGAGGCCTGGTGGAAGTCCTTGTGGAAATTGGTTATTCCATTGAAGGTAAATATTTTTATTTGGAAGGTGTGTTGTGACTGGATTCTGACTATGTCTAACCTTGCTCATCGTCACATTCAAGTTCTGGATAGATGCCCTTTGTGTAATGGTCAAGGAGAGTCGACGATACATGCTCTATGGAGCTGCAATAAACTTAAAATTGCTAGAAGAGAATGGATTCCTTTGGAGGTAAAGGTTAGAAAGCTTCATTCTAATTTCTTTAACTTTATTTTGGAGTGCCATTCTATGCTTAATATGATTGATTTGGGGCTGTTGTGTACGATTGGCTGGAGAATTTGGTTTTTGCATAACTTGGTGGTGCATGGGGCACCTGCACAGAATTACAATGAGGTGGTTCTATGGTGTAGGAATTTCTTGGTTGATTTCAATAGCAATAAGGAAAGGGAGTTGCGTCCTCCCTATTTGCCTGGTCAGATTAGGATCTTGTGGAGACCTTCGGATGCGGATTGTTTTAAGATTAATTGTGATGCGGCTCTTAATTTTGTTGAGGGTTGTATTGGTTTGGGTGTGGTGATTAGGGATTGCCATGATTTCGTCTTAGCTTCTTGTTCCATGAAGGTGATGGCTGGTTTTGATGCTACAATGGCAGAGACGATGGCTATATATAGAGGTTTGATTTTCAGCCGAGAATGTGGTTTAGCCCCTTGCTGTCTTGAATCAGATTCTGCTGTTGTGGTTAAGAGAATTAATGATGGTAGTCATATGGATTCTATTAGCGGGTCAATATTAGCTGAGATAGAATCCCTTGTGTACAACTTGAAGGTGGTTTCTGTTAATCATGTTCCTGGATTGGCTAATACTGTAGCTCATGGCCTTGCTAAGTATGCTTTAAAGGTTGTTGATGACCTTTACTGGATGGAGGATTTTTCTCCTTGCGTTAGGGAAGCTGTCCGTTTGGATATGCCTTCTTAGGCTCCAATTGTATGGTTTAGCTTCCCTATTTGTGTTTGTGTTTTGTTGTTTGCTTCTATCAAAAAAATAAAAATAAATAAATAATAAATAAATAAAAAAAATAGAAAGAAAAGTTGAATATGCGTAATTTCGTCTAAACTCAATGGACGGCTCGCTAGTGCAATTAATCATTTCTTTTATCATGCAGCCGCATCCTTGTCAAATCAATGACAAAAGCTAACAAGAAGGAAAATATTTCATGAGTGGCAAGTTTTGAAATTCTGAAAAAAACTGAGGTCTAAAATAGGAATTATACTATAAAGTTTTCACATTCCACCGCGAGTATTCTGCAATTCAGGATGAGAGTTGTGAGTGGTGGCAAGCATAACCCAATGGCAATCACATCTCTCAAAATATTGGTTGAGATTCCAAGCTTGAATCCTCAAATTCAAAACAAAACAAAAAAATATATATAAGAATTGTGATGTTCATATTTTAATAAAATATGGACTAGATATCTCACTTCAGTCACTTGATAATTATTATATTCTCTATACATAAATTTTCTCTAATACAAATACTGAAGTTTTCTAAAATAGGGATATAAAATAAGCAACTCTTGTTGGAGAATGGAGATACATTAATTGTAATTACATAAAAGATCAAATGTAAAAATTTGTAATAATCAATCCAAGTAAGGCTATATATATATAGGCAAATTAAACTAGTAAAGTATAGTAAAGGATTGAGGAGCTCAGCTCGGACGATGAGATCACAAGCGGCAACATAAATACATACATACAATTAATTAATTGTAAGAATTAATTAACAGCTGGAAGAAAAAGTTGATAAAGTAGTGGCAGATGATGTTCTTGGTGATGGTGTGGCCAGTTGCTTTAACACGACGGTGGGCATAATGCTTGTTTTTCTCTTCTCCTGTTCTTTGATCAATTCACCACCAAACATCTCTAGTTTTTCTACAATTGTGCTCTCCACCATCTTCCTTCCTTCAAATAATACAGACTCGTAATTCTTCTGCGATGACATTATTTCTTCCATTACGCCCAATATGTCTTTCTTCTTTTTGGATTTTAGCTGCTGTTGCTGCCCTATTATCCCATTTGTCTGAATTCGCACATAATTGCTTCTCCGTAGCTCACCAAACGCCATTGATACCGCTTGATCAACCTATATCAAATTATAACAATATCCATTAATTAATTGTTCCAATTTATAGTACTTTACTGTTAGGTGGAAACCTTTATGATGCTCACCCCAACCACCATGCAATGGCTACCATTATATTTATTAGTGTTCTCGACCGGACCCACTATAAAATATAAATGAGTACCGATAGGTACGCCTTTCGGGTGTAAACTAGTATAAAATTTATGTTCGAGATCACTGATTATCTTATGTGATAATCAGTTTTGTAACACTACGAACCGATTAATCATTGATCTCGGACCTAAATTATATGCAGGGTTGCACATTCTATTTTTAGTGGTAGTAGTATTCATTAATTTAACTTAAATGTTAGTATTTGTTGGAGTTGTTTTTAAGAGAAAAATTAAAATTAAAATTAAAAAGTAAATACAAAATAGAAAAATGTACTAACCATATCAGAGGCTCCATCGCCGGCGATCCTAAGAAAGCCTGAGGAGGGCAGCAACGTTTTTCCTCCGATACCGAAATCCGACTCTCCATTTCCGAGAGACACCACTGACAAATCTTCCACGCCGTTACAAAACGGAAACTCTTGCTTATTATTTAAAACGTGCGTAATTGCCGCTGCCGTTGGATTGTTCATCGCCACACTCCCATCCACGGCCACAATCTTTGTCTTCTTGTCAATTGACCTTATCTCCACTGCTCCCATCACCGTCGGATCAGCCAATGTGGCCAAACAGACGTCACTCATCTTGAAATCAAAGCCGTCCACTTCTAAAGCATCAGCGCGGGAAAACAAAAACGGCGCACAAGTAGAGAGATCGTAACAGGGTATCAAAACTGGCTTGATTGTATCTTTCAATGTCAATTCTCCAAAAGTTTTACGTAACAATTTCTCAGCCTTGCTTGATCGGAAAAATTGCCGGAGAATCCCACCAGCCGACGATCGGAATATTTTCCGACGATTCTCGATGAGGAAATTGAGAGCTTCGTTGGCGGTGAAGAGGGGAAAACCGTCTTTGCCGCGAGTAAAGAGCAAAGCGGCGAGGATGCCGCCGGCGCCGGAGCCAGCTACGACATCGAAGTAGTCGGAGATATGGGCATTTGGGTTTCCTGATTTAAGACGAAGGAAGGATTGAAGGTGGGCCAGTGATTTACCGGCGAGTATGCCGTCGGTTGCGCCGGCTCCGTCGATGGAAAGAATTCTGACTTTTCCGTTGGATTTGAGCTGTTGAATTGGCTTTGGTTGATCGTAGCAGCCGAAGAGGAATTTGTTTTCAAGAATTGAAAAGATTTCGAAAGTAAGTTTTTCTACATCGAAAGAGGAGGCCATTTCTAAATTCTATTTAGCTTCTTGAAACTTAAAAGTGTGTTTGTTTGTTTGTTGAGAGAGTGAGTGATGAGATTGAGTGATGAAGATGGATTTATTTATATAAGGGAAGGAAGATGACGTGGCGATTGCTGATTCAACTTGAATTGTGTAACCATAAAGGAACATTCCTCGACGATTAATCGGCCGCCTCAGAGTTTTTTGCTTTCCACTTTGTCCTTTTCCGTATTTTAATAAATAACTATTAAATGTGTTTTTTTTTTTTTTTTTTTTCTTTTTTTTCTGATTCTTCGCTTCCTTTCATTCGATTTTGTTTCCCTCCCTAGGGTTTTATTTATTTATTTATTTATTTTAATTTTTGAGAGGACCCTACCCTAGGAATTCGACTGCCTTCATTCATCATTGTGTTTAAATTGGGATCTCCTTTGGCACTCTAAATTGGACTCAATTATTTTATTAATAATCACACACAATTCTCAAGTTTCCTAAAGATTGCTTTTAATCCCACCAAATTAAAGTTTAATTGTTAGTAATCATTTGGAGGTTAACTGTCAAAATGCTCCCATTTTAAATCTCCCTCCATTCACTATTTGAACAAACATGAAACACCCCATAAAATAAAAAGACGGTTTTCTACAGGGAAAAGAGAGAGGAGACGTCGGACCACCAGGCAACGTCGGTGAAGAGGTGCCCACTGTCCCCTGAAGTTTCAAATATTTTTAAATTTGCCCCTATTTCAGTTTTAGTCGATCCTCTAAATCTTTAAATTTTATACTTTTGCATGTATTTCATTTATATAATTCTTTTATATAAATACATATATAATTACAAGGTGGTTGCCTTGGTGGTCCAAGATCTCCAAGTACTTGGTTCTACTCTTGGCAATTACATTGTGGCTAACCATTAGGGTGTTAGCTCAGCTGGTGGAAGGACGAGCTTAGGTCACGGATAACTACCAGGTTAGCTGTTTGAATCCTACTCAAGCGAAGACGAGTTCTGATATATCCGCTTGTATCTTTGTGTAACCGAGGGTGTGGGCCGGGGTTTCCTATCTGTCCTACTCCACAATCCCGCCACAGTGAGTCACACAGTTGGGGAGGACATTTACCCGCTTACATCTTTGTGTGGTCGGGAGAGGACAGACTGATGGGTGTCTAAATGAAGTCTGGGATCCTCAATACCAAAAAAAAAAAAATACATATATAATTAGTATTTGTTAAAATTTTTATTTATTCTTCTTCTTTTCTTAAAGTCACGCTTTAACTATTTATCTCGATCTTTGACTTATTTGGAATGTCATACTTTTAGTTTGTTATTTTTTGTAAATAATCAATATGTTGATTTATATAATTAAATTAAAGTTTGATAAAAATAAAAATGAAAATTACAATATAATTAAATAATTCAAAAAACTAACAATATTGGTTTTTAAAACCTATCAATCAAATATAGGAATGTATCTATGTTTACCTGTTAAAAACTTTAACAAAAAAACTATTATAATTTTAAAAAATTTAAATAGTTTTTTGATATTATATTAAAATGGTTTGTGGATACTAGAAAAATACTAGGATGACTAGAATTCTTTTTTTTTTTTTTTTTTCTAACTCATCCTAAATACTATTTTAAATAATAAACAATTAAGTTATATATATTATTTTTATTATTTTTCCTTCATTTTCAGTGTATCAATAAACAAATTTTAATATTTTATTAATATTTTCTTTACCATGCACCAAAAAAGCAACTATATGTTGATATAACTCAATAATCCACGAAGGCCCCATTGAAATATATTTTTTACTTTGACCCTGGCCGGACAAGAACCCCAGTGTCCCCAAATATACATTTTGAGAAGGGTAATAGGCTGCTTGAGATTTGGGTTCGATTTCGAATGGTTTCTAAAAGCTTTGTTTCTGTCCCGGGTCTAGTTCAGTTGGCAAATGAATCAGTTTAGGGAAAAAGCTTCAAAAATATATTTAGTTTAGATACATAGATAAATAGATAAATAGATAATGTCTAAAATAATAATAATAATAATAATAATAATAATAATAATAAAAGCTTTGCTTCTAAAACATATCTACTAAAAGCTCCATTTGAAAAAGATCTTTAAAATATTTTCTCATCTCTCCTAATTTTTTACTTACGTGACTATAATGTCATGTCAACTTTTAATTTGCTATTTATTTTAAAAAATAATAATATGTGTTGCTTTATATAATCAAATTAGAGTTTTTTTTAAGTAATTAATTAAATTAGAGTATGATAAAAATTAAAATATAATTATTTAATACCAAAAATTAACAATGCTGGTTTTAAATATGGGTGGCCTGGCTCTATTGCCGCCCACAAAATATCTTGTTTTCTTCCTACACCCATATTAAAAAATTAAAAATTTTAATTTTACTCCTTACACCCTTTAAAATACCAAAACTATCCTCTAAGTATATATATATATATATTAATTTTAAACATATATTTTTTCTCATTACACCCATTTCTCTTCATTTTTTTTAAAGAGTTCTACAGGACTACAACTTCAACAATTTTTTATTCAGTCACAAGACAATAATAAAAATGAAAGTAAACATACTTGAATGTATTCGGAATCCATTCATTGACTATATGTAAAAAAATAAAAAATAAATAAATAAATCATATTTTCTTATTGATGTTGGGTTTGATTAAGTATATATTATTAGGGTTTATGATAGATTGGGTGTTTAACTTTATGGGTGTAGGAAGTAATTAATTTAATTTCCAATTATAAAGCCATGTATTTTAAGTAATTAAATGTAAGGGTATTTTAGAAATAAAAAAGTTTCATTAAAACATGAGTGTAGGAAGATATTTTGTGGGTGGCAATATAACCACCTTTTAAATATTTATCAAACAAACTATTATTTTACCAAACTTTGCCAAATTAGAATTATGATTTTTGTTTAAAAAAAATTATAATAAATTCAAAATGCGAGTCGGATCTATTCATTTTTCAGCCAAAACTGTATCTAACTCGCATATACTCGGTTTTCATTTTTTTAATCAGATTAACTTACAAAAATAGGGGGGTGTGTGTGTGTGTATATATATATATATATATAACATAGGTAAAATATTCATTAGACCCACAACCGTATCGAACCGAACCATATTATATATATATATATAACTTAATTAGTGAGTCTCCCATGAGGGATCCCTTATTTTAACAAAAAGTAAGGACCGGTTTTATTGAAAATAAAGCATCGGAAAATGAGACGGAAAAATAGAAAAAAAAAAAAAAAAAAAAAAACTGTTATAGTTATTGAAATTTTTTTAAAATTTTGTTTATGAATAAATTTTATTAAACTTATCATCCAAAAAAAAAAAAAAAATTGGGTCAAAATTCATTAAAATCGATAGATTTCTTGACAGTCCTTACTTTATGTAAAAATAAGAGATTTTTTATAAGAGTCTTACTCATAAGTCATAACTTAATAATATAAATGAATAAGAGATTTCTTATGAGAGTCTTACTCATAAGTCATGACTTAATAATATAAATGAATAATATAAATGGAAAATATATATATATATCATCTAACAAGTTCATAATTCAAATTCAAATTCAAACAAAATGCATAAATATTCTAAATTACTTCCAAAGCTCAAACAATTCATTCTACATTCCATCATAATTTAAAATATATTCTGTAATACACGTAATAATAAAACTCATTATCAAATGTTAATAACCATCAACTCATCAACTTATCTGTTGATTAGAAACAACTTATTTTGGGAGGGTGTGGTGTGCCGCGTGCGAGACTATCTGAATGAGCTCAAAAAATGGGATTGCATGGCGTGCGGTGGCATTTTTATAAATAAACAACTTCAATTTTGTTAAATGCAAAGACATCGGAAAATAGACGAAATATTAGAAAATTCAAGAAAAATAGTTGTAGTATTTGAAAAATTTTCAAATTTTATTCATATCTTGATTTTATTAAAAATACTGTCTACAAAAAAAAAAAAAATTCAGAACAAAATTCATAAAAATGAATGTGATTTTATCAAACTCCTTAATAGAGATAGTGATTCAATTGATCAGAAATAACTCCTCATCATATTACCGCATGTAATTAGGCTTAACTAGGTGTAATTACTTTCATATTCTATGCAATGTAATATGTATAAATATCATCATTATCAATGAATAACACATATAAGTTATTTCACAAATATCAAATCCTATTATGGTATCAGAGCTCAGAGAAAACCTAGTTGAAACCCTAGCCACTCAAATTTCTTTCTTATCTTCACTATCTTTACCTAACCGCAACAATGACATCTTCGGCACCTACAGCCTCCATTGCTTCTTCTACTTCTTCTACTCCTCAAGTCGTTCTCGTGGGCACAAACAACCCCAATCAATCAATACAATCACTAATAGCCATCGACTCCACACAGATTCCAATCAAGCTATCCAAAGGTGGAAACTATGCCGCCTAGAGATCACAGTTTGAAAACCTTCTCTTCGACTATGGCCTTATGGGATACCTGGATGGTACCAAGCCATGTCCTCCAAAAGCCATCCCTAATCCCTCAAGAACCTCTGACGATCTATCATCGCAAGGAACTACCACGAACCTTGATCATCACATCTGGCTTCGTCAAGATCGACTTCTCCTTCACGCAATATAGGTAACATGCACTGGTGCTACACAATCTATCATTACTCGTTCTTCTAGTTATGCTCAAGCTTAGGAAAAACTTGAATCCTCCTATGCTAATCGCTCAAACACCCATAAACTAGGGCTCCTTGACTCACTCACCAATGTCAGTATTACAGACAAATCAATTTACGAGTACATGTAAGGTATCAAAAACATACTTGACAACCTAGAATTAATTAGCCATTCTATTGATGATGGTGCAGTCGTGATACACACCCTAAATGGATTGGGTCCGAACTACCTTCCACTTGCTTCAGTTATATGAGCTCGAAACTCCCCAATTTCATTCGAGGAACTCTATGACAAATTACTTGACTATGAATCTTTTCTCAAACGTGAGGACATCAAAAAGGGTGGACCATAGATAACAGCACAGTTTAATCAAAGGACATCGAACCAATGGGGTCGTGGCTATCAAGGAAACTTACCCCACATGGGACACAACCAACAGTTTGGCCATCACAACAGTCACAACCACCAGTAGAACTTTGGGTCAACACCAGGCGGTGGCCATGGGTTCTCCAACCAAGGAAACTCATACAGGCCAAGCAACCCATCCCACCTCTCTCAACAATGGCATCCACTAGCCACCAATAGCCAGTCTTATCCAATTTGTCAGCTTTGCGACAAGGTTGGACACAAGGCCCGCATGTGTCGCACACGTCCTCCACATACATCTCTACCGTGGCCACAAGCTAACCACACTACAAGAAAAAATGTCTTTTCTGACCAACTATTTCTGACAGAGTGAAATTATGGTCGGTTATTGTTGTTTTTCCATCGAAAAAAATCAGGTCTTCGGAAAAGTGTAACAATAATGTATATTTGTTATGACGAAACAAATACCTCGGAAATAGTGTCTAAAGTCATCAAAAATAATGTGAAAATGGTGTCAAAGCTTGGCGCTAATACTATTTTTGACCACGGTTATCTAGCCATCGAAAAAGTGAATCTTTTCCGACCACAATATTTGATCCTCGGAAATGCCAATACTATTTTTGACCACATATATCTAGTCCTCAGAAAAGATGAATATTTTCTGACCACAATAGTTGATCCTCGGAAATACCAATATTATTTATGACCACATGTATCTAGTCCTCGAAAAAGATGAATCTTTTCCGACCACAACAATTGATCCTCGGAAACACCAATACTATTTATGACCACATGTATCTAGTCGTCGGAAAAGATGATGAATCTTTTTCGACCACAATAGTTGATCCTTGGAAATGCCAATACTGTTTTTGACCACATATACCTAACCCTCGGAAAAGAATAATATTTTCCAACCACAACAGTTGATCATCGAAAATATTATACAATTGCTGACCATATGTTACGTGCCCTTGGAAATATTGCACAAATTCAACCATAATTATTGGCTCTAAGAAATAATATAATAATATAGCTGCTACTTATTTTTCCTTCCAATAGAAATTTTAATTATGACAAAACAGGGCACGACCAACAAAACAACAAAAAGCGAAATAGCACCACTCTAATAGAAAAACCACCACAACAACAGACAAAAATACCAACAGAACATAGTTTTTTTTTTTTTTATCCTTCTAACAGTGATGATGGCCACTTGTGATTTTTATTGTGTTTTTTTGTCATATAAATTCGATAATTAGACTATAATTTTTCCACAATCAATACACTAACATAATAGACAATTTTACTAAACTGTGTAAAAGGAAATTAACATAACTGACAATATTAGTATCCAAATAGCTTAACATGCAATCAATCACACAAAAATAAAAGGGAATTAACTAGTGTAAAAGGAAAATTAAAGTATACTTCTTACACCTACACTATGAAGTTGTGGGTTTCAGTCTTCATCTTTCTAAAAAAACCTGAAGTTATGTATTACTTCTAAAAAAAAATTAAAAGGAAATTAAATAAAAAGAATAGATTTAGAATTTGTTAATAGCATATTATGTAATCAATCCCCCAGTAAAAAACAAGTACATGCAAATCTATTAATAGAAAATAAACAATAATAATAACTAATATAAAAGAAAAATTAAATAAAAAGTATAGATTAAAGAATAAAAACCTGTTTGAAGATGATTCGATGACCAAGACAAGTCTTTTTAAACTAGAGAAAAGATTAATCATGAACCCACTGCTGTAGTATATTTCTTTTTTGTTGTTTTTTTTTTTTTATATGTTACAGGAAAAAGAATATATATAAGCATTACTAGTCCTAATTTTAATAGGACAAGGAAAAATATATATATAAACATTCTTTAATGTAACTACTAAAGTAGGACTAGGATAAATATATATAAACATTCTTTAATGTAACTACTTTTGGTCCAATGACGACCAAAGAGTTGCTCTGTTCCTTAGGTAGGGTCTGATCTGTTTTTCGGTTTGGTCTTTGTGTTGTTTTGTTGTCCTCTTGGCCTTGTTACCCTTTCAATGAATCTATGCTGTTCAAAAAATAACGATTAGAATTCCATTTTCTTTAAGGATTTAGCATTCCTAGAATATATATATATATATTTTATGTGTGGGATTTTCCATACAAAATTCGTAATTGCTACCGGTTGTAATTTAATAGCTACCGGTAGTAATCCAATTTATATCGGTAGTTATTAGAATTCTGCACAAAAAATCCCGCATCAGAAAGTTATTTTATATATATGGTGGTATTCACCTCTCAGTGCGTACTAATGTAAATACATCAGTGCAATGCATATCAATTGTTGGATTCAACTACTTTGATGTAAATATATCAATGCAATCCAAGGTGCAACTTAAAATAAATAAATAAATAAATAATAAATAAATAATTGATTGTCACTATTGTGATCATATCTCTTTTCATATAATCACATCAATTAACATGTGATCACATGCCCTCACATGTGATCACACTAAACTTAATTGTGTGATCACTTGCAATTCATTACCAATAATATTAAATTTCTAGTGTTTTGAGGGTCTATTTATACATGCATAGAAACCCCAATTGTTTACGATACAAGTTTGGGGTGGTTGATGAGGTTTAATCGAACTCTAACTTATTGGAGTCGTCTTGATCTTCTTTACAATTCTGTGTCTTATGTGTTTTTATGAATCCTTGTTGGATTTGAACTCTGTTTCTTATAAAGAAGGTTGCTTCCTTACCGGAGTGTTCTTCTAGATGCCTTATTAGCATAAGCCTTTTATTCTCTGTGTATTCGAGTTGTGGATGCATTAAATGCGACATTATCCATGTGTCACTTATCCAGCCACTTGTTTCACCTGACCAAGCATTGTTTTCCTAATCGATTATTTATTCCCGACCAACCCGGTTATCTCGATCGTACTATCTTAACCCGATCGTTGTTGTTTACCCTGATCGAGTTATCTTGGCCCGATCGTTTGGATAACCCGACTGGCTATTAGATTCACCTGGCGATGATTGGGCTTGACTTTTTTCTTTGTTTTGACTTTTGGTGATGTGGCACATCTGATAACCGCTTTTTCTGGTTTTTATGCTGACTCGTCATCTTTCCGAATTTTATCAATAACAGCTGGTGTTCAACGCTACTTTGCTGAATTTTTTTTTCAGTCCCTCCATTTTTATGTAATCACGTAATGACCATTATTAATTAAAATCTATTATGATTGTATCCCTTTTTCAAAAGTTTTGTTTAATCACAGTTTTACCCATATTAAATCAAATGTTTTCCAGTTGTATCATTTTAATTATCTAATGCTTTTGGTTAAATTATATTTATTAATTTCTTAACTTATCGCAATAATATGTTAATTTCTTAACTTATTGTAATATTATGTTAATTAAGAGGTGAAATATTAATTGTTGAGAAATAATAAAAAAGTGAACATTTAGGGAATATTATTTTTAGAGTAAAATTTGATGCAATGGGTTGGAGATAGTGGCGTGAATGTTGTTGCATTTTGCTGTAAAGTGATAACAAATTAGTGCAATGGGTTGGAGACGGTCTAACGAAATAACAAACAAAATTCCAGAAACCACCACCACCATCATTCTCATTTATAAACAACAAACCACCACCACCAAATCCAAACCCAGAACCCAGATTATCATCAACCCGAAGGTCTCGAACACCACACTACCATTTGACATGAAAAAAATTCAGATAAATCTCAGAATTGAATTATCACCCAATCTTATTGGGTTTTCTTAAGACTGTTTGGTCAATCACGATTAAAGCTTGATTGTAAATAACACTCATTCACTCTATTCATGTCAAATATTCGAGTGGCCACCGTTGATATTTATGAAAAACAGGAAAACAAAACAAAGACTGTATGGGCAATAAAACTAAATTCATCATGAAATATATAGATATATTTTCAGCATCTTTAAATGTAGTTCGACAGACATGAAACTTGGCCCCCATCATTGGATTTACCTTGTAAAGATTTGAGTGCTTGACTACCATAGTACCATATATGATATATGGTCACTGGTCAGCGAGAAAATCTTCGTAGGGCCTCATACAAGATGTGGTGGTTGCCTGGTTGGTACTATTTCTTTGCCTTCGCAAATTATATAAAAACTTCAATTCCTCAGTTTGGATTCTTACTATTTTTGTAAGAACTTGATATTGCGAAGTCCTTTAATGTTAATCGTCCACCAAATCTGATTGTATTAAAGATAAAAATACACATATCATAATATGTTACCATCACATTTTTAAGAAAATAAAAATAATTTGCTTTTAATTGAAATTTGAATAAGTTTCTTATCCTATTTAATCTCTACTGTTATTATTTGAATTTCGTCCTATAAATAGGATTTGCTATCAATGAATGAGCATATGAGTTAAAATCTATCAAATATGTGTTAGTATTTCTAATTTGGGAGTTTTTGGTTTCCCTCAAAGCAAACTAGCATTTTATTTTTAGTTATCAAATCGTGCTCGTAACAATAACTTAGGCGAGATGAGGTTGGTTCGGCGGTATACCCCTCATATCTACACTATGGAGTTGTGGGTTCGAATTCTCCCCTTAGAAAAATAATAAAATAAAAAAACTAAATTTATGTAATACTTAAAAAAAAAAAAAAAAAAATTTAACTTATGTCTAAAATCATATTTAATTGAAAATAAATGTATATCAAGATATTTTATTGAAAATTTTAATAGAAAAAATGTCACAAATAAATATATATATATATATATATACTCTTTCTATTATCGGTTTATCCTGACAATAAATATATATATATATATAAATGAATGGGTTATAGCATAAGTACGCATTGATTTTGAGAGATAAACATAAACCAAAATCATATTAATAATCTAATCTATTAATATCTGGTCCAATAAACAAGACCCACGATTATTTTTTAGGAGTGAATTTGTGTTGAATTAGTGGGTTGGGACTTGGAGTAATTGTTATGAGATTTTGATTGATTGGTTTATTGATGCATGTACGGTTGTACCGACAAATAGTGTTGAAAAATTGATGTGGTTGTATTTTAGATTTTTAGATAGAAAAAATGAAAAGCCATAAATGAGAAAATGAGTGTATCAATTCAGATATTTGTACAGTACATGGAGACCATGACCCATAAACATAAATACATAATAAATGATACTAAAGTCTTGATATTTTCAATTACAGTTGTCCGTGGTGGTTCCGTACCATTCAACATGTGCCGACTTGTTGTTCTGATGTGCACTGAACCATATGTCCTTTCGTACGAGGCCCAGATTCGGCTGCAATTAATTCTTTTTTCTTCAAATTATAAAAAAAGGTAAATTGCAATGAAGCACCCTCACGTTTTGCCATACCACAGCCAAATCGATTTTTTATCTAAAATTACAATGAGGTACCCTTGACCCATTTGACCAACCTTAGCTTTAACGGTGATTCATACCGATGGTCCATCTACAGCGTCAGTTAACTCCGTCGATGGTCAAATCTAGAAGATCGGACGGCGTTGAGTTCGTTGGTGTGATCGGTTTCATCGAATTCACGACAGATAGATGTACATCTAGCGACGAAGCTTTAACGACGGTGATGATGTCAACAACGGCAGCAATGGTTTGACCACCAAAACGATTTCATTTGGTAACGGTCCTTTTGAGAGATCGAAAGGTCGATATTTTCCGCACCTTTTGGTGTAGGTGGTGTCGACTCACTTTCTCCGGTGGTCGGCGATCGGTGAAGGTAACAGTTGAGAGTAATAGCTAAGGTTGGTCAAATAGGTCAAGGGTACCTTATTGCAATTTTAGATATTAAAAAAAAAATCAATTTGGCTATGGTATGGCAAAACATGAGGGTACTTCATTGCAATCTACCCTAAAAAAATACCAATAATATAATAGATTAGAGCATCTCTACCGGTATAAGCAAATTTGAACCTTAACATTTGTGGATTGTTTTCATAAACTACTAAAATTGATGATTATGTAGTCCACAAAGATACGGAATCATAATAAAATTTTCCTTAAATTTATCATTAGCCAAACAGGGTAAAAAAAAAAAAAAAAACTATAAAAGACAAGAGAAAGTATATAATATTGGTATTGATCAATTCGTAATGAAGAGACGAATTTTACATGATTGAAATTTTGGGGTCGAAATAATGATGAGATACATAGGTGATAACATAAAAAACGAGGGAAAAAAAGCCACAGATGAGAGTGAAAGAATAAAATTACAACAGCAGTTATTTTGAGTTAATCTTCAAATTTGATTATTGAAGAGACAATTTGATTATTGATTCAAGCTATTACTAAATTTTAGTGACTCTATTAGACAGTGTTTTTAGGATAAATAATCAAATTTTGATTACTCTTATACTTTTGAGGATACTATTAGTGATGCTCTAGGATTTGTTATATATATATATATATATTAAATAAAATAAACACGGTTAATGAAGGTTTATTTATTTATATTTTACTGAAAATTTATATACAACAATAAAATGCTTTTGTCTTCTTATTCCAACTATTTAGAGCATCTCCAATAAGGCTCCCTATTTTTTCCTTAGATTTAGGGAGCCAATTATACTTTTTAGGAATAGGGAGCTATATAAGGAGTGAAGACTCCAACAAGCCTCCCTAAAAATGTCTCCCTATTATTATTTATTTATTTTTAAATTAAAAAATTATTATTTTTAAATAAATTTAAAATATTATTATTTACAATTAACGGTCATATGAAAATTTGATAGTTGAAAGTGTAATAAAAATTGAAGTAGTTCAATTGTATTTAAAAAAAAAAGAAAAAAAAAAAAGGAGTTGTTCAACTGCACAAGAGTCCAGACATAGCTAATGAACAAATATGTTGCAAACAAGAAATTTGGGTTAAAAAAAAATAAAACTGAATTTTGCACTGGTAGTCGTTGGAAAAGAATTAATATGGAGGAAAATAAATTAATTATTTATGTTTAAATTAAAAGAATTTGAGTTAAATAAAAAAATAAGGAGAATTAATTTGGACCATTGAAAATGAGTGATGTGGACTCATCCTCACCATCCATTTCATTTGAGGAGAGAGAATCAAAAATAGGGAGGATGTCTTTGGCTCCCTAAATTTAGGGAGGCTTTGGCCGGAATTAGAAATAGGGAGCGAGATAGGGAGCCTATTGGAGCACTTTCCGATCATGGCTCCCTAAATATAGTCAAGGAGGTCTCCAATTCCGGCCTATTGGAGATGCTCTTACAACTCAATTCTCTGCGTTTGAAACCACTTAAGCTCATAACACACGTGCTTTGAGCAATTGAGCAAGTTTTGGCCAAAAACTTCCAAAATCTTAAACCGAAAAAATAAAATATGAATACGACATGGTACAACAATTTTAAAATGGGTTGATTGTTTAGCAATTTGATACGAACTCATTCTTAAAAATCGACTTGTAAGGAGTGCCACGACGGGTCCATTATTCCCAGCTGAGTGACTTCATAGATCCCATCTTCTCAGGTACTCTTCCTAGGTTGCTCTGTCCACAACGAACCTGTTACTCAGCTTGGTGTAGGCTCTGATACTAATTGATACAAACCTATTAAGTAGAACTCATCCTTAAAAATCGGTTTGTAAGGAGATGTTTTACAATGAATTATAAATCCATCAAGGGCAAAGCCAAAAATTGAAGATTGTTGGGCCAATATAACAAAAACAAAAAAATTAGAGGGATCCAAATGAAAAAAAGTTACCCCTTTACCCATGACCAATCTCATACTTAGTCAATGTGAAATAATAACATCTATTTTAATCAAAAGATGACTTGCCCATAAAAATCAAAGGATTAAAAATAATAATAATAAAAAAAAAAACATAAAAAATAAAAAGTTATTCTCGTTCGGGGCCAATTGTGTTGGCCTCTTGGCCTGTTTGTGAGTTTAAAACTTAAAGTGAAGTATTTAAAGATGAAATAAAACGTAAGAAACGGCGGGGGCAGACTTTTACCGACTTGAATTTGAAATAATTTAAAAATAAAAGTGATGGAATTTGGTTGGAGAGTTGAGTTGACCACATTTTGATTCATATACACGACACTGTACACGCACACGCACGGCCTTACCACCGATTGCGGTCCTTGCATTCCCAATCATTATCATAATTCCTATTTCCTCGCCGATGAATACCAATTTCTTGTTGGTTTCGTGGCAGATCACCGACGTTTTTAGTGCATGCAACATGCTCTTGATTTTATTAAAAAAAAAAAAAATAAATAAAAGGAATCTGCAGCAGCCGATATTTGTTCGTGAGCGTTCTGGGCCTAGTAGGGACACCGTCTCATTAAGCGTTAGGTGAATGATAATTACAAAATGGAGACATTGCCACCACGCATTCTTGTCGGACTCGGACCACTGCCTGTATAGTCTCTCTACTTAATCGATCAATATTCATTTCTTTAATATTTTACGTTTTAAACGCTTTCTTCTTCTTCATCGTCCGACAACACTATCATTTCTTTACTACTTTATTCACTTGTCTATTAACATATGGATTAAGGAGAATAATCTCACAACCCACTTCCTATAACTCTATTATTAATTAATTGCCTATGTTTGTTCTAACTTCTAAGGGATTAAATATATATTTATATATATATAAACTACACTACACGTATAACATTGTCTTTAATTAAAAATCTTGTCATTCACCTCAAAACATGCTAGGGATATCATGTAATGATTGTCTTCCATCTTGCCTTTCACCTTGAGCTTAAAATCTTGTAACTAACCTCAAAATGTGTCAAAATTCTTTTCTTTCATCCCCAAACGTGCTAAACATCTTGATTTTAGATTGTATCTTAGGATCTATCGATTGTGTTTATATTTTTATATTGAGTATTATTAGTCCCCATCTAGATTGGTTGAGACTTAGATTTATTTTTTAGACGTGAAAAACCAACGTGAAATGCATTATGGCCAATTGAGGGTATAAATGAACTGTTTTGAAAATATGGGGGTAAATATGTAATTTTATATGGGCCAAACTAAAATGTTTCAAAAATCTATGGGTCAAACCATTTTTTCTATTTGTCCCAACGGTTATATTTTCAAATTTATCATTAAAGGACTAAACAATAATTATACTAGAGTGAAACTGAAGTTTTCCAAAACTAGAGGAACAGAATTGTACCTTTCCACTCGATGGGTCAAACAAATGGTTGCATGTGTTTTTTTGCTTATAAATTCAACAATTAGAGCACGTTTACTAATTATGAATCCTAACGATAAAAAAGGGAACTTAATTAGAACATGAGGAAAAGCTCATCACAACTCAATTGTTGAAGGATGTGCCCAAAATAAATCTCTAACACTACCAATATCATCATTTATTCGATGCCATTCAACATAGCTATAACCAACTAATTGACTTAGAAGTTGATGCATTTGTGATCACCTATTCACCCACATAGTTCTTTAACCTTAAACTTTTGACGTGCATTGAATATTGTTGTCATTATAGTGGCATTGTTCACATGTCAGCTTTATAATGCAAGTAATATGTCTTTTTGCTTAACATTACTTTTTGACATATTAACAAAAAATTCAAACTCTTCCTTTGTAAGCCTACATACATACGAGTGACCCTCAAGATGGTTCATAGCATGATGATTATGTACACCACAAATCACTTTTAACATCTAATCTTCATTACTTTTCAACTTGACTCCTTCAACAAAAATGAACAATCACACTTCTTTGTTCCGGTTGCCTTAAGTCGCTTTGGCTTTTGACCCTTATTATTCTTTTTCCTATAAACACCACTTCTTTTACATGAAAAACTTATACTTGGTATTCTCCCATCAACATTCACATCATTTTTTTAATTACTCTAACGAGTCCGTTCCTTTTTCCGGCGTCTTGGGTCCATTCTATTAATGTTTCTCTACTTTTTAAATACATACAAGATAACATTATAATTTTAACCAGATGATTATGTATATATGCAACTAACAAGATAAAAAAAAATAAAAAATAAAAATCGAAAAATCACATACCACATGCGTCGTAAAAGTATCGGTATAGAATTACACCAAACACATTTCAGCTGGTTTTCAATGATACTACCATTATCATCCTTAATATATCATATAAAAATTAATAAATAGATATTTATATTATTTAATCAATCAAATAAAAGAAGATATGAAATTATGTTATTATATATTAATACAACTGTATATGAAGTTAAAACAATTAAATGGCCAAGAGTTGAAAACAATTTACAAAGTTGATGCGTACTTGAAATTAGGTAGGTTAAGGTTACACACACTAATGCCTCCAACGAAGAAATAAAAATATATTTTTTTTTGTTTTTAATGTGACATATATCTAACTTGTTACTTTTGAAAGTTTACATTATTTACATGTTCATGCAACTGCTAGCCGTGCATGTTAATTTTGTGCTAGCTCTTTTAATTTTTAATTTATTTTTTAAAACTAATTAAAATCCATTAATACAAAACCAGAAATACACCGAACAAGAAGGATGACCATCTGTCAAAAAAAAGGCCTCTGATCAACACACAACAGGTTCATTATCGTCGTTGTATAGATTCATAATTTGCTAAATTTAAGTTATATCATACTATGAAATTTCTCAGGCTAATATTGATAGTAAAAACAAAATACTGTAGCTAGCGTGTTTCAATTCTCACGGAAAAAAAAAATACAAAAATCATAGAGAAAATAATACATAATGATTTTGTTCTTCTAATAAAAATAATAAAAATTAATTTATAACTTACCTTTTCACAACCAACATTGCCCGATGATTTTGATTCATTCCCTATACTTCGCAATCAATTTGTATTTTTAAGAAGAAATTGAAAATATATTTGAAATTGATATTTAAAAGAGAAGCTAATATTTGAGAGAATAGAGATGATTTTTAACTTTTTTATGATATACGTGAATATCAAACAATTGATAAGAAACTTCCTATTTTTTTGACAAAGGATTATTATACAGTGGGTGTATTTACAAACCATTTAGTCCTTTCTTATAATTTTACTTAAGGGTAATATTAGATTTTTTTTTTTTAAATTATTAATTTGTGTTGTATATACGGTTTTTAAGGAATGATGATATAGTTACTCTATTATTATTATTTTACATTAGCCCACTTTTTCCCGTTGGGCCAACGTGAAATAGGCCCAATGTGAGATATACAACAAAAGACTGTTTCATTTTAAAAAGTTGGGTCTTCACATTGGGCCAACATGAAATAGATTTTTATTTCATTTTTTTTTTTTTTTTGTTTTCTGCTGTTCAAATCTATCTCCGAATGAAATTGGATAGGGCCCATCATGAAATATGAATTTTTTTCATAATCATTTTATGTTTTCATAATCATTTTATATAAACATTTCATATTAAAATTGTAATTGGAAACTCTTGTTCAGAAAACACTTCCTTTTTAAAATTTATTTATTTATTTATTTTAATAAAATAAACTCATTTTCTTCTTTCCTGTAAAAAAAAAGAATTGCAAGTTTAAAACTTATTACAATTTTACTTTTAGTTTATATGTGCTTCTTGTTGTATAATAATGTTATCCATCACTTAATAATCGAATAGAAAAAAAACATACGGTAAGACGTCTCTATAGTGATACTCTATATAGGAATAACCAACTTATGCCAATTATAAATAAGAATAAACTCCACATTGTAATAAGTTATAATTTTTCTTGGTCCCGTCTTAAGGAACTTGCCTCCACATAGTAATAATTTTCTGTATATTGTAAAAAAAATATATACTATGTTACAATAAAGGTTTAAGATAAAATAAAATATTTATCTAAAGTTGTTTGGGATAATGATTTATTCTTTAGAGTTGTTACTACATCTTTGAACTTGTGAGTACGCAATAATTCGTATGTTCTTAATAAATTATTTTTTTGAAACTACTTATATCTCTTTTATCAATGTATACCTTGGATTTGACCTGCTCAATTAATTAATTATTAATGTAGTTTACCTCACCATTTGTACTAAGAGTAACTTCAACGTTGCTTTAAACAACCCACAAACTTAAACTTGAAGCTCACTATTCAGAATATCTCTCAATAAAAAAAAAAAAAAAAAATTGTGCTGTGGAACAGTGCGCACTATATATGGCGCGCCCTGATCGCACACAAAAACCACCAACTTTTTTTTTAATTCTTTATATTAAATCAATGTTTTAATTTATTTCAAATCTCTAGTTTAACCCTCCTATACTTAATTCAAACAATATGTATTTTCAAAAAATATACCGTTGGAAATATCTTGTTAAGATCTTTAAAATGACACTCACTTTGATATATATTTTTTGTCAATAAAATTATTGAATATTATATAAATTAACTAATATAAATTAATTAGTAATGTATAAATATTTATTGAGAGAATATTCTTTAAATATGCTTTTTTGGAGTAAAATTTGGTGTGAAACATTGGAGTGAAAAAAAATTAGGTCCTTCTCAAGCTGTCGTAATCCCGGATCCCTCCCTGTATCAACGGCCCAATCTTCCTGCTGTTGAACAAGTAGGAGGGGTTGAAGGGATGTCTCTTGGTCTTTCTGAACACCAAGATAGCCAGATGCAGGATGTGGAGGATCTTCCGGAAGTGGAGCCAGCGAAGGAGGATGAGACTCTTGTCATATCCGGGATCCTAGAGGCAGGGGAAATCTTGGTTGATGCAGGGATTAAGGCGACAGAAGGAGCAGACATGTCTAGCCAAGGCCAAGAAGCAGGGGAAGAAGAGGATGTTGAGAGTGTGTGATTTGCCATCTTTTATTTATCTTTTGTCATTGTCGCTTCATTCTTCTTCTTTTTTTTAGTTCGGAACTAGGGGATGGGCTCCTTGATTGATCAATATAAAATCCCTTTTCTTGCAAATTGTCTTACTTGTTTGGAACATGCTCCCATATAACTTGATCAATGCATGCTTTTTTAATAACTTAGACAAAACTTACTTGAATGTTTGTCATTTACTTAGTATCTTCATACTTCGCTTAACTGTCCTGGTTATGAAACTTCTAATCCTCACAAACAGTCGGGCTTGTTTTGACACTTGCACTTAGATGGCATCAGTCTGGGTATTTTAGTATATCTTGCCTTGAAGTTCCTGATTTCGTGACCAGACCTTCTCAAGGGTCGCGGTACCAGGCTTTTCAGAGTAGGAACCTCAATGCTTAGTCGTTTCTTTTTTAAAGTACCTGTCTGTATCAAGGAGCTTTGGAACTTAAACGAGAGAAAACTTGGAAGTTTGGGTACTTGGCATTTTGAGGAATCCTGGTATCTGGATGGAGTATAGCTGATAGGTATCCCTAGTCCCATTTGGCATCAGGGTCCCTTGATGAAACAAAAGAAGAAAACCAGGTATCCTAGTAAGGTATCCCGATTCTTTGGTAACTTAGTAGGTAACTAGTGTATTTTGGCACCAGGTCTTCTTGCATAGATATGGAGAAATAAGAATCTGGGTATCCTGATAAGATATCCTGATCATTATGTATCTGATTAGGCAGCTGGTGCATTTCGGTACCAGGTCTTCTTACTTAGATATAGAGAAATAAAGATCCAGGTATCCTGATAAGGTATCCCGATACTTATGTAGCTAATCCTGGAGGAGGGTATTCCCCGACCATGGCTTCAGGGATGCCGTATAGGTTCCCTTGGTTTAGAGGATGGATCTGCATCCTTAGTTTGGCTGGCAACTATATCATTTAAGTTTTTTCGCACTAGATCCTTCCTAGAGGAGGGTATTTCTCGACCAAGGCAGCAGGGAAACCATTTGGTTCTTTCTGTTCTTGAGGGGATATGGCGATTCTCCTAGGAGGTATTGACCCGGGCTAAGGCATTAGAATTGTCACGAGGACTTCCTGGTCTTCACTGGCAAAAATCAATATGGCTATCCTCCTAGCGGGTTTTTATCCAAGCTAGGGCATCAGGATTGTCACGTGGACTTCCTAGTCTTCAATGGTGAAAATCAATATTACGATTCTCCTAGCGGGTTTTTATCCACACTAGGGCATCAAAATTGTCACGAGGACTTCCTAGCCTTTAATGGCGAAAAATCAATATGACGATCCTCCTAGCGAGTTTTTATTCGGGCTAGGGCATCAGGATTGTCACGAGGACTTCCTGGCCATCGATGGCGAAAATTAATATGGCAAGCTTAGAAGAAATCACATGGGAGAAGAAAAATGACTTTTATTGAATTTCTTAAAAAGTGATACAATGCAAACTCGGGGTATATATCAAGAATTACACCAACCGAAACAAATCTTCCTTCAAACTCTACGGATAAAATCTTCTGAGGTGATCGGCGTTCTAGGTGTGGTCCACTGAGTATTCATCCATATCTTTCAGCTTGTATGCCTCTCTTTGGACCACCATCTTTATCAAGTAGGGACCTTCCCAATTGGGAGCTAGTACCCCGGCAGACCTCTTCCGGGTATTCTGAGTCACCTTCCTAAGGACCAAGTCCCTTTCTTTGAAGCTTCGAGTTTTCACCTTTCTATTGAAACATTGGACTATCTTACTCTGGTAGGTTACTACCCGTTCTGTAGCCCTGTCTTGCTTCTCCTTAAGGAGGTCCAGACTGGCTCTCAATCTTATCTCATTGTCCTCTGGCTCGAATTGTTGAACCCGGAAGGATGTTAGTTTATGCTCGATAGGTGAGACTGCTTCTGCCTTGAAAGCCAAAGAGTAGGGTGTTTCCCTGGTTGCAGTCCTCTTGGTAGTCCAATAAGCCCATAGTACATTTGGAAGTTCATCAACCCACTTCCATTTCTTCCGCTGAAGCTTCTTTTTCAGGAGCCTCTTAATGGTCTTGTTAGTAGCTTCCACTAATCCATTAGTCTGAGGATGGGCTACTGACGTAAAACGGAGGTCGATATTTAGTCCCTCACAAAAAAATTCCTAAAGTTGGCATTGTCAAATTGTTTGCCTAGGTATGTTATGATGGCCATCGTGGTACCGAATCGGCAGACGATGTTTTTCTGGACAAAACTAGTGGTATTCGCCTCAGTTATCTGGGTAAGGGACTTTGCTTCCACCCATCGGGTAAAGTAGTCTATGGCTACTACGACGTGCTTGGCTTGACCAGGAGCAGTAGGGACATCAGGTTTAGCCCCCAGATAGCAAACGGATAAGGCATACTGATTGAACTGAGACTTTCCAGAGGTAGGTGATGGAGGTTTTCTGTCTTCTGGTAAGGTTTACAAGATTGCGCAAACTGCTTGGCATCCTGATGTAGAATAGGCCAGAAGTAACCCATCCTGAGAACTTGATAAGCCAAAGTCTTGCCGGATACATGGTTGCCGCAGTCCCCTGCATGTACCTCATTCAGTGCCCATTGTGCATCATCCGGATGAAAACACCTTAGCAATGGAAGAGATTTTCCTTTACGGTAGAGGTATCCTTCTACCAAGCAGTACCGTGTGGAGATCCTTTTAAGCTTTCGTGCTAGATCAGGATCTTCTAGAAGAATGTCACTTTAGAGGTAATCAGCTATAGGATCCATCCAGTAAGGAAGTCGCTCTACTGGGTGCACCTCCATTCCTTTAGCAATGCTGGGTTGGGGTATCAGTTGGAGAGGTACCCCTTTAGGTAACGTCTGACCCCCGGCTGCAGCAATCTTGGCTAGTGCATCAGCTTTGTGATTCTTTTCTCGAGGAATATGTTCCATCTTCATACCCTTGAATCTCACTACTGCTTCTTGGATTTTCTTTAGGTATGCCCTCATGTTGTCACCCTTCGCCTGGCACACACCGGATACTTGGTTGATTACAAGCTAGGAGTCACTTCTAACTAGGAGGAAGTCTGCCTCCAGTTATTTAGCAACCTTCATCCCTGCTAGCAAGGCTTCATACTCTGTTTCATTATTGGTGGCTCTGAATTCAAACCTGAAATAGTGACTACATTTAATCCCTTCAGGATTAGTAAGGATGATTCCTACTCCGCAGCCTGCTTGATTTGATGCTCTATCCTTATACAATACCAAGACATTACAATCGGTAAGCCATTTCAAAGATTCTGGTTCCGAGATCGGGATTGCAGTGGTATCCGGATTGGAGGTTGTGCTGAATTCTGCTACAAAATCAGCCAAGGTCTAAGCCTTTATTGTTGTTCTTACCTTGTACTTTATGTCGTACTGGGTGAGCTCCAGTGCCCATAGAACTAATCGGCCTAATACGTCCAACCGCTGGAGGAACTGCCTCAGTGGTTGATCAGTTACTACTATGATGATGTGAGCCTGGAAATATGGCTGGAGCTTCCTAGCCGTGGTCACAAGTGCGTAGGTAAGTTTTTTCCAGGAGGGTATAATTCTTCTCAGACTTGGTCAGGGCACGACCCACATAATAAACCGGCCTCTGGACCCCATCGCTGCATTCTTTTGCCAAGGCCCTGCTGGTCGTAGTCTTTAACACTGCCAAATAAAGCTGTAACATTTCTCCTGGAAGAGGTTTTACTAACAATGGTAGGTTAGCGAGGTACGTCTTCGGTAACTGGAAGGCCTGCTCACATTCTTAGTCCCACTTCATCTTCTTACCTTGTTTAATGATTTTGAAGAAAGGTAGACACTTATCTGTAGATCAGGATATGAAGCGGTTGAGTGCTGCTACCCTACCAGTCAATCATTGGGCCTACTGAAGGGTGGTAGGGGATTCAAGGTCCATGATTGCTTTGATTTTCTCTGGGTTGGCCTTGATACCTCTCTTTTGTACCTTGAATCCTAGGAACTTTCCTGTTACTACCCTGAAGGCACACTTAGCTGGATTCAATCTCATTTGGTTTTCTCTGATAACTTGGAATGTCTGGTGTAAGTCTTCAGGGTGTTGATTGGCCAACTGAGACTTGGTGATCATGTCGTTTACATAAACCTTCATGGATCTTCCTATTAGCTGCTTAAATATCTTGTTCACCAAACGTTGGTAAGTGGCCCCAGCATTCTTGAGGCCAAACGGCATCACTTTGTAGTAGTAGAGACCTTGCCCAGTGATAAAGCTGGTCTTATCTTGATTAGTGGGGTGCATCATGATCTAGTTATAACCTGAAAATGCATCCATGAAGCTTAAGAGCTTATTACCTATCATAGAATTAATCAGTTGATCAATTTTAGGTAGAGGGAAGCTATCCTTCAGGAAGGCTTGGTTAAGGTCGGTGTAGTCTACGCACATACACCATTTCCCGTTTGCCTTAGTAACCATAACCACATTGGCAATCCAGTCGGGATAGCAGGATTCTCTGATGAATCTGGCTTTTAGGAGATTGTCTACCTCCTCCTAGATCGTGGCATTCCGCTTGGCGTTGAAGTGTCTTCACTTCTACTTGATTGGCTTGAAAGTTGCATCCACTATCAACCTATGTGCAGCTAAAGTGAGCGGGATACCTGGCATTTCATCATGACTCCATGCAAATATGTCACTGTATTCTTCCAAGAGCTTTACCAAGTTCTTCTTGACTTCACAATCCAGCGAGCCCCCTGTCTTTATAACTTTGGTTGGATCATCCCTCATGATAGGTATTTCTTCCAATTGCTCAGCAGGGTATCCATTGGTCT
Organism: Acer campestre; assembly: GCA_954870605.1. Taxonomy (NCBI): domain Eukaryota; kingdom Viridiplantae; phylum Streptophyta; class Magnoliopsida; order Sapindales; family Sapindaceae; genus Acer; species Acer campestre. The sequence goes on along the minus strand of OX940809.1, from coordinate 24,436,645 downwards.
ATCCCTGCTCTTCCTCTTCTTCTTCTTTTACGATCATGTTTGGTACCTCTCATTCTTTTAGGATGTAGTGATCCCGCCCTGGTACCTCTTGGCTTGGTTCGCTGGTCACATATGCACATTGTTTTGCTAGCGCGGTAGAATTAGCGGATACTGCATAACAATTGCAAGTTGCTTGCTGATCCCCCATAACCTACCCTACTTTGGTCCCGACTGGGAATTTTAGGACATTGTGGTAGATGTTGGGGTTTTTGCCCTAAAGCTTGTAATTTGTAAATGTGAATGAACATAAATAAAAGAATTAGTTTATTCATTCAAATTGTCTCATACATTTATTTATATCGTGTATACTTAACATCCAAGATTGTCGGATGTAATCTCTAACTGAGTATATGAGTGTCATATACAGAGGTATTCAGTTTGAGATGAGCAATCTAAAGAGTCCGTAGATAGCAAATAGAGTTGGGTACTTTATTTGTGGCTAATCTATAGCCGCGGTCCGTTCCGTACTGTACGATGGTCTTAACCTAGACTATTCATATGGTGATATGAGAATGGAGGCACTTTATATGATGTGATCATATAGGACTGGGCCTTGATCTATATGAATCTCTCACCAAGATCCGTTACAAGATGTGATTCATATATATCAACAAATGATGGCTATATATGAGTGATCTTAATCCTGGGTGTCTTATCGACTCCTTCAAGTTAGATCGTGGTTTTTGATATACCATGGGTGAGATCGGAGTTGCATTCCCGGTTAATAATTCGGTATATTGGAATCGCGGTTTGACTTGTGGCTGGGAAGGTTTGCACACAATAGTGTGAAAATAAATATAAACGAAGAGGGGGGGGGGGGGGGGGGGGGTGAATAGATTTTAATCCCTTAATAACCCCAACTAGTCAACAAATGAAATCATGTGTAGAGAATGCGGAAAGTAAATAACACATGATTTTTATGTGGAAACCCACACGGGGAAAAACCACAAGCTGTTTAGTGCGCCACACTAAAACCTCAATCCACTACTTGCAAATACGATTACAATCTAGGTTGACCGCATCACACCTAAGATTACTAATCCGTCTTTACTACCCACGGGCCTTTAGAAGTGAACCTAGTTCATGCTTGCAAACTACCAACAAGGCAAATACAAGACTTGACTCTAAATGAAGAGATAAAACAACCTAGTGTGAATATATGCAATATTCAAGATGCTCAAAATGCAAGGTTAGACATTTTAGCTTATCTAGGCATGAATGAACATGTTAGACATTCCTAAATATCATCTTACTAAGTGACATGCATAAAACATAACAAAATAGACAAACAAAGTCCTATATGCAATATCTACCACAATATAACTCACAAACCACAATAACACAATCTTGAACCTAAGTCAAGTCATAAAGGAGCAATCTTGAACCTATTCAAGTAATAAATGAGCAATCTTGTAGAGAGAGAACATGTGACATGATGCAAGAGATGTTCTAACTACAAGTCATGTGAGCAAAGATGAAAACCCTAAGAGAATCATACTAGAACATGCTAGATGATGAATGAATCATGCAAGAATGATGGGTTTTTGGAGTTTGAAGTAATAAAAATGTGTTCTTGATACCTTGGCTTTGAAGACACTTAGAGGCTCTCAAAAAGATGTGATTTTTGCTCTAAAAACGAGCCAAGGCCAAACAAGATATATATATATATGAGATCCAATCAAAGTGAGGTCGTTTTGGAAAAAACTATTCGAATTCCATCATTTGCGCTGGTGAGGTTGCGCTGGTCACCAGCGCACAGCCTAAGCGCTCAACTTGCGCTGGACGACCAGCGCAAGCCACAGGCGCACGACCAGTGACAATTCTCTGGGAGAGTTGCGCTGGTGAGGCTGCGCCTGACGACCAGCGCAACACCAGCGGCAAACCTCTACCAAGGTTGCGTTGGTGACTTACGCTGGTGGCTTGCGCTGGTAACCCGCGTCAGGGCACCAGTGCACACACTAAAACTAGCCAAAACATAGTCAAAAAATGTGCAAGTGTGAATGATGTGAAATACAAACAAACCAAGAAGTAAATATCACACATGCATGTTAGAGAGTGTGTGTGTGCAACTATATCTCTTCAAAGAGAGTCAAGAACAAGTTTATACCTTCCACGAAGCTTTAGAGATCCACAATGAGGTCCTTAAGCATTTGAGGAGAAAATCTTCAATCCTAATCTACCCTTACAAGATTGAACCCCATTGTGATTTTGTCAACGAAATAAGCCAATTAAAAAAATGAGGCACTTACATAGTGGAATCCACTCCTTCTTGTGAGAAGTAGATAGTAGTTCTCTTAAGGGTTGATTCGGGACTTGAACAATATGGGCACTCTCCTAATTCTGTAAGGAATGTAGGATTTATTGTTCATTAGATAATCAATGGTACTTAATGGAAAGATATAATTAGAGGGGTATAACAGACATTATGACCCAGCTCTAATTATGAACTATTTGTGGAGGATCATACCATATGTAATAGCTATATCGATGGACACCAAGAGTTATTGGTTTGTGTAAAAACGTCTACAGTTGAGAGAGTGCAGCTTTGAGTTTTTAGTGGAATAATACAGAAGTTAATAATCATGAAATATTAATTAAAGAGTTTAATTGATTATTTCTAAGGATTATTGGAGCTCAAAATACTGTATGTCCATTAGGTCCCCTTGCTAGCCCAATCGATTTAGGTAACAAGGGTCACGGTTAATTAATTGGATTGTCCAATTAATTGTGTTACGAAAGTGACACGTATCTATTCGGGAATTAATTGAATAATGAGATTATTTAATTAATGAATAATGGTGATTAAATAAATTCAATAATAAGATTATTTAATTATGTTGTTAATCACTAAATGGAGGGTGTTAGTTGATATTTGATTTTGAATAAAATAAGATAATATGATTATTTTATTTTATTAAATTAAATATTTGAAATTGAATTTAAAATGTTTAAATTCAAAAATAAATGTTTAATTATCTTTTAAAAGATATGAGATATCTTTATAAAGTTTTTCTTTTTAAATCAAATAGATTCGGTTTGTTTTGAAAGATATATGAGATATATATTTAATATAAAATAACAACCGAATGTAAGTAATCAATTTACACAAAAATTGAAAAAGGCACCAGGTCTTGTCTTTAAAGTTCATTTTTTTGCAAGTGTGTTGTGTGGAACAAACAAGAAGAAAAGAGAAATAGGGTGCGGCCATCTAGAATAAAAAAGAAAAAAAAATAATGATTTATAAAAGCTTTCTTTTTGGGTGGCCGAACCTGAAAGATACAAACAACAAGAGTTGTTTTTTGTGTGTTTTTCTTGTACCTCCATACAGGTTCCTGAATACCGTAACGCGCCCACACGCTATTGCCAGTTCCGGGAGATAGCGAGGAAGATCAAGTGGTTCAAATCGGGAGCAGATTGTATTAAAGTGAAGGAGCCTCCTACGCTAGTATGAAATTGTTTTCATCTCCTTCTTATTGTTTTCGATTATTACTGTACAAATGGGTTTATTTGATGATTGCTTTTAAAAAAAATTTAAAACCTTTCTGCTGTGCAATCTGTAACCCTAAGTTCCTACAGTAGATCGATAGCACTCCTCTGATTTCTACCAGGAAAGGTCTTTCCAGGATCGTATTGTAAGCTGACTGGGTATCAACTATGACAAATTCTGTCATTAGGTTCAGCTGGAGGGGTGATTCTCCGATTATCACTGGTAACCTGTGGGACCCAACGGGCATCAGGGAGTCCCTAGTGAATTCATATAGAGGTGTGGTACAACTGTTGCAGTAAGGATTCTTCAAGTTTAGCTTATCATGAGGTCCTTTGAACAGGATATCCGCACTGCTCCCAATATCAATTAGGATGCGGTGTACCAAGCAGTTAGCTATATGTATCGTAATTATCATGGGGTCATCATGAGGTTGGACTATATTGTAACATCTTCCTCTGAAAAAATAATTTGGGTGGCACAGGGTGGATCTTGGGGGCCCTTACTGACTTGGAGTATATCGTGACCGGTAGTGAGTCGAGGGATCTTCCTAACATGGATCTTTCTGGCATTGTTTGAGATCCTGGCGAAGGTAGGGCCTCCATTGATGGTGTGAATGATCTGGATCTGTTGCATCAAATCTTTTCTCTTATCTTTCCGTTTCTCTTCTACTTCCCACATCTCTCCTCGTACCTTCTTTCCCACCTTGATGTTATTTCTTACCTATTGCAAAAATTCAATCAAAAGTCCCCCTTACCAATCCTTCAATCTGATTTCGAAAGCTGTAGCATTCAGAAGTGTAATGCCCCACGTCCTCGTGGAAGTCATCGTACTTGTAGCGATTCCTCTGATCAGTCGGGATCTTTAAGGGACCGGGCTTCCTGAGTAGACCCTTGTCACAGATGGCGAGATAGATGGTCTCTCGGGATGCATTGAGGGGGGTGTAATGATTGTACCAGTCCTCCTCATTTGTTATCCGTGCTACCTCTCTCCATGGAGGTGTGATTTTGAGGGGAGTTCTCCTCACCGGATATCTATCCAGATGCTGAGGGGGAGGAGGTGGCTTATACTTTAACTGGTTTGAAGGGTGGTTATGAAACTTCTTTGTTGGAGCAGGTTTTGGAGATTCCTTCTTTGGACGCTTAACTGATCAGGCTTCATCGTGCTGGATCTTAACCCAGAGTTGTTCATCTACATCTACCTGCTCTAACGCCCTGTTATAGGCTTTCTAGTAGGTGTCAGACAGATGCTTAGTAAATGAACGGAACAATATACCAGTCCACAGGTTGCTCCGAAAATTTTCCAGAGTCTCCTTCTCACCGAATACGCCCATCTGGATTACTTCTTTGTGGAACTTCTCCACGTAGGATCTTAAAGTCTCATCTCACTCTTGGATCACGTATTAGAGTAGGACAGGGTCCTTGTGACAAGGTTTGATTCCCTGAAACTAAGTACAAAAATCTATAGTAAGCTTGGTAAAGGAATCCACACTACATGGAGGTAACTTTCTGAACCAAGTATTGGCACAATCTGTTAGGGTAGAAGGGAACATCCTACACATCGCTGACCGGGTTGCATTCTGAATCTCTATCTGGTGAACAAAACTCTCCAGGTGGCTTACAGGGTCCTCCGACCCGGAATACTTCTTGACGGGTATTTTGAACTTGGGGGGTAACTCCGCTTCTTTAATTCTCCTAGAAAATGGTGCATTCATCTCACCCAGAGAGTTCTTTGGAGTACCATGATTCTTCCCCTTCCTGAGCTCCTCGAGTTCCTTTGCTAACTTGGTTATCTGATCTTCAAGATGTCTGGATCCAGCAGACCTAGATCAGGCTACTGAACCATCATTATCTGAGGTCTCCGATATTTCAGTTGCCTCCCTGCGTTCTTTCCTCTAGGGGCAGGTATCCCGTAGGTTTCTTCCAGGTCTGGTACTGCCACCTGCATCAGGCCGCGGAGCCCTCTTCTCTGCTGCTAATTTGACCGTCGGTTAATTCATTCTAATAGGAGTATCAACTGCTGACTTCACCTAACGAGGTCTGAAATCTCTAGGATGACAGGGTCCTCCGACCCGGAATACTTCTCGACGGGTATTTTGAACTTGGGGGATAACTCCGCTTCTCTAATTCTCCTGGAAAAAGGTGCATTCATCTCACCCAGAGGGTTCTTTGGAGTACCCAGATTCTTCCCCTTCCTGAGCTCCTCGAGTTCCTTTGCTATCTTAGTCATCTAATCTTCAAGATGTCTGGATCTAACGGGCCTAGATCAAGCTATTGAACCTTCATTATCCGAGGACTCCGATATTTCGGCTGCCTCCCTGCGCTCTTTCCTCTAGGGGTGGGTATCCTGCAGGTTTCTTCTGGGGTCCGGTACTGCCACCTGTATCAGGCTGCGGAGCCCTCTTCTCTACTGCTAATTTGACCGTCGGTTAATTCCTTCTAAGAGAAATATCAATTGCTGACTTCACCTGACGAGGTCTGAAATCTCCGGGATGATTTGGGACTAGTGGTGGTGGTTTAAGTCTGTCAAACATTGGTACCTAGGTACTAGGTCCGGCTTCCCCTACGTGCCTGGGTGCTTCGAACGGTATTCCTTGAGCGATCATCAAGAGGCAGATGCTTTCCACATAGGCCGCAGCTTGCTACTCCATGGTATTCCGATTTATCTCCTGGACTACAGGGTCTTGGGGTACAGGGCCCACATTAGGTGGTGGGACCGGTGCAGAGATCTGGCTTCTCGTTCCCCTCCCATTCCCTTGGTTTCTTTAAGTGGAAGCGAGAGAGTGGGGTCCTGAAGGAGCGGGTCGCCCCTGAGAGGATCGAAGCCTCATCTTTTGGATCTTCAGGGTAGAACTAAGTGTTATTTTAATGAATGTGATAGGAGTTTATCTCCATAGACGGCGCCTAATGTGTTAAACGAAAATTGTCACTGGGGTGAATTTCCAATTAACAATTTAAGTGATTGTGATCGGGGCTGATCTCAGTCGAAGAGGTATCAGGTAGTTCAATACCTTAGGCTCTCAGTAAAGGATGCTCAAATATTATGGCTATGGTGAATGGTAATGACTAATAAAGAAGGTTCACGTACTACACTTTTTATTGATTGTAAAATAAAAGAAAAATACAATGGTTGAACTATTATGACAAAAATATGACTTAGATGGAGATGGTGGTAGAGCTCTTTTGCATGTCGATAAGTAGAAAATATACAATAGGGTTTTGCCCCCTCGCCCGCCCCCCCCCCCCCCCCCCACATTTTCTGCATAATATCATGTAGTATATATAGTCCCCGTGCTTACTGTGCACTCCTCTCATTTAGGTCTAGTGACCTAGAGATTTTCGGGAGTTCTCAAGGTGATTGGCGAAGTGGTAGTCACTTTCCTTTTAGGAATCAAGTGATCCCTTTCTTAACGAAATTCTGATAGAGTTGATTTCTATTTGAAGTACAACTTTTTAGTGGCGGGAAGGAGTTAACTTCCTTGTTTGTCAAAACGACAGAGCTTTACTGTTCTCCTATGTGGCTTGATCTTGTCTTGGTCTTTACTGTCGATTCAGATGGTCTTGGTGGGATCGGGATACATGGTTACCCTGTTTCCTGTTCGTTTGTACTCCGTATACATGCATCGGGGTACGTAGGTGTCCGGGTATCGGGATACTAGGCTGGTGCGGTCACAGGGTACCAGGATCTGGTAACTTGGCTTCTGCGTTCTCTGGTATGTCGGGATATTTTAGAGGTTTCGACCCTGTTCAGGATTGGTGCAGGGTGCATTTTAGTGGCGGGGAACATGATCCCCTTCCTCATATCCGAATACTCCCCTTAGTTAGATGGAAAATTCTTCTTTGAACCCCCGCCATTTTTAGCGATTAACAAATTTTTTTATAGTTGATCCAAATTTGTTTTCATATGTTTATATATTTTTAAAATCAGATTTTATTTATTTATTTATGGGCATTTAGGTATTTGTAAGTGCCAAATCCAGTTAACAGTTAAACTTGATTAGCTTTGACTAATGGTAGAGAAGAGCTTTGACTAACGGTAGAGAAGGTTATTGTCAATTAATGATAAAGTTATTTTTGGTTGTCAAAGGTCAAACTTTAGAGAGATTGGTTGCAATTTGCTCTTTTTTAAATAAAAGGAAAAAAAAAATAGAAATATTAAATAATTTAAAAAATGGGTTATAAATAGTTTAGCTGGTGGGTGTGTCGATACTCGATAGCAGCATGGCACCACTCTTTATTTTTAAAATAAGTTTAAAAGTGCATTTTGATTTCATCGGTTAGATATCTAACCTATTTGGTCTTCCATATTCTCATTTGTTTCTCCGAATTAAAATATGATTGCATAAACAAATACAATAGCAACCAATTTGGATGGGCACTTTCCTTCCTCATTTGTTTCTCATTTTGTCTGTTTCGTCTTCAAACTTTTGTTTGCTACACAGAGAGCATAGCAATGGCGAGCTACACAAAGATTCTTGTTATTTCGTTTTCTCTATTTGTTTTTCTTTTCAACTCTGCCGCCCGATCACCTCCTCAAAGATACCCTTGTCACTACTTCTACATGCTTTCGCTTAGCTTCGCTTCTGCTCATTATTCTCGTCCCAAACATGAAGTCTACAAGAATAGTTGCCCAGGTTTGTCAATTAGTTTTACAATTATCTTCATGTGTATATCTTTTGTCTTTAATCTACATTTACTTGTTTTAAGACAATAATTAGTGATGATAGGATAGTTTATTGACTGATTTCTTCAGCTTATGACCTTCCTGTTCAATGAAGACAGTTTTCTGTATTATGGAGTTTAGGGCTGTGTAATCAGATAATACTTTAAGAATATGAATTCTGCTATTGATATTGCCTATAAAAATGGGGGAAATTCCTCCAATTCACAAAGTCTATGATAATATTTTCACCTTTAATGCATCCCAATAATTATGAAAACTTTTGACACCATTAAACCCATTGAAATAGTTGATAATTATCAGGATAACAAAAGCCCTCTTAGCTAAATTGCTGAGTGATAAAAGTATTCTTCAGCTGAAAATACTTGTGTGCACGTGAGGATGATGATGACTCCATTATGTCAGTGCTGCGTGCAGGTAGGTTATTAATGGGAATTCAAATGCAGTCTAGTAGTCTACTAGTTATTTTAAGGGTTTAAATACCAAAATATATAGGTTAACCATGACACATAATAGAGAATCGTTACCTGATGTGAATGATATGTATGCAACTTTTTTTCTTAGAAATGTCTGTTGCATAGATGTAAAAAACTTAGGTGTCTGCCTTCTTCCTCATTGCTAAGAGAGAATGAAGATAAATTGAAATGTCAGGTAGAATTAAAGAGAAACAATCAACAAGAGCAGTCAGCTATTTCTAAGAACAAAAGGTAAGCCTACCTGCCTGTTGTTTTACTTTTGCACAGGATAAAGATAAAGATTACTAATAATTATTTGTTCTCTGATAATTCTTACGCAATGGGTTCAAATCTCTCCTTGTGTCTAAATTATTGTGATTGTTTTTATCTTAAATTTTAGGAACCGTATATTCGTTCCAGGGAGAATCCATTCTTCAAGGGACTGATAGAAGGTCATGATGCCTCAAGGAATCAAGCTCCTAATGGAAAGATTTCTCGGTCTACATCAGACATCAATGACACAAGACACAAGAAATTGGATTCAGATATATCTGCAAAGGCCTCGGACTATTCATTAGAAGATTCAGTCTCTGATATTTTGCATGAACCTTTTGTGAGGTCTTCGCCAGTGACTTGGTCAAAGATTGCCAAAACAACTTCATTTTCATTCCAAAGTAATCAGCCGGATTTAAGCTTTGATATGAGCAAGATTAACTCATCCAAGGAGTCAAGTCTGTGGTTCCTTGAAGCAACTGAAAAGTACGATATTTTACCTGATCTTAAGAGACCCACAATCGAGAAATCATATAGCATAAATAGAAGGAAAACAACACTCTCAAAGATTCCACTTCCTCAGTCTGCAGCTTCTTTTTATAATGGGTTTTCACCTCAAATGGAAATAGTGGAATCATGTGAGGGCATTGACAGGCTTAATTTATATCTGAAAGCCAGAAAGCATGATGTCAGTTTGGGTGTCCCTGGAAAGTTCCTACATGCTGTACTTGGGCAAGATGCCTCTGGTAATTCCCTTGTGAACTTATACTTCTGATCATTTCCAACAGTTTTTACAATCTCTCTCTCTCTCTAAATATTTTTAACTTTCTTTGCTTCATTCTATTCCTATAGTATATGCAGCTATCATCCAGCTTTGTTCATGAGAAAATGATACTGTATTCATGAACTGAAGCCTACCAAAAGATTAGTGATATTAACCAACAATAGTTGCTTCATGATTGTAGAAGTTGTGAAAGACTGTTGCTTTGGCAGCTGACTGGTATCATACTAAATTGACAGTCTGCAGTTTAAGTATCAGGATTCCTGGATTTGGTTTCTGCTATGTTTATTAAAAAAGAAAGCTCTAAAAATTAAGTCGAATTTGATTTGTTTATTGAAGTAATGGAACATTTATACAGAAAGTATAAATTTAGTGATTAGATGGTTGGGCTCATCAGACCAAATGGATATATCTAATACCTTAAAATGTTTGCTGCAATTTCAAATACTGCTTTGGCATCATTTTAATTATGATTGCACTGGAAGTGGTGTTAGAAGAAATCACACCATATACTTAGGCTTAAGTTAAAATTCAAATCAATACTTGGCCTTTTATCTGGGCTAAAGATTAATTTTTCTGTAAGTCAATTAGCCGGTATCAATTCTTTGAAAGAGAAAATCAATGCATTGGCTAATTTGTTTGGCCTTTCGGTGGGGAATTGACCTCTCAAATATTTGGATCTCCCCATGGGGAGATAGCCGCATATCCTCAAGCTTTTGGGATCTAGTGATTGCCAATATTAATGTATCATGTAAGTTTAATAGAAAAACATAACTACATAAGTAAAATATAAAGTCTATGTGTAATATACTCCTCAGGTTTTCATTGCTGTTTGCATCAGTTTCGAATTAATTTTCAAGGGCATGTTATGCTGATTAATCTTGTGATCATATGCAGGTGTTGGATCTATTGCTTCAACTATCATGTATGCCTTCTACTTGCATATAACAGATGAAAGTGATTTGTTGTGCACTGTGCCTGTCATCAACATGAAGAGAGCAGATCTGAACTCTCATGCTGAGCTTAAATGGTTACTGGATTCCTGCCAAATAGATCAATCATCCTTAATTTTTATAGATGAGGTATGTTCACTGCTGAAATTTCTTAATTTTAAAGGTTGAGCTACATTCAAAGGCATAAAATAAATGACACTAGGGGTGTTAATTTCGACTGTCACTATAGGTAAGTAGAGAAATGATATTTTGCACCAGCCTTCTGATTTATTTAGTGACATAAAATATATGATTTATTTTGTCATAATAATCATTAGTATTATAGAAACATTTCAAGAATTGATTGTGTTATGTAAGTTGAGCAAGGTGATATACCTTGTGGAAAAAAATATGTAATTTATTATTATTATTATTATTATTATTATTATTATTATCTAAATTGTTAATTTCTTTTGTTTCCTATCGAAGAGAAGAAAATTTTATTAAAATCGGGAATCACCTGTTACCAAAAACTTTTTAGAACTAGGGGGTGGGGGTGGGGCTAAGGGATTTTAAGTTGCTTTTTTTTAACTCTTTTAGTAAATGTAGCTTGGTTTAACCCCTGGCTACTTAAGTTATCCCAGTTACCTTGTTTCATCCTACATGGTACGGCTATATTGATAAATCCAATGATGATCAGTGGATCATGAACATGAAAATGAAGGCATAATTATTTGGTATCTTAGTTTTATATATTCTTTCATGCCTCTTGGAAGTACTGCAGATTTATAAAATGATTAAATATTGAATCAAACCTTGTAACTCAAATTTTCTCTCATAATGGTGATTGAGCAGATTGACCTATCATATTATGATCTGTTTGGAAGTCTTAAATTAGTTGTAATCAATGGTCACAGGCTCCCAATGAGGCAAGAGGTAAACATTTTCTGGATAATCTTATTTTATTTTACTGATGACCATTAGAAATAATAACATATGCTAGTGTCATCTTGGTGCAGGCACTGAAAGAGGCGGTCGTAGAGATCTTCAATTGCAGAAAGGTCAGTTAATTATCTCAATGTGGTTAAATTGCTAGCTTTTTCGTGTAAATTCAAGAAATGAATTAAGCAAATTCATATCACAAGTTTTTCTCTAATTTACAGGGTGAATCTGTATACCCTTGGGTTGAGACTGTTACCATTAGGGAGGTATTGTATTAAAACTTAAAAGCATTTTAATTATGTATTTTTGTTCACTTCTTGAAAGGTCTTATGATGCTGGTTTAAATGAGTGGATCTGCAAATAATCCGTAGCTCAGCTGGCTTTCAAGCCAGCCAAGGTAGAATAAGTTATATTGTTTCTAAATGTTGTTATTTTCTCAAGTCACTAATATTGTCATACTTTTACTGCCAACACTTTTTCTGTCTTGAGTTAGGAAATATGGTGTTTGGAATTGACTTTTATAGCAATGATGACACGGTGTCCTACTGCTAAGGCTATAAGGTTGCTATGTGTTACAACTTACAAATAGACATTAAAAAAAAGAGAGGAAAATTATGTTATTGATGGTCCCTTCATGAGTGGCTTCATAGATACCATGTTTTTATTACATGTATCAATATTGCTCTAATGCATCACATTTTAACTAACTGCTAGACCCAGAACCTTAAATTATTAGATAAGAGCCCAAACAATGATATTAAGCTCTCTAACACACTCCTTCATGTCAAGACCAACAGGCTTGCCTTGTGGATGAAACTCAAATACAAACACAAAACAAATTGAAATACAAATAACAAATACAATTTGAATCACGTGAAGGGATTCAAACCCATGACCTCTTGGTATCCCCTCAACCCAAAAGCTTAAGCTGAAATGGAATGTCCCAAACAATCATATCAAGTATTCTGACATCATAACTTGAATGTAACTTCTGATATCCTTTTTTCTTTTTTGTTCCTTTAATTTGCTCAATAATGCTCTTTGTACTTCAACCCTATTGTTGTACTGCATATCAGTGTGGTCATTATGCCTTTATACCTATCATTCTGTACAGGATTGCTCATGGTGTACTCTAGTTGCTGAAAAGTTTGCATTGACATCACCCAAGATTTTGGCTGGGCAGAGATTCAGTAGAATTTTGGTAATTACTACTAAACTTTGAAGTTTACTGTTCTTATGTAGTTACGTACTTACGTTGCCCGTGTTCTTTAAGTTGCAGTCTTTTTTATTGATTGAACTTATCTTATTACTTTTCAAACACATTCAGAATCTGATGGGGCATAATGTGACTAACACATTCAATTTGAACTTCGAAATCAACTCATACATAAACAAACAAGAAGACACACATACATGCACATTCTTGACTGCCTTGTGGTACATGCTTTTTTTTGGGCAGCTAATAAATAAATATTGCTGCAAATTTTCTATAAACACATTAACTGACTAAATAGTTTTATTTAACATCACAAATCAAAATTTTCTAGACTTCTTTTGTTTCTGTTAAAGTATAGAGTGAGGATGAAATGTAAGGAGAAAAGACTGACAACCTTAAGCTTTATCTATACCATTTAATATTTGTAAAATTACATCAAAGTCCAAAATAACCTTAAGCTTTATTTATACCATTTAATATTTGTAAAATTACATCATAGTAAGGAGAAAAGACTGACAACCTTAAGCTTTATTTATACCATTTAATATTTGTAATAAATAAATATTGCTACAAATTTTCTATAAACACATTAACTGACTAAATAGTTTTATTTAACATCACAAATCAAAATTTTCTAGACTTCTTTTGTTTCTGTTAAAGTATAGAGTGAGGATGAAATGTAAGGAGAGAAGACTGACAACCTTAAGCTTTATTTTACCATTTAATATTTGTAAAATTACATCAAAGTCCAAAACAACCTTAAGCTTTATTTATACCAATTAATATTTGTAAAATTACATCATAGTAAGGGGAAGACAACCTTAAGCTTTATTTATACCATTTAATATTTGTAAAATTACATCAAAGTCCAAAACAACCTTAAGCTTTATTTATACCATTTAATATACAAACCCCCCGCCCCCCGCCACCCCACCCCACCCCACCCCCCCCAATTACATCAAAGTCCAAAACAACCTTAAGCTTTATTTATATCATTTAATATTTGTAAAATTACATCATAGTCCAAAACAAACCCGCCCGTCGCCACCCCCAACACCCCCCGAGCTGGGGCAACTATATCTAGAAGACTCAGATTGGTTGGAACACAAATTAGAAAACATACTCATTATCAGTTCTTCACAACCACTCGAATAAATTGACAATCCACGTCAATGTGTTTGGTTCTTTCATGAAAAACCGGGTTACTGGAAAGTGGCCTGATTATCAGAGTACATAATTATTGGCTTTTAAGGTGAGAGTCCCAGTTCTTGAAGATCTTTAATCCACATCAACTCACAAGCTGTATGTGGCATTGCCCTATATTTTGCTTCAGCACTTGATCTAGCTACCACATTTTGCTTCTTACTTCTCCAAGTGACTAAGTTACCCCCACAAATGTGCAATTGCCACTAATTGATCTTCATTAGTCACCGCACCTGTCCTAATCAGCATCATAAAAACTGACAACATTAAATTAAATGATAACTTGGTCAATTATGAAGTAACACTTTTTCAATCTCATTATATGTTCCTATTTGCATGCAGCTCGCTGGCATACTTGTAGATACTGGAAACCTAACAAGTGTTCAGTGTACCTCCAAAGATAAGTACATGTCTACATTGTTGATCAATGGTGCTGGGCGTTTTGGATGCAATGGTCTTTACCAAATATGTATTGTCTTTTTTCCTCAACTTCCGTGTTTCAGTTGTTTTAATATTGATTCCTTATCCCTTTTGTTATTCCTTTTATTGTTCAAAGACTCATTTGAGGAACTTATGTTTGCAGTGAGATATAAAATGTATGATGTATCAGATCTCAAAGTAGTCGATATTTTGCGCAAGGATTTCAAAAAATGGACAAGAGTAGGTATGAACTTGCACTAGAATCTGATTTTGCTGTTTAATTATTTTGAACTGTTACTAACAGAGATGAAACAATGGAGAAGAACGTTGAAAAAAAAAAAAAGTTGTCATCTTATCTCCAATACAAACCTGGCTGCCCTGGATTAAGTAGATTCCTTATCTACTAATTCAGGGAAGAAACTCTTTTCCCTCCATTCAAGAGGCTTCTCATAAAACAACCTGTTTAATGAACGTGTATTTACCTGAGTTTGAAGGTTAGTTGAATCCTCAATTGAAAGGAGCTTCGGAGATGGCTTATACTATATACTGAAATTATCCCATCAAAAGATGAGATTAGTTGGGAACAGTAACAGATATTGAATGTACTGGAGATGGCAATATTAACTCAGTTTCTTAAAAATGAAATGCATATAGAAAGAAGGCATAAAAATCTTTGATAACTGCTACATTTTGCAGCATGATAAAGGCTGTAAATGAAGTTAGGAAGAATTGTTGAACTTTTACACTGATTTTATGATCTTAGGCAAGCATGATGGGATGGAACTGAATGTTTGAAGAATTCTTCTCTCTTGCTGATGCAGGAAAAAATGTTGAATTGTTGTTGTAAATTGGCTTTCTTTCCGTTATGGTGGGGAGAATTAAACATAATTAAAATAGGAGATTAAGGGGAGAAATCAATAGAATTAGAATAGGAGGTTAAGGTGAAAAATCTAGGATATTAGGGCGTGTTTGGTATCGTTTTTAAAATTGTGTTTTTGAAAACTATTTTTTAAAATGGAAATCATGTTTTAAAAATGATGTTTTTAAAAATGTAATGTGTTTGGTAGTGTTTTTTAAAAGTAGTTTTCTGAAATGGAAAACGATGTAAAAGTGTTTAGTTGTTGATTTTAAAAGGGTAAAGTAGTTGTTTGGGGGGAAAAGTTGTGATTTGTTTTGAAATGATGTTTTTGAAAATGGTGAAAAACAATAAAAAATTGTTTTTTAACTTTTTAGTTAAACATTTTAAAAAGTTGTTTTTTGTTTTCAAAAACAATTTTATAAAACGTGTAAACAAACAATATTAAAATTGTTTTTTATTTTTAAAAATTGAAAACCATTTTTAAAAATGGTTCCAAGCGGCACCTTATAGTCTGATTTGTTAGTATGTCTAGCCGGCTTGGCTGCTTCATGTTCATGATACCAACAATATTTCCTGTTTCTAAACCTAGATTGTGCTCCGAAGGTTTCTTTGTTTGCATATCATCCTTAAATGGTGAAAATTAAGCTATTAGGAAATGGTCCAACAATTATATTTTAAACACCCTAACACATCCTCTCACTTGTAAGACCAATGGGTTTCCATGCTGCCCAAAATTAAACACAAACATATCAAATTTAGATAACAAATACCATAATCATGTGGGGGACTCGAATCTAGGCATTTGGTAAAACTAGGCTCTAATACCAAGTTAGTATCTACTAGACCCAAAAGTTTAAGCTATTAGAAAACGGTCCAACAATAGTATCTCAAGCACTTCAACAAGAATCAATTATAAAAGTTAACTCAATTGGATGATAGCGATCTGATTGCATAAAAATTAATCTCAAAATTGGTTGATTATAACATGTAAAACTTGATTTTGATTTGCAAGGAATTTCAAGCATTCATGGTACCCGAGGTTAACAATGAATCAAAAATTATACATTATAAAAACTCTCCTCAAACGTATAAATCGATCGATTAAAATACTTAAGTGATGAAGATCATGAGAGGATTAAAGTATAAAACTAAGACTTCATTAAAAGTTCCACCCCTAGCATTAGTTAGGAGTTTAGAAAGACATAATAAAGGAAACTAGAGAAAACCTTCAAAGAAGGAAGAGGATGAGTCTGCGACTGCTTATTGCTTCCTTTTTTTTTACAATAAGAATCCTTATAAAGAAAGGAAACCTAATTCAAGTAGGAAGATGGGTTATCATCTAGTATCCTAAAGTGTGTCAACTTTCAGCTTGTTTTTGACCTAGGAAACAATCTAATTTGGTAACCCTTGTAACACCAAGTTATAGAACTCTGAATAAACTTTCCAACAAAGCAAAAATCACACTAGTCTGATAAGGGAATCATAAGATGTGGTCAAAATACCAAAACTGTGTCAGGTAAGGTAGACCTTATGAATTTCACGCTTCGACCTCTTTTTCCTTCTTTTAAAATGTCAAATTGTTTTTTTAATGAGAAGAGAAAGCAAATAATCTTTTAACCTGATGAAGACAATATTTGCATACTTATTCGCATTAAAATATTTTTATAATCCCTAAAATCATGCACTATAATACTATTACGAAACTCATATGTATACTTAAATGCAAAAATAAGTCTAAAATAAGTGCAAAAATTTAACAGCAAGGTTTTGAAGCAATTTTCAGCTACTATTAGTTGTTGCCTAGAAGTGGTTTTGTGTATTGTGTCTATGCTATTCTTTCGAAAAAAATACAGCCTTGTTTTGCCATATCAGGTAAACCAGAAAGTGCTGCTTCAAGATCGATAGTATCACACATTGGGATGAGTTCTATTGGAATTTCAGTTGAGCAGCTTCTTACTCATGAGGACGCTTCAACTCAAGAAATAAAATACTTCCAACGTGAGTTGTCAAATCCATTCTCAGATATTATTTTATTTCGCATATAGATTAAAGGTGCATTACAATATGATAATATTTGTTTAATCTCCTTGTTGTCTCATATAGGACTTGAGAGTATGATATGACTTCATTAATGGCTAAAAGAGGTTTTTTTTTTTTTTTTTTGGTCAAAATCTCTTTGTATTATTTTTTTGGTTGTTTGACAACTAATCAAAAAGAGCTTTTTTAATATAAAAGCAATTTTGGTTTTTTTTTTTCCCTTTTGGTGTTTGGCATCCATTCAAAAAGAGTTTTTTTTTTTAATTTTTTTATTTTAATATTAAAAAATATATTTTATATCTACATAAGCTCAAAATTTGAGCTATTTTGAGAATCTCTTTTTTGTGCCTATTTTCTTGCTTATTTTTTTTATTATTATATCCATATTTGTGTTATCTCTCTTCTTTTTGTTTTGGTTTGTAAATCTATTTTATCTCTCTTCTTCAAGTTTTAGTTTTTAGATCTACTTTCTCAGCTTTCTGTTGTTTTTTTTTTTTAATTTTTTTTTTATTTGAAAGTTGATTGTTTTAGGAAAAGAAGTAAGGGTATTTTTTGTCCAAAATCCATTTTAGGTGCTACAAAAACTCAGATTATTAAGTTGGTGATAGTTAAAACATTAATATGTGCTATAAATTTTAAGAAGTCTATTATTCTTTCTCCTGTTACACATCTGTCTTCTCCCATGATCTTATGAAATTGCTATAATAAAGTTTATTCATCTATCACTTGACATTTCTTCTTGCAGTTTTTTTTGGTGTAATAAAAATGCCGAAATGAAAGGGAACATGCATAAATTGGTAGGGAAAGTAAAGAAAATCCCCAAGAATATAAATCAAAGCCAATAAGCTATTGTACAATCAAAAGAACAAAATGAAGGGGGAACAGGGCTGGGATAAATTAATTTCCCAAAAACATCTCAAATTCAATTTGTTTAAAAGCTTATTCCTGCTTTTTTCCAAACCAACAACTCTTCTTTTATTTATTTATTGGTAGGAAAACAACTCTACTTTCAAATAGCCAGTACAAAGTCACATCAAGCATAAGAGATTCTTTTTGAGTTATACACTTCTTACTTCTACCACCCCTAATTATACCACCCATTTCCAATTTCACAGCCGATGGTTGATGACATTCAAACTGGCATCGCCAATCTCAGTTGCCCTTGTATGTGACATGTGTCTACATTTACCTTTCCAATTGCAGACCGTGAGTCATCGTAAAGGTTTATTGTTTGCATTTTATTTACCAGAAAACCTGCCTACAACTTGTATCATTAACCTCCCTTTCACCTTTTATTTACAAAACTGCCATGGAGTCAAATTCTTCTCCCCACGGTCATAGTCTTTTGACCCTCAAATTTTCTCAAAATTCAATCCTCTGTGAAATCAATTTTTTCCCACATCCTTTTTTTTTCATCTATTTATAACATCACCATTAACTTACTTTATTCAACTCTGGACATTATTTTTTGATGTTTTTGATGTTGGAACTGCTGATATTGGTACCAATTTACCATACCGCATATTACAAAATTAATTATTTATAATTTTATCCAAATATACAATTAAATGATTTAAAAAATAGAAAAAAACAACAAGAAATGTGGAGAAAAATCGTGACTTCATAGTATCTAGAACTAAAAAGTAAAAAGTATAGCCTCATAAAACTAAAAAGTAACTAACTATAGAGGCACCAAAATTAGTATTTTAATGGAATCTAGAACAAATTTGCAATAAAGCTTTCCTATTTATGTGAATATTTTTTATCCAGAGGCTCTCATTTTGTGTTTTTCCCATCACCAAATGAAAATTTAGGTTTCGGTTTTTGCACTGACATACATTTTTTTACATTTTTTCAGAGTTGGAGAAAGTTCGGTTACTCATGATTGTTTCAGGTTATTATGGTCCAGAGAAGAATTTCAAGGTTTGTTGAGTGTCATGTTTTCCGATTGCTTCCATAATTGATTTGGCTAGGGAGATAATCACAAGTTTTTGTATCTCACTGAAATGAAAACAAGAATGTCTTAACTCATGAGGGAGAAACCCAAAAACTCCAGAGTTTTGACCTTATTACAAAAACAACCCGCTAGTTTTGAATTTAGATGAAGCTTGGGAAGATTTCAGGATAATTTTAGCTCAAGTGGGGTAATAAATTTACACCCATGCTTTTTCAAAATTTATATTTGCAATAGGGAAGTGATGTAACAACCTGAAGGTTTTAAAATATTTTTGATATGTTAATGGTATATTTTACTCCAATCCCTTAACAAAGGTAGTGTAAGAAGCTATTATGAGAATGAATTTAGGACTTTTCCCAAATGAATAAAGCAACATTATAGGTCATAGCATGAGGAAATACTAATTATAAAAAACTATGGTGAACTGTAGACCAGCAAGTTTGTCAAAGTCAGTCCGTACCAAAAATTAAATTATTGCTGTAAGGGAAATCTGGGGGCTTAAATGCGTTGAAGTGAATCCAACATTTCACAATAATCTTCTTCCCTTTCTTTCTTTCTTTCTTTCTTTCTTTTGGTTCTTAATTTATGAATGTTTCAGTTAAATCTAGCTAGAAAAACAGAAATCTTTTATGCATCATAATATGTGGAATAAATAATGTTAGCAAGACATTTGTCTTGGAAGGAACTACTGTGTGTGATTTGGTGGGCTTTTGAAGTGTCTACATGAACATTTTTGTCCTGCATATCCTTTGTTATTATTTTTTGAACGAAATCCATTTGTGTAATCTTAAAGATTATTCATTATATCTTGAAAAAGTGACATTACTTGCTAATTTTTTGTATGGGTAAGAGAGAGATTCTAGTCTCTGCTGAGTCTGTGGAGCTTATGAAGAATTTGCTCTCCTTCTTCAATTCAAACGCCTCACAATTGCCACTAAAAGTCCTGCATCGACCAGGTTAGCACTGCTGTGAAACAAATTCCATCTGCATAGCTAACTTTGCCATGGTTAACTAAATTTGAATTCTAGGATACATTTTTTCTTGCTTTTTTATTTTTCTATTTTCTACGTTAAGTAATTGGTTGAGTTTAGATGCCAAGGGAAAAACCTACGTGGTTATTTCTGTATGTAAGTATCCATGGAAAGTGGATGAGGTGCCTATTTATGAACAACCATCATGTAGAGATGAGTAATTACCCCTTTATTGCCTATTTTATTTACCAACTTTTATGTTTTTAAATGAAAATAGAATTAAGAAATGGGGGACATGAAAATAATAAACTGTAAAGTCATAATAACTAAAGGCTAATTTAATTATTAGCACATAGTAATAATATGATACTAAAAAAAAGGCATAAAAAAACTTCGTGTTTTGTTGAAGTCAAAAAAGGACAAAAATAACAAATTGAAAAAAACCTAATAAATAACAAAGCAATACCAATTTATTGGAATAGGATCGGCTGAAGAAAAAATTGGAATTTTTTTTGGCCTTTGTTCCAGCAAGCAAACAAACAAAAGAAGCTTTTGTAGAGTACTAAAAATAAAGATGGATCAACAAAGGCAGGGTTGTTTTCTGCATTCGTTACTGTCTTTAGCACAAACCATTTTTTATGCTGGTTTATGCTGGTTTCATATTCATTAGCAAGTGTACAAGTGTCTTTCTTGGTTTGTATTCGGAATTGCTAGACTTAAAAGTGCTAGGGTTCGAGTTCCCTACATTGCTAAACAAATTCATGTGGGGAACTCGAACCCTAGCACTTCTAGCAAAACTGACTTTGATACCATGTTAAGTAACCATCACGTGGGGAACTTGAATTGTCTGGGTTTGAACCCTAGCACTCGAACCTAGACAATCCTAGAGAAATAGGGCTTTGATACCATGTTAGTAACAAGACTTTGATACGGTGCCATTTGGGGGTATAGCGATTACTGATATGGTATCAAAGCCTTGTTTCACTAGGACTATATGTGTTCGAGTAGCCCCAAATGATTGAATTTGTATCTGTTCTAGGTTTGTATCTGCATTAGGGCTTGGGCTATGTGGTAAGCCCATTGGTCTTCCATGTGAGAGTGTGTCAGAGTGCTTAAATACTATGTCGGGCCCTTTCTTGACAACTTGAGCTTTTGGATCTAGTGGTTACTAATAGTTTCCAGAGTCCTTTTGCAAGTTTCTAAAACTTTACATATAAAATACTGGCATTTTCCTTTGAACCAACAATCATACATGCTGTTTCTTTTGCAAAATATTACAGCTTTGAGAGCTCTTTTCTTCACAATGATTTTTATCTAAATTTCCTCCATCTCAACCTCCTCCTATGCTGTTTCTTCTACCTATAAATGACTCCGTTATTTTGATTAGTATTTAGTGTTGGTTTGTTAAGATTTGTAGGTCCACCATTAGATTTTAAATGTACTGTTACTGGACTTTTTAGAGTAACATAACCAAAGGATTTTAGTGAATCTATCACTTCATGGACACTCATAGCTGATATATCTTTAGTATAAGCAACAATAGGATTAAGTTCGTTGGGCACACTTAATAATGTCTTCTGAATAATTATTTTATCATCTATATTTTCACCATAAGCTTCAATTGATTAACCAGCTCCATAAATATATTTGAAAACTACTTAAAAGTTTCACTTTCTTTAATTTTTGTATGATTGTATCTTCAAATTCTCTTTTAAGGTTTTAGTTTAATAGGTCATACCTTCATGTTTCCTTTGAACTCTTGTTGGAGAATGTCTCAAGCTTCTTTTGCTCTTGTTGCTCGCTTGCTCCCATGATTCTTGGGATGATGGAGCTAGATACTCCTTGTTGAATTTTTACAGAGCACTCACATCTCTTTGTAGCTTCTCCATGAATAATTTCATCTCTCCTGAAAGAGTTTCTGAAGATGGAAGGTTCCACAATTCCATTCTCAATTAAATCCCACAAATCAAGTGAGAGGAAGAGTGTTTTCATCTTTACACTCTAGAAATCATTGTTTCCACCATCAAATATTGGAACTTAAGGTTGTTGGGCTGACAGCCTGACACTTGAAGAATTGTGCTGGCCATGGAGATCTCTACAAAAATCATAACTTTACTTGACTTTCTTCTCTAAACAATATCTCTAATACCAAAGTATGCTGGTCGATTTAGCAAGCAAACAATAATAGCACTAAAAAGAGAGAAGAAAAACAGAGGATGGATCCAAGAATGTAGAGTCGTAAACACAACTTGTACTGTCTGATTTTTCTTTTTTCTTTTTTCTTACATTCCAGAACAAAAAACCAGAATTTTTACTGGTTTTCAATCAAATAGTAACACAACCTTAGTTAACTCAGCACAAAGTAAATTACGCACTGCATTAACAGTTACTGCACATTGACTTTTAACAGATTTTGTGGCAATGCAAAAACCACTGAACTGAGGTTGACCAGGTCTCTTTGTATCCACATGGACCTTCTTGACTATTGGAATCTGATACTTAACATATAAAATTATAAATTGATATCTGCTGCAACTTGTTCAGTCACACAAATTACATTGTATCCTGTAGATTCTCAACTGAACTCTTCGATGTGGTGTTGATGCAGGACTTATAGAAGAGATGAGAGCATTTGAGGTAGACAAGATTACATCAAGGAAGACTATTGAGCGACTCTTAGAAGAGTTTGGTGGGACATCCAAAAGCTAATGGGGTTGGGTTGGTTCCTGATTAAAACACATCAACACTGAGATGCCTGTGAATCTCCTTTTTCATTTTGCAAATGTCATGCCAAATGATAAAATTGAAGGCTGTGACTGTGCATTAGCAAAAAGATATTTTGCAGCAATGTAATTAAATCAGCCACTCCTACTTACATTTTGGCTTTTGCACTTCATCACATTCTGAGTAGATTAGTCTATATATTGTCTGGATTCTGTAAGGGAGTGTTACTGAGTGTGAATTTAGGAGTGATTTTGTAGAAACTGTGTTGTGTGTTTTTTTTAAAAGTACTTTTGATCTTTCGAAGAGGTTGTAGGTTTGAATTCTTTTGGTGTCACTTCACTAGTGGAGGTAGTTGGCCTTACAAGGTCCACAGTCACTCTTATGAATTTGTTGTCACATACGGGTGTGTGACATTGCATTAGGTCCTGTCACCCATCCCACGGTTAGTAATACAAGTATTACACTATTACATAAATTTAGTATTTTTTTTTTTTTAGAGGGAGGACTCGAACCCCGTAATATCGTGGTGTAGGTGCGAAGGGTTTTATCGATGGAGTCCTGTCAATGGAGAAGAACTCCTCGAAGGAGGCATCCCGTCAAAGGAGGC
Source organism: Acer campestre (assembly GCA_954870605.1). NCBI lineage: Eukaryota > Viridiplantae > Streptophyta > Magnoliopsida > Sapindales > Sapindaceae > Acer > Acer campestre. Next base: position 24,413,065 of record OX940809.1, on the reverse strand, counting down.
GTCTATCACCTCCTCCGACAAGGTTTTTCTTGGTGTGGCCACCGATTTGGTTTAGGTTGAGGTCCAAGTTCGAATCCTCTATCCCCAAATAAAATTAAATAAAATTACGAAAATAAAAATGTATTATTTGCACAACTATTATATATAATGCCATATAACAATAACAAAAACGAAACGAATCGAATCAAATCAAATCCAGAATATTCTCATTAAAATCAATTTCTTCGAAATATTGCATCAAAACTTTCTTCCATACTAAATTCAATATTTTATAATCTAATAAGTAGCTTAAAATATGGCTGCTTCTCAACCAATGTAAAAAAAATCATTCAATCAACCTGAATTGGAGTTTCAACTTTACGCAGCAACTTAAACCCGAATGTTCCGGTGGAGTTGTCCCAAAACAATCCAATCTCATCACCAGCAGTCACAGATCTGCTTCGAACCAAATCCATCCAACCAAGAAAATATGTGTCATTACCCCCACTTTCGAAAAACACACTCTCACCTTGTAATCTCTTCGGACTATCTTCATCGGTGTAATCCAATATGATCACATACGACTTATTTCCAGCAATCACATGCTTGCATATTTCCTCACCCCAGTACCTGAAAATGTACTCGAACGTAGCCTGATGCGTCAGCATTAGCTTCCCGTTTATTACTTCTCCGTTGGTGACGCTCTTCCTGATCTTCCACGGATTGTTCGGATCGAATTTCGGTGGCGGGGTCATGTCCCTTATTTGCACCAATGTACGGGTGACTCTGTGGGGGACACCGCGAGCTTTTGCTGCTTCTTCAGCAGCCTTGGAGGGAAGGAATTCATAGTAGAAGGTCTTCTTCATGGTGGTGTACATTATTGATGAAAAAGATTAATTGGTGTGAATTACAGAGAATTATGTTGTTAAATATATAGTTGTGTTTTGGTTCATGAAAATCAAAGATTATGAAATCTTTTGTTTCCTTTTTTTTGGAGGTTAATTTGCCGTTTATGGAAATATAATTTGGACAGTTAATACTAAATTGACTGATTAGGGAAATATTTCCGATATGGTTCGAACCTTCTTTATTTGTAAATTGACTGATTGCGTTAATTGCTGTTGCCCGTGTTTTTTATTTAGGAAGAAAAACTTGTGTGGAGCGGGGTGTACAATGTCATCGGTACATCCTTCCGTCAACGACGTTTTTTGGACAAAATTTTTTTTGAGTTATTTATTTATTTGATGTCGTATTGTGTGTGGATGAGCGCACGGTGAAATGGTGCGTCTGCTGCATTCAAATATTTCTCACTCAGATTATGTTTGGATTCTTTTGAATTTCTTTCCAATTTTTTTTTTTTCAAGGAAATAAAAATAAATCTTTTATTAACATTTCTGAATCTTAAAAAAAGGTGGCAATAGAAAGTTCCCACCACACCCATACTTTAATGAATTTTTTTTTATAACTAAAATGTCTATATATTACCTAAAAGTACAGTAGAACCTCTCTAAATTAATATTCTTGAGACCCATCATTGAGTATTAATTTAGAGGGGTTATTAATTTGAAGAGTTTTACCTTATAAATTATTATTTTATCTTAGAAAACGTATGAAAGTCAATTTCTTATTTAGGGAATGTTCCTTTTCAGGATTTTTTGGTTAGTCGGTTTTCTTCTATTGGGAAAGTGTTTTTTTTTTTTTTTTTTTTTTTTAGGATTCCTCATCATAATTGCACTGCCCAAGGTTTTGCTTTTCCTCGAAATTGCATAGCCCATGTACCACTTACAGAGATACTTAATCACATTCAATTCAGGAACACTACAGTGTACTATCTGCTACTAAATTTGAAGAAGTGCATTACACTCCAACTGAAGAGGATATTATCACAAGACAGAATAATGATGGTGTGGTTGAGATAGATGATGATAACAACGATAGTCATAAGGTACCTAAAATCTCTATAAGGCTATTCAAATGCTAAATTTAATTGAAATCTTTTGGTTACATCAAGAGGTGATTACAATAACTTATTGAGGATAATTCAAAAGATGAATGATGAAGTCAAAAATATCAAACATAGTGGCCTAGTGCAAACTATCATCTTGAAATACTTTCTTAGTTCTTGATATATATTTTACTTTTATAAAATTATTAATTTATACGACAATTGAGACCAAAATTTTACACTAGGTTTCAAAAATAATATATTAATTATTACGATATAGAGGTTTATTAATTTTTTACACTGGCCCGAGTCGGGACCGAAATTTTTTATTAATTTAAAGAGGATATTAATTTATAGGAGATTAATTTACAGGGGGTTCTACTGTACACGACTTGATATTTAACATACACCCGATATATCAAAAACCCAAATATTTGAATAAAATCAAAACCAATGTCATTAAATTATAAGAGCATTTTAGTATTAAAAAAAAAAAACTTTCATTAAAAGTGGATGAACGTAGAAAATTTGTGGATGACAATACAGTCACTCTTAGAGAAATTTTCATAAAAAATTAATTTAAATAATCATGACGAAATAATGAATAAAATCAATCAAATCCTTACCTTGAGTGAATGGATTGCTTCTAGATGAAACTCATAAGAAAACCTCGCTCAAAATGCTCTCCGATGGTCCAAGATATGCAAATTTTAGGATTCCTAGTCAAAAATGATTTGATTAATTTAGAGATTGGATTTGTAGGATTGTTTAAATTTTTATGGATTAAAAATTGAAAACTTAATGGTTAAAAGGAAAGTAAAATCTCAAATCGAATATTTCTTGGTTTGGTTGAAAAAACAAATCTAAAATGAAAAAGAGTGTCGATGTTTTCAACCTTTCAAACCTTCGTATACCCTAAATTTATATATTTTTAAAATTTCAATATTACCCGTAAATTAAATTATTAAAATTTTCTCAAAAGATATTGTATAAGTGGTGCTATTGGCACCCTCCACTACTAAACTATTTATACCCCATTTTTTAACATTTTGATTTAATTATATAAAATTAAATGATTTTATTAATTTTTTTGATTTATTTCCAGGACTACCATTTTGCTTATTTTTCAAACTTAATACATCCCATATCTTTTTCAAAAAAATAAAAATAAAAATACACTTCATCTCTAATATTTATATATAGTTTTTTCACATCCATTCGCATAACTTGTTTTTTCTTCTTATTTCATGGTAAAACCATCTTTATTATATGCGATTTTTTTTTTTTTTCTGTAATCGGTTGAATTGTTGGTGGTAGATTGTGAATGTGATATTAATCACCTGATGATTTTTTTTTTTTTTTTTTTTTTTGGCAATTGAGTTAGAGTTTTAGTGTGGTTTCGTTTCGTCAGAGATTAAGTTTTCTTGGTTGTGATTTCGTTGTTTTTTTAATTGTTGTTGTAAATAACATTAAACTAACTTTGGAAAATCCAAAATAAAATCTACAAAAGAATTGATACAGATTATAGTATGCCTGGAAGATCTGAAAGAAAATAAATCGAGAGAAAAAAAAAACATGGATCTAGAATTTGAGAAGAAAAATAAAACAAAAATTTGAAACAATAAAATCAATAAATACTGAATATAGGAAACATGAAATCGATATTTGAAAGAAAATATAAACTAAAATAGTAATAAATCAATAAATACTAAATATGAGAAACATAAGATCGAGTTCTAAAAGAAAATATAAACAAAAATAGTAATAAATCAATAAATATTAAACATGAGAAACATGAGATCGAGATCTAAAGGAAAATATAAACAAAAATAGTAAACATTCAGTAATTTGAAATAATCTATGTCATTAAAGCTTTTGTCATTAGGGTTCCGAAGTAAGGAAAGTGGGGTTTTATTAGTTTTACTTTGTACAAATTTTTTTAATAAAAATTATATGTCTCTTTAAGTAATTTGATAAAGGAAAAAAAAAAAAGAATACTAAGTAATTTAATGGGGTGTAAATAGTTCAATAATGGGTGTGCCAATAGCATCACTCTATAATTATTGAGTTAACTATTTTACTTTTTGAAAGCTTTTTCCAACAATTTAGATCATTTGCTGAACTGATTTTTATCCCGACCTATATAGATCTGGTGACATGTGTAATCAATAGCTAAAATTTATTTATCTTATTTATTTCACTTTCATTATTTTAAATATAAAATATTATCTTACGATGTTTGATATCAAGGGAAAAAAAAAAAATCAGTACAATAGAGGATAGGGCTGGGCACGGTCCGGTTTGGTTTGGTTTCAATTGGAACCGGACCAAACCAAAAATTTTGGGTTTTTTAAAAACAGGACCACTTTGGACCAATCTCTTTTTCAAACAAGACCAGACCAAATTATACTTGTTCGGTTTGGTATAGTTTGGTCTAACGGTTCTTAACTTGAAATTGTCTTTTTTAATTTTTATGCAATTTAAAATTTATATCAAATGGTCCATCATTTAAAAGAAATACATGGTATGATGAGTTATTGAAATTAAATAAAATATATTCAAGTATAAAATTTAAAAGTCAAATATCTTTTCAGACCAAATAAAGTAATAAAATGAAAGCCAATAATAGACTATTGGTGGTTGAATAAAACAAATATGAAATGATAAATTAGGGTTTTCACTTTTAACTCTTAGTTTTAAGGTTTTGGATGTGATATGTAATAGAATTAAAATGTGTGCTAAAAGTATTCGGTTTATGGTTCGGGGACCATGGACCGTACCGGACCATACGTTTTTATTATAAAAAGACCAAACCCTTTTTTTAAAAGTAAAAAACCGGATAAAACCAAGCGGGTTGGTTTGATTTGGTTTGGTTTAACGGTTTTTGGTTTTTTTGCCCACCCCAGGTAGTGGATAAAAAAATAAATAAATAAAATCTCATGCCTGACACTATGGAGGAGGCAACCATAAATCAGAAAAGATGGAGGTGGCAGGTCGGTAGCCTCATCCTCGCAAGTCCTAACCATACCGAAAATGCACTACTTCCTTTCAGGCTTGTGTTTGTTGCTTTTTCATTGGAATCAGCCTATAAGGCCTTTTCACAAACAATAATGTTACACATCCCACCTAAAATCCCACATTTTTCATCCCACTACATGTGGCATGCGAGGTGTCAAATTGTGAGTGAATACATGGGGTAGGTGAGATAAATTATCATTAATGTGTATTCACTCACAATTAGACATCTCACATGCCATATGTAGTGGGATGAAAAAGGTGGGATGTTTAGCATTATTGTTTCACAAAAGCTATTGATTGGATGAACTATGAACCCTTTGTGTTTAGTTCCACACTGCCAGTTAGGGGTGGGCACCCAAACCGCCAAACTGATCAACCCGCCCAAACCAAACCAATTTAAGCGAGTTGGTTTGGTTTTATTAAGGAAAAAAAAAATGATTGGGTTATTTTTTAGTAACCCGATTGGTTTGGGTTGGTTTGTAGGTTGTGTTTTATCAACCCGCATATCTCAACTCAAACCATTACATTCTTAAGTAAATAAAAATACATACATATATATATATATATATTAAATTATCATATAATAAAAATTAAAGTTAACCTAATTTTATATTATATTTATTTCCAAGATTACCGGTTTTCAGTTCTAAGTTCTAACCCCCTCTATTTATTCTTAAAGTTATTTCATCTCATCTGAAGTTGTTAACACTAAACAAATTTATTGGGGATAAGTAACTATTTTTTTTTTATTATTATTATTGTTTCGTACAAAAATGCATTTAACAGTATAGTTTAGTTTTTTTTATATTTTTTTTAATATTTTTTTTATTTTTTTTTTATTTTTTTTTTATGTGTTTTACACTTGAGGGTTCTTTATTTATTTATTTATTATTTTATAACTATTATAGTTACGCACTTGGGTTAAATTTAGTATTATTGTTTATCATATTGATAATGAGTTTAACTACTCGTATTGATATTATTATATTTGTTCAAATAAAAAAATATATATAATTATTTTCTTAGACCGCCAAACCAAACCGATCCAAACCAATTTTTATTGGTTTGGTTTGGTTTGGTTTAATATTATAATCGATTTGATTTGGGTTATAAAACAATAACCCGATTAAATAATATAATGGTTTGGTTTGGTTTGGGTATCATCAAACCTGACCCAAACCAACCCATGCCCACCCCTATTTAGGAGGGAATGTTTGTCATGATAAAAGAGGTTCGGCATATTGACAAAACAAAAACATGTCACAAAAATTATTGGTTTATTGTTTTTAGCCACCAATTTATATTTTATTGTTTTTATCACTTTTGACCATTATTGGACAAAATTACCCTTAAATTTTACTTCACCTGACATGTAACTTGGTTACATGCCATTTGATTCCAAGTTATATGCGAATTGATTTTTTAAGTTACATGTCAATTAAGTTTTAAATTACATGTCAATTGACTTTCAACTTACATGTTAATGATTTTCAAGTTACATGCTAGTTGATTTCCAAATTATTAGGTGGATGAAGTAAAGACAAAAATGGAGGGCAATCTTGTCTATTCAAGGCTAAATGTGATAAGTATAATAAAATATAAATTCATGGCTAAAAACAATAAATCAATAAATTTTTTGATTACTTCATGCAATTTCCTCATATATATATACTGATATTGTAAGTATTATTATTATTATTATTAAGATTAATTATTTTCATATTATCACATCCAATTTATGTTTCTACTTTTGCTATATATTATCTTGTCTATACTATCTTATTTGTTCATTCTACGTTTTGGTATCAGAGCCTTAAGACTTGTTGAAGAAGAAGGTTTAATTTAGGTTTTAATTATAGGTGCAAAAGTCGGCAGTCACCAGGATAGCCACCAGCCAGGAGAGCATTAGGCAGACCTACTGACACCCTGCGAGTAAAAACCTAGGTTTTAACTCTCTTTAATTTGTTCTTTAACATGTCTACAAGTAGTTCTAGATCCGATGTAGAACCAGACAAAGGAGATAGTATAACAGGACAGTCTATTGCAAATTATGAGACTAATTGGAGTGACAAAGACTTAAGTGCTTGGCAACTTCCCAATATAGCAAAACATAGTATCTATAAGAAGAATGGTGTTTTATATTTCAAAACTTTATTAGGACAAGTCACCAAAGAAATAGATATCAAATTCCAGGATGATAACATTTTCTCAACCAACCTTTTAAACAAAAGTAGTATGAAACATTATTACGAGATAGGCTACAATAATATGCATATAAGCAGTGTCCAAATTGGTATCAAACCTTTATCAAAAATTGATTTGAACAATTCTATGCTCGTCTGTCTCCGTGACGGACGAATTACCAATTATAAAGAATCTATAATTGGTATAGCAGAATCGAGTCTCACTTATGGACCCATTTATTTTCAATGTTATCCAAACTTTCAAATAAGCCTTAAATCTGATAAACATAAAGAGAAATGCCTAGTTGTAGATATCCAAATCCACAACTATGAATTTATAAAAGGATCCAGTCCTTATAAACTTGTTTACAGAGTCCACTATCGTGTCTTATCATCTGGACTTATTCCTAGCTACATACCTCCTAAAATCTCGACAGGCCAAACTATTTGTTATAATGCATCAGAAGTTGTTAACATGATGGTCCCAACTCCTATCCCTTGGGATAGGATTAAATTTCCTGATACCTGGACAAAAAGAAAGAGTTGACCGACCCATATTCAAACCACCCATGAGAAATATAAATGATTATATAACTGACCAGGATGGAAACTTAAGAATATCTTTCAGACCATTAGAAAGAAGTCTATCCAGCAGAGAACCCGCAATTGCTAGTAGTAACCTGCAAACAGCTAGACGTTCCTTATCCAGTAGATCCAGACTAAGAATAGCTGAACAAATACCTGATTATAGACCAAGCTATAGTGAAGCTTCTTCACAATCAGACCTTATTCATAGGCAAAGGAGACCTATCGTTCCACCTATAATAGAAACCAGAAATCCACCATCAGTTATACCAAAAACATAACCACCTACTCATATAACTAGTGTCTATAAAACACTAGAACAAGTGGCCCAACCAATTCATGTTTATGACAATGAAGGACTATCATCTCCAACTCCTTCTCAAGTCCTCACAGAAATCCCTGACCATGAACCCAGAATAAGAACAATAGATGTTCTCAATAATCCCAAAGAAATTGACAAAACCTATTTATCCCAAGAATATTACTACCCAGAAAACATTACTATGAGAGAAAAATATGAGAAAAATTACTCAAGCAACAAAAGAAAACAGTTCCATTCTAGATGGATGAAATGCGTTGATACATTAGAAACAGAGATACCATTTTTCCAGTGGAATACCAATAGGCACAACTTAGAAGAACAATGCCTTGTCTTAGACCATCAAAATTTCAAGACTTATAAATCCAGTAAAGGAGATGAGACAAGAATGCATCCTCCTCCCATAAAAAGTACTATTCAAATAGAAAATGAAACTATAGGAAACATTAGTAAAACCCTAGAATGTATCCCTTTTATCATGTTTGACGAAGAATTACCTCATAGAGTAGCAGTTTCCTCACACCAGATTGGTGTTGTCATAAAACAAAATAATTTTTCCAATGAATACCTTACAACTATCAGGGAACAACTAGACAGGATAGAAAACAACCAATCTCAAACACCTATTATCCAGACAATACCATCAACCTCTCATATTTCCCCTAGAGATTATAAAATGAAATCCAAAATTGCTGAATATGAACCAGGAACAATCCTATTCCCAGACACCATCGGGATAGAAAAATGTTTTGATAGTTTTATTACTGATTTAGAACTTGTCAAAATGTTACAAGAAAGATTAGACAAGATTCCCAAACCAGAAATTCGAACTTTAGATGGCCATATATCCTCAACCCCAGACTCCGACGTTGATGTTTTAGACTTAGATAATATGATTCAAAAATTGACAACCTCTAGAATAGATAGTCATGTTTATAATAAATACAACAATGACACAAAACCCTACTATCCCAGACCTACACCTCCAGATCTCCAATATGAAGAATATGTACCATATAGAGCTTATACTGGTAACACTTGTTATCAATTTAATATTTATGGCTTGTCAGAATATCAGATTATGACTGTAATTAAGCAGATGTACACTATAGGCTATATATATTTAAAAACATAATATGACCCATAATGATGCAGTTAATCCACTTGCATCTGGCTTCGAAGGACAACTCTTGGGTTGGTGGACTTATGCTTTGTCACCCATTGCTAGAGCAGATATTATTACCCACACAAAAGAGGTAGCTACCTTTACACCATTATTCAGAGCAACAACTGATGCTCCTGAAACCTCAACTACTCCACCTGCCACATCTTATACCACCAGAACCTCCCAACCAGATGGTATAGATGTATTATGCCATACTATTATTCTACATTTCATTGGAAACCCTAACAGATTCCAAGACAAAGAATATTCCAAACTATAGAATCTTAAGTGTAAAAAACTTAGCAATTTTAAGTGGTACAAAGATATTTTCCTAACTAGAGTTCTTTAAAGGGCTGATAATGTCAATTCCTATTGGAAGGAGAAGTTCATATCTGGCCTACCTTCCTTATTTGCTGATAAAGTTAGAGATAAAATGAGGGAGCAAATGGCTAGTCCAGACTGGTCCCAATTTGATCTCAACACTTGGACTTATGGGGAAATCATAACAACAATCAATATTGTTGCTATGCAATTATGTACAGACATTAGACTTAAAAGTCAGCTTAAGAAACAAAAGCTCACTACTAGAAAAGAACTTGGTTCTTGGTGTGAACAATTTGGTTTTGATAAGCTTCCCACCCATAGTAGAAAAAGACACCATGACAAGAAAATAAAGCCCTATAAGAAACAAAAACCCAAGTAAGAACTCACAAACGCTCCAAACAATTTAGAAATTTTAGAAAACCTAACAAAAACAGTAAAGCCTGCTATAAGTGTGGAAAAGAAGGACATTTTGCCAAAAATTGCCCTAAGCTGAGAAAACTTAGATACAAAATAAGAACCCTAGACATTAGTGAAGAAACCAAAGAAAGACTTATACAGAAACTAGTAGTAAAGAAATAGAGTCTGATGAATCTGGCAATAAAGTCTTAGTTCAAGAAGATTTAGATTCAGAACCTTTGACAGACAGTGATAGTGAATCACATATCTGTAAAAACCAAGCTTGTACTTGTAAGGAAATCAATGTTTTAGATCAATCTGATTATTCCCTAATAATTGGAATGATTGACAACATTGAAGATCATATTCTTAAAGCCAACTTTATTAGACAAGTACAGCAAAAAATTACTAAAACATCTACCCAACCCACTAAGCCAATAGAAGAAGATAAGCCGGTTACTTCTTCCATTGTTCCAGATTTTGACCAGAATGTTTTACGAAAATTTCATGATAACCAAAAGAAAATTACCATCCCAGACGTCCAAAAAGAAATCCAAATCATTAAAAAGGAAATAAAAAACTTAAAAGTCTTCATACAAAAACTACAACAAGGTCTAGAAGATTCCAAAAAAGCCAGAAGTAAACCAAAATCCAAACAACCTAGCTTTAAGAGTTCTAGTGACTCAGATTCAGCTAGTACCAGCAAATCTGAACCTGAACAGACCTTATCCAACATTCTTTGCAAAAAAGAAATGGAACCTACTGCTAATATAGTCAATATTCCTAAAACTTTTAGAATTCAAAAATGGTATTGGGATATAGATATTAAAATCTCCTATGACTATAATCTTAGAGTCAATGATTCAGGAGCCGACCAAAATTGCATTAAAGAATGACTAGTTCCTACGAAATATTTAGAAAGGACCTCAGAATCCTTATATGGTGCTAATAAACAAAAGTTAGATATCAGTTATAAATTAACCAATGCCAGAGTTTGCAACTCTGGAGTATGTTACAATGCCAATTTCCTTATGGTTAAAACTCTATCACAAAATGTCATCCTTGGTTTACCTTTCTTATACCGCATCACTCATTTTACCACCACTGATGAAGGATTGGTAACTGAGTATTTAGGCAAGGAAATTTTATTTCCTTTTACGTTTCCTGTCCTTGAAAGAGAATTAAATTCTTTAAAAAATTCCAACATAGGAAAGGATGATTCTATCTTTCTGGAACAACAAGTTAATAATCTCAACATGAAAAAGAATCAGTTATCTTTCCTGAAGGATGGCCTTAGATTTGAAAGACAAAGAAAGTATATAGAAGAACCTAGAAGAACCTAGAACACAACAAAAAATAAAGGACTTTAATTCTAAACTAGAGAAAGAAGTTTGTTCTTCCTTTCCCAATGCATTTTGGGACAGGAAAAAACACATAGTCAGCCTTCCCTATAACAAAGATTTCTTAGAAAAAGGATTACCAATACCAACCAAGGCTAGACCAATCCAGATGACCTTAGACCTTCTTGAGTATTGCAAGAAAGAAATCCAAGACTTATTACAAAAAGGACTTATTAGACCCTCCAAATCACCTTGGAGTTGCCTTGCTTTCTATGTTAATAAGAATGCAGAAATAGAAAGGGGAGTTCCCAGACTTGTTATCAATTATAAGTCTCTTAATGAAGCCATTCAATGGATCAGATATCTCATACCTAATAAAGTAGACTTATTAAAAAGGCTTTATAAGGCAAATATATTTTCAAAATTTGACATGAAATCAGGATTTTGGCAAATCCAAATTGCTGAAGACGACCGATATAAAATTGTTTTCACTGTTCCTTTTGGACAATATGAATGGAATGTTATGGCATTTGGATTAAAAAATGCTCCAAGTGAATTCCAATGCATTATGAATGAATTTTTTTAATCCTTATACTAAATTTTCTATTGTTTACATTGATGATGTTCTAATATATTATGACAATGTTGATCAACATTGGAAACATTTAGATATATTCTTGAAAACTGTTAGAACCCAAGGTTTAGTAGTCTCAGCTCCTAAGGTTGTTTTATTTCAAACAGAGATCAGGTTCCTAGGTCACAATATCAAAAGAGGAACCATTATACCCATCCGAAGAAGTCTAGAATTTGCTAATAAATTCCCAGATGAGATCAAAGACAAGACACAACTCCAAAGGTTTTTAGGATGTTTAAATTATGTAGTCAATTTCTATAAAGAGTTGAGAATCATTTGCAAGCCCTTATTCCAAAGACTTAGAAAAAGCCCTTTACCATGGACAGACCAGCATACACAAGCTGTTAAAACAGTCCAAAAACATGTCCAAAAACTTCCTTGTTTATCTATTTGCCACCCTAATGCCCCAAAGATAGTTGAAACAGATGCTTCTGAATTAGGATTTGGAGGGATTCTCAAACAAACTATTGATAGAAAAGAATATCTTGTTAAATATGTTTCCGGATCCTAGAATGATACTCAACAAAAATATTCTACTGTTAAAAAAGAAATTTAAGCAATTGTTTTAACTATACAAAAATTACAAGATGATTTGATCAACCAAAAATTTGTTCTAAAAGTAGATTGCCAATCTACGAAATTCATTTTGAAAAAAGATGTCAAAAATCTTGCTTCAAAACAAATATTTGCTAGATGGCAAACCTTATTATCAGTTTTTGATTTCACTATTGAACATATCAAAAGATCAGAAAATAGTCTACTTGATTTCTTGACCAGAGAATTTTTGCAGGGTAAAACCCATGAGTAGCAGCAAGAATAGGCCCCAAGGCCCTAGGCCCACTATCAACCAAGACTTATCTACCGACTTATCACCCAACAACAAACTTATTACGACATATCAAGGCAACAACCATATTGCACTTACCTACCATGAAGACAATAATTTAAACTCAAATAGCCAAAGCCCAAAACCCAGTCACAAAGACAAATATGCCCTAACCTTACTATCCCAACCTGGAACTTCTTCTCCTAGGCCTACTGTTGCAGGACCAATTCAGATTTCAAATAGTTTTTCCCCACTAAAGTCAGAATCTCCATCCTTTAAGACTATTACCTCTTCCCATATTAGTCCTCTTTCCTCCAAACAAAATAAATTAGCCCAAATAAATCAATAACAGATTACTTCATCCTCTTTTCCAAGGGTCAATTCTCCAACTTACCAATACCAGATTAAACCCTTTTTTGACAGATATTTTGCAATAGAGGCACCACTATTACTTGACCATTATTTTAAGGAACTCAAAAAACTGGCAGATGCAATCATTGATCTCATGTTTTGCAGGATTCCTGAAGACATAATAAAAAGACATATATTCTATGAATTCATTTTGGTAGACACATATTCCATCTATGTGTCTGATGTTTTTGACAAAATAGACAAAGAAAAATTAATTTTTAGAAAAATTAAACTTTGCAAAATCATCACCCTAGACCAATGGGGGGGGGGGGGGGGTGATCCCAACAAGAAAAATAAATTTTTCAGACTATTCCATGTTTCTGAATATTCCTACTGGGATTATATAGATGCATGGAAAAATGTTTTATACGGTCAAAACCCAGGAAATTCCTTATCGAGAAAGATTTACCACTTCAAATTCCTTTTTGGTTTCTTGAATGATGGGATAAATATGGTCCAACTATTGACCTCCTTCCTCATCCTGTAAAGGAAGGATATGCTCAATGGATGGTTTATCTTGACAAACCAAATGATTGAGATTTCATCCTCGACTTATTGCTCTTTTTCAAGCATTTCAATCTAACCTGGATTCTAATGCTTGATTATATGATCAAAGACAAAATGGTAGGAAATGTCAATGTTCCTTATTTTGGACGACTGACAAAAGTTAGGTGGTGGAGCGACATGAATATTGCAGATCATGGCAAAAATAAGGTCAATAGATGGTTCTCAGAAAACTCTACTCTTTGCAAATCAATAGACCAATCCCAAATCTTAATGGCAAAGTCCCAGAATCAAGTCAGAATTGCCGCTGCAAGCACCCTGAAGAGCTAAGAAAAATAGCACAAGAAATGGAAAAGACAATGACCAATATATCCCAAAAAGACTCAGATTCAGATAACCAAGATGAAGATGATGATCTTCTTGAAGATGATGAAGAACCCAATGATGCCCACAGCTATTTCGGACATGACTTATCACCACAGCAACTATCACCACAGCAGAGACTTTAGCCTTGTCAAATTTACCAGACTTATCCTAAAAGAACACGGGATTCATTATCAAGTATCATGACTCATCATCTATCAGTAGAGTGTCGCAGATAATGACAATGAAAAAAAATAAAGTGTCGACAGATAATGACAAACCCAAAACAATTCCAAAGATGTCGGCAGATGAGGACAACCCCAGACAGTTCCTGTCAATCTTTCATCTTCTAGCCAGAATCTATTGCAAAGTCCATTTTGTAATCATTATGTTTTAATCATTATGTTTTAACTATGGTTAGTTTATCTGGTAACTATAGGAAGTTTTCCTATAAAAGGATTACTCAAGATAGGCTTGAAGTAGGTTCAGTTTCACATTCTGATCCCCTCTTTGTAAACTTCCCTCTCCTATTGTAACCTTTCCTCTCTTTAACTTTCTCTCTTTAACTTTCTCTCTTTTGTAAAAATCCTGAAATCTTGAATAAAGTTTACAACTTATTTGCTCTGTATATCTATTGTTCACCACTGCTGTCAGACTTATACTGATATTGTAAGTATTATTATTATCATTAAGATTAATTATTTTCATATTATCACATCCAATTTATGTTTCTACTTTTGCTATATATATTATCTTGTCTATACTATCTTATTTGCTCATTCTACATTTTGGATATATATATATATTTATATATGAGTGGTTCTCTTACGATGGATCCCTTATTTTAACACAAAGTAAGGATCTCAAAGAAATTCATTGATTTTAATAAATTTTAATCTGAAATTTTTTATGAATGATAATTTCAAAGAAATCTAATTGTTTACAAAATTTGAAATTTTTTCAAGAATTACAACTATTTTTCCCAATTTTTTTGAATATGAAACATTGAAAAACATGGCAAAAAATAGGAAAAACTTTATGTTAAAATAAAGAATCTCTTATGAAAGAACAACAGTAATAGTGGTTCTCTCATAAAAGATCACTTATTTTAACATAAAGCAAAGACCTCAATAGAATCCATCGATTTTAATGAATTTTGATTTTTATTTATTTATTTTATTTTTTTGACATGAATAATTAGTTCAATGATTTTTTTTTTTTTGTTTTTGGTTGAAAATTTCAAAGAAATTTATTTGTATGTAAAATTTGAAATTTTTTCAAGAATTACAACTATTTCACTTGAAGCATCAAGAAACAAAAGGAATATTTTTGGATTTTTGAGTATATGATCAACTCCACCCTTTTATGTTTTGGAATTGTATTAAAGGGTCTTTTAGGCTTTCACAATTTGTTTTTTTTACATGTTTAATCATTCAATTGTAAATACAAATTAGTTACCACATCATTACAATTGCTAGGTTTTTGGTGGCCGAAGAAGTGGCTGGGTTCAGATATGGTGATGATGAAGTGGTGGTAGCTAAATAACATTACAACTTTTGTTCCTCCTATAGCAGTGTGAAACAAATAGGCACACGACAAAGCTGGCATGATCTTTCCTTGAGCAGCCACGGATCAATATATGATCGCATCTGGATCCAACCCTCCATCACTGAATTCATTCAAACATATTGCACACTCTCTGTAATTTGTTTCATCACTTCTCCACGGAACTTTCAAAAACGTCTGTTTCTGCCTGCCACCTTTGATTTCTATAGGGTCATTAGTTTGAGTTTCATCGCACTCGTTTGACCATACCCACAAATACAACTTATAAACTACTCCCACTAAACACAAGCACGATGATGAAGATTAAACATAAAATTACTATATCAAAAGCAGACAACATGATCGAAATTTCTTGAGTAAATATGATCAAAAGGAAAAGAATTGTACAAATTGACCCAAGCCTATACATGACACAACCAGAGCCCAAGCTTAGGCCCAAGTTGGTCCAACCCACAATTACCATTTTAAAAAAATTAATAAAATATTTGAAGAGACAAGTTGCTAGCAAAGGACTAAGTGCTTGTTTGGTTGAGTTTTCTATTGGCTCAAAAGATTTACGAATCTCTACTTGAGTTTTTTAAAGTTATTTAGTTGGGTTTTTGAAATTGTCTATTTTAAATTCAGTAGAGGCTAGTAGAGTTTAAGGGGTTATCCGGTACCCTTTTCTAAGGGTGTTTTTGTTTTTATTTTTCAAATCCAATTTCAAATATGCGTTCGTTACCGTTTTTCATTTTGTTTCCCATTTTATTTTCCAAAACAAAAACAAAAACAACTTTAGTGTTAAAAGTGAAAAATTTCAAAAACAACTTTTTGATGTTTTTCATTTTGTTTTTCGTTTTGTTTTTCAATCTAAATAAAAAACTAATTTTTTTTTCTTTTTTTCTTTTTCTTTTCTTCTGGTCTCCATCAGAGTTCTTCTTCTTCCTTCGCTTCTCTCTATCCCAATCAAACCAAACAAAACCCATCTTCTTCTCTCTCATCAAGACCAGATCACGAAACCCAGAACCCAGACCACAATTGATCGGCGGCAAGAGATCAAGTGGCGGGCGACGACGACGACGACCACCCATGCCTTCTCTCTCTCCCTCTCTCCCTCTCTTCGTTCTCGTCGTCATCTCTCTCCTCCCACTCATTTCCATTGCCGCCATTCCTTCTCCTTCACTTGAGATCTGGAATTTTTCAACATTTGAAAACCCAAAAAAAAAAAAAAAAAAATTGTTCTCTGTTCGATTCTTTTTTAAAACAAAATTTGTGTTTTTTTTTTTTTTTTGAAATATAAAATATGAAAAATGAAAGTGATAGTTAAAAGTTTACGATTGTAAGCTTCGCGAAGTTCCTTATCCGACGCCACCACTACCTAATCTCCGCCGTGAACCTCCCAACTGATGTGATCGCGCCGCTGTCTGTCAGATCTAGCTCCAGTCCACTGTTCTTCTTCTGGGCGTTACAATTGTTCTCAGGTGTTTTTTATTATTATTTATGTTTACAATTGTTTTTAGCTTTTGTTATTTCCCATTAATTAAATATTATATTTGTTTTAATTTATGATGTTTTTTTCTCTTAAGGAACAAGAGCAGAGAGAGCAGTGTGTGCCTGTGTCAAGTTCTGGGTTTTAGGGAGAGAGTAAAGGGAGGATCAGTGGATTTATGTCGGTTGGATTTGATTTGGCTGTTGTTGGAGCTCCGTTGAAGCTCTAGATTTCTTATTCATCTACTGATTTGTTGTCTATGATTTCTGCCCTCTTTTGTATGCTCCTCTGCTGTTTTAAGCAGAGTTTAAATCTGGTGAATCCATCTATTTCAATGCGTTTGAGACCCAAAAGGTATGTGCTTTATTAGATTTCCTTTTGTTTTTTTGTATATCTGTATCTCTTGGTAGTTCATGTCTGACCTTTTTTTTTTTTTTGTTTCCAGGACTTGTTCTGGAGATTTTCACATAAAACATCGATATTCCTATTCTGGGCGTTGCTGACAAAAAAAAATAAATAAATAAATAAAATTCAACTCATTAATTATGACTTGTAAAATGATACCAGATGCGTTTTTTATGTTTTCATATTCGGAATCCATCTTTCAGAATATGCTACCAGACGCATATTTTGGATTTCGAAACTGAAACAAAAAATACTGTTTTCATTTTCGTTTTTATTTTCGAAAAACAAAAACAAAGACAGCTTTGAAAAACATTACAGGACGCACCCTAAACCTCTACTAGGCAAAAGCTCCTTCATAGGAGCTTTTCGAAATAGACCTTTTAAAAAAAGAAGTATATGACCTATCAGTAATTTATTATTATTGACATGGAATACTCTTATTAAAATAAAGAGAGAAAACTAAAATTAACCATTTAAAACATTAAACTTTTGTTAGTAACCACTTTTGAAACTTTAATTGTTAATAACCACTTTTTTTATAAAAAAAAAATTAGTGTATGTCCATAAATTACAAGAGTATCCTGAAATTAGTTTTTTTTTTTTTTAAATAAATAAATAAATAAATAAATAAATAACCCTCAAACTTGAAATCATGACTAAAAAATTGAAAAGACTAGTCTAGAATCACTTTTGACCCCAAAAGCAATTTAGGAAGCATTACCAAACTGAAATTGAGCCATAATCTGATAGTCACCATCTTCTTCTATTTTGACGAGGAATGTTTTTGCCATTATTGTTAGGGATAATTACCCCGGTGGCCATCGACTTTTGCCACCACTATCAAAATGGCCATCGGATGGGAAGTTGGTTTAGAAATGGCCATTTTTGGCAATCAATGTTACACTAATGGCCATTCCGTTATAACACCGTTAACTTTGTCTAAGAATGTTACACTAATGGCCATCAATTTGTTCACTTGGTATCAAAATGGCCATTATAATCATTTTTCTCCAAAATTACTCTAGTGGCCATCCATTTGGTCAATTGGTATCAAAATGACCATTATAATTGTCCAACTTTTTTTGACCATACATTTGGTTAATTGGTATCAAAACAATTATTATATGTACAACTATATTCTGTTAGAAAAATAGAGTAAGCAATCATTAAAAAAAAAAAAAAAATCAATAGAGAAAATGAAGAATTCATTTGATTTAATATAATTTAAGTCTCATACACATCAAATACTACTTGTCAAACTGTATAAGTATACCAAAATCCCCTACACAAGTATACCAACTTGTTCCTTTTAATATGAAAACTATTTAAAAACCATACCTGATTGCACCATATTCAAAACCACATAAAAGTTTGACAACCAATTTTCATGGCATCTAAAATAACTACCAACCTTAACAAAAGACATTATTGTTTTTTTTTTTTTTCCTTGTTTTTTTTTTCTTTTTAAGCTGAAGATTAAAAGGAACAAGTTGGTATACTTGTGTAGGGGATTTTGGTATACTTGTGCAGTTTGACAAATAGTATTTGATGTGTATGAAACTTAAATTATATAAAATCAAATGAATTCTTCATTTTCTCTATTGAATGATTTTTTTTTTTAATTATTGCTTACTTTATTTTTCTAACAGAATATAATTGTACATATAATGATTGCTTTGATACCAATTAACCAAATGGATGGTCAAAAAAAAGTTGGACAATTATAATGGCCATTTTGATACCAATTGACCAAATGGATGGCCATTTTGATACCAAGTGAACAAATTGATGGCCGTTAGTGTAACATTCTTAGACAAAGTTAACGGTGTTATAACGGAATGGCCATTAGTGTAACATTGTTTGCCAAAAATGGCCATTTCTAAACCAACTTCCCATCCGGTGGCCATTTTGATAGTGGTGGCAAAAGTCGATGGCCACCGGGGTAATTACCCCTTATTGTTATTTGAATTCTGCAAGTTTTGACCCTTTTTGTGCTTCATCTATTAGAAAAGCATTGTGTTTTAACATTTCATGGTTTAGTAATTTAATGAGAAATAATCATTTTCCCCCCTGTAGTTTTCCATATTAGACACTTTACCCCCTTTAGTTTCAGTAATGACCATTTTTCCCCCTAAAAACTAAACTATTAGACATTTTGCCCCCTAACCGTTAGGTAGTCCGTTAGTCAACAACTTTGACCGTCAAAAAATCAATTAAATAAAATTAGTACCCTTGAACACATTATTTATGACCCCTAATGACACTATTAATTGTTTTTAAAGAAAAAAAATTAAAACTAATAAAAGTATTTTAAAAAAACGTTTTTGAAAATAAAAAATTATAAAATTTAATTAAACTTTAATAAAAAAAATTTAGTATTTCAAAAAAAAAAAATATTAATGTTTTTTACATTATTTTTACATTAATTAAAAATTTTAATTTTTTTTACATTCCATTCTTTATATTAATTTTTTTTAAATGAAATTTTTATTTTTACATTTCATTCTTTATATTAATGTTTTTTAAATAAACTTTTCAGTATTTCAAAAAAAAAAAATGTAATGTTTTTACATTATTTTTACATTAATTAAATTTTTTAATTATTTTTACATTTCATTCTTTATATTAATGTTTTTGAAATGAAATTTTTATTTTTACATTTAATTCTTTATATTAATGATTTTTAAATAAATTTTTTATTTGTACATTTAATTCTTTATATTTATTTTTGTTTAAATAATTTTTTTATTAAAGTTTAATTAAATTTTATAATTTTTTATTTTAATTATGTTTTTTTAAATACTTTTATTGGTTTTAATTTTTTTTTTTCTGATTTTTTTTTTCTTTAAAAACAATTAGTGGTATCATTAGGGGACATAATTAATGTGTTCAAAAGTAATAAGGTCATTTAATTGATTTTTTGACTGTCAAAGTTGTTGACTAACAGACTTCCTAACAGTTATAGGGCAAAATATCTAATATTTTGGGGTTTTTAGTGGGGGGAATGGCCATTACTGAAATTAGAGGGGGTAAAATGTCTAATATTTTGGTTTTCAAAGGAGAAAATGATCAATACTGAAACTAGAAGGGGTAAAGTGTCTAATATGGCAAACTTAAGGGGGGAAAATGATTATATCCCTTTATTAATTTATGCTTTGCGAGTTTTCTCTATAATTGTTACTATTGCAACTCTGTGAATAGAAAATGGAAATAAAAATCCTTGTAAAAGTTTATTAATGGCTGGCATCATTAATTTTATGCTCAGAATTGTAAAACTTGGGCCTTTTTCTTGTTTTGGTAGGGGTTTATGGATCATATGTTATTAGATTTTTATAGTTCTGTAATTACTTCTAAGTTCCCAACATTACATCTTTCATCGAGCAGTTAATATTTTAGATAAGGCAAAAAACCTTACCCATCAGGCCCAAAAGATTATGTGTACCAGTTTCCAGTTGTCTCTGAAGATTATATTGATGGAGAATATGATTCAAGTCATGATCAACATAATTCCACCCAAAGCAGTGATATGGCTCCGGAGGTAAACTTGAAAAATGTGTGAAGTAGGATAGTTGCAATTGCAACTGGGCGAAAGCAAGATCCCAGTTCAAAAATTATACTACTTTATATAACTTGTTATCTTAGCAACAACCCACTAAATACAAAAATACAAAACAAGGGTATCAGAAGAAGTGTCATGAGACAGACTAGTTTATCTAAACATCTCTTATCATTTAAATAAACTTTACTGGATGATGGATGAAGAATCAAGATGCTATTTCAATATCAAAAGTAATGAAACAATTAGAAAAAATACTTGGCACTTGGTTTAAAATTCTACTTTATATAACTTGTTATTTCAGCAACAACCCACCTAATACAAAAAAACAAACACAAGGATATTAAGTAGCAAATTCTATCACACCAAATGTTAACAGACCATCTTTTAACATAAAGTTGACAGGAGACCAGTTTGGTTCCTCGTCCTCCCATGGAGATTGGTCTTCGAGATCAGCCATCTCAGCTTCCAGTTTCATCCGATGACGATCAGCCCTCTCAGCCCTCTCAGCCCTCTCATCTTCCAGTTCCAGTTCCAGTACCATCCGCTGACTATCCGCAATCCTCTGATCCAGTCTCATACGACGACGATCAGCCATCCTTTTCTCATCCAAGAGCCAATCATAAGGCATCTCTTTCGGTTCCGGATAAGCAATCTCTTTCGGTTCCAGTACCATTTGTGAAGTCACATGTGTTGGCCAGTTGGACAGATCTAAATGAAAAAGAAGAAAATCAACAACAACAACAAAAAAAAAAAAGATTGTAAAGCAAACAATAGATGATTAAAGTGATTGTGAAGTTTGTTTACCATTAAAATAATATTTTCCAAGATCTGGTTGTGATTGACAATCTATGCAATTTTTATGATCGTGAAGGGACCGTTCCACACCAATTTGTTCGTCTTCCTCTGCTACAACTCTCACTTTCAAACCGATCTCTTGTTTCTTCTTGTTGTTGTTTCTTTTAGGGGCTAAATTCGAGATGTCACTAGTAGGCTTCTTTCCGCTCCGGTATGCCTTCCTGGACATGGCAATTGATTCATTCGGCTTCTCAGCTATACCTTTCTTCATTGCGGATCAGTTTCGAATGAATCTGTATCAAGGTCAAAATCATTTTTAAACAAAAAGAAACAACAAAACAACAGATACAAGCCCTAAAAGCCCGATGACGGAAGGTTTAGCGATCACCGTCGAAGGAATTGATCAGCTGTGCTCGGAAATTGCGCTTCGAAATCCGGAGATTTGATCGGAAAACACGAAGCAATTTTAAGCGAGAAATTGATTAGAGATGAGCAATTTTGTTTCTCGGAGATTTCAAGAAAGAGAGAGAAATTTAAAGATTTGAGAGAAAAGAAACCGCGGAAGTAGACAAAGTTGCAGCGACGGAGTGAGTTGTTTGTGAGAGAGTAGAATCAGGAATCAAGATATATTGTTTTAAAAAAGTAAGTAAAGTAACAGACCTTCATTAGGCTTAAATCTCTATCGTTTAATCATTCCATCACCGCTTCATATAATTATGTAAATACATACGCCTTGTCTTCTTATAAATAATCGGTGACCATCATAAAACCCTTCCAGCCTTGCCGTATGAGGTGACAGAAGCCTCCATCGACCAAGAACTACGTTCATGGAGACCCTCCCTAGCGGATGAAGAACTAATTCAAAACAAATTCAAATTAATTACCCGACCTTTACCCTATCATTAAAGTGAGGACTGAGTTTCCCGAAATTGACCGATCAGTCCCCTGAAATGAAAATAATGTTCAAAGACCCCCTTCTGTCTCATTTTCCATCTAAATGAACGTTGACCATGGTCAAATGACCATTTTATCCTTCAATTTTCTATGCAAATGACCATTCAACCCTCTAAAATATTCATTAAATAAAAATTAAATAAAAAATTTTAAAAACAAAAAAAAAAAGATAGATCTCCACCGTTCATCTCAAAGATGAACGGTGGAGATATTTCTAATTTTATTTTTTATTTAAATTTAAATTTTTATTAAATAAAAAATATATTAGCAAATTAGAAAAAAAAAATTTTAAAACATAATCGAAAAATAAAGATGAATCTCCACCATTCATCTTAAAGATTGACGGTAGAGATTTTTTTTATTATTTAATTTTAAAAACCTAAATTAAAATAATTTAAAAAGAATTTAAAAACATTAAAAAAAAATTTTAATTTTTTTTTTTTTTAAGATGGATTTGGTGGAATTCCATATTGGATCTCCACCGTCCATCTCATGAGATTGACGGTGGAGATCCAATCTAGACTTCCACCAAATCTATCTCATATTAAAATCAACAATAACCCAAATCAAATAAATACAAAAATTAAATATTAATATTTTCTTCTTGTTCATCCTTATGAACACATGAGATCTTCACCAATTTCTTCATCCCAATCTCAAACACCATCAACTCCATCTTCATCTTCAACCTCACTGAACCCAACCGATTCACCAAATCAAACCAAGTCAAAGACTTTCTCTCTCTCTTTCTTCAACCAATCCTTCTAGTATTGGTTTACAATCTTTTGAACTCAGACAAACCAATCATCACAACAAGAAGAAATAAAACCAGAGATTGAACAGAAAATAATTGAACCCACAAAACTAGGACACATTCTTTTAGGGTGCGTTTGGTACGCGGGATAGGACAGGACGGGACGGGACAGGAAAGGAAAATTTTCTCTTGTCCCGCGTTTGACGCTCTATTAACATTGGACGGGACGGGACGGGATGGGACAAGGTGGGACAAAAAACCCAAAAACTTGTCCCATCCAAATAGGTCGGCCAGACTTGTCCCATGCATGGGACAAGTCTGGAAAAGACATTTTTGCCCTCAATTCTTCCAAAAATTACAAAAATACCAATTATAAAATAAAACTCAAACCCATTTTCATGCTTCTCTCTCTTTGAAACCCACCCATCTCACATTCTCACACTCTTCTCTCTCTCTCTCGCTCTCTCTCTCTCTCTCACTTCTTTGGCCGACTGCCGATGGTGAGGAGCAAAGATCTCCGTCTCTCCCGCTTGTCTCTCCCTCCGTTCGACCTTCGATTTTGGAGGTGGTGGCTGGAGATGATTTCGATTTTGAGAAATCGATTTAGGGTTCTCGATTTGGGGGTTTTTGATTCACATCAATCGGAATACAAAATCGGGATTGCATCGTCGGCGGCGAGGTTTGTGGGGGTTCGTGAGGTTGTGGCTGGGTTTGATTGAACCCGATAGTGGCTGGGTTCGTGGCTGGGTTCGTGAGGTTGAAGAAGAAAAGGTTGATGAAGAAAAAATTCGATTTTCCAAATTTTTCTTCGATTTTGAAGAAGAGCTTCGATTTTCCAGATTTTTTTTTTTTTTTTTTTCAGATTTTGTGTATATAATGATGATTATAGATTAATGAAGAAGATGTTCGATGAATATCTCAGAATTTGTTTTCGATTTGATTATGATTTGATGAAAAAGAGGTTTGATAAAGATTTAGATGATGTTTGAATCTAATTTGATGTATTTAAGATTTTGATTAAGATTTCGAATTTAAGTAAAAAAAAGGTTGATCTTCCAGTAAAAAAAAATGGTTGAATCAGATGTTGGTGGAGAGTGGAGACCAATCTCATGATGGACGGTGGAGATCCAATCTGGAGATTGGATCTTCACCTCAATATATATATATATATATATATGTTTTCATTTTTCAGTTTGTGTTTTTTTTTTTGTTGGTAAATTCTATTTAATCTTCACCATCCATCACAAATATGAATGGTAGAGATAAATTTTAAAAAATATATTTTAAGAATATTTTGAAAATTTATTAATTTGATCCCAACTATTATCTTAAATAATCTTATAAAATTATTAATTAATAATATTTTTCAATCACAATAAGGGCATTTTGGTCATTTGAATCTCTTGTCCTGTCCTGTCCCAACCACACCAAACGTATAATAGTACAGTCTACAATTCTGTCCCAAGCATTCCAAACACAATACGGAACAACATGTCCTGTCCCGTCCCGTCCCGTCCTACCTTGTCCTGTCCTGTCCC